>CM077625.1:9449701-9990170 GCA_039566895.2 Turritopsis rubra | reverse complement strand
TTCCGTAGGTTACCCCTTTTATTCCTCCGTACACAAATTCCTTTCTGCTCACGGAAGTTAAGCACTGGGGGAGGGGAGGGGCTGGAAAGTACGTGGATAGGGGACTCAGAAGGAACACCTGATGCCGTAGATTATCTTTTTCATACCTATGTGTAACGAGTTTGGACGAAACCTTTCGAAATATAAAGTAATTCCACCATTCGTGCATACACGACCTTACGACCATAAATGCACTCGTTCTCCTCTGATTACGAACGTTAAGCATGGTTGGACTTGGATGATCACTTGCATGTAAGACCGACTGGGTACACCCAGTTCCGTATGTTTCCTCTTTTACTTCTCCTTACACCATCTCTCCTCTGATCACGGAAGTTAAACTGTTACGGGGTCCGCCTGGGAAGAGCTGGTGCTGCAACGTTCATCTTCAATCTTTCTGCGTAACTAATTTCAACAGAACCAGTTTATATGCAAAGTAATTCCGCAAAGGTACGTCTACGATAATGGCATAATGATTACGTCCGTTCCCATCTGTACAATTAAGTTAATCATTGTCGGGCTGGGATAGTACTTGGATGGGGAACCTCGTGGGAGCACCCAGTCCCGTTCATGCCGTTTTCATCTCTCTATATAATTATTTGAACAGAGTTAAGTTCAATGTAAGTTAGATATGGTACTTCTACGATCAAGCAGCAGTGAATACATTTTTCTTGTGAAAACATGGAATTTAACCATTGCCGCCCTCTAATAATCACTTTCATATCAGATCAATCTTCCTTAAAGGCTGCTTGGGAACACACAGTTCCTTATGTTTCCTCTTTTACTTCTCCTTACACCCTCTCTCGTCTGATCACAGAAGTTAAACTTCATTTTCGTTCTCTCTGCGCAACTAATTTCAACAGAACCAGTTTATATGCTAAGTAAATCCGCTAAGGTGGGTCTACGATAATGGCACAATGATTTCGTCCGTTCCCCTCTTCACAATTAAGTTAAGCATTGTCGGACTGAGATACTACTTGGATGGGGAACCTCGTGGGAGCACCCAGTCCCGTTCATGCCGTTTTCATCTCTCTATATAATTATTTGAACAAAGTTAAGTTCAATGTAAGTTAGATATGGTACTTCTAAGATCAAGCAGCAGTGAATACATTTTTCTTGTGAAAACATGGAATTTAAGCATTGCCGCCCTCTAATAATCACTTACATACCAGATCAATCTTCCTTAAAGGCTGCTTGGGAACACACAGTTCCTTATGTTTCCTCTTTTACTTCTCCTTACACACTCTCTCGTCTGATCACAGAAGTTAAACTGTTACGGGGTCTGCCGGGGAACGGCAGGTCTGGCAAACTTCATTTTCGTTCTCTCTGCGCAACTAATTTCAACAGAATTAGTTCATATGCAAAGTAATTTCGCTACGGTACGTCTACGATAACAGCACAATGATTATATTCGATTTTGTCTGAACAATAAAGTTTAGCATTGCTAATTGGGGACACTTAGTTCCGTAGGTTTCCTCTTTTATTTTTCCGTAGACAAATTCTTGTCTGATAACAAAAATTAAGCATGGTCGGAGCGGGAGATTACTTGGATTGGGGACCGTGTACGAACACCTGTTGCCGTAGACTTTCTTTTTCATTCTATTGCGTAAGTAAATAAGAAAGAAGCGGTATAAAACTAAACTTATTCCAACCTGGCGATAATACGACCATACCACAATGGGAGTCTTAGTTCCCCTCTGAGTGCAAAGTCTAAGCATGGTTGGATTGGACGTTTACTTAAATGCAAAGCCACCTGCGGACACCTAGTTCCGTAGGTTTCCACTTTTATTTTTCCGTACACAAATTCTTGTTTGCTCACGGAGGTTAAGGGCCGGTGGACGGAGAAAATAAATGGATGGGGGACTGTGTAGGAACACCTGATGTCGTCGACTTTCTTTTTCATACCTCTGTGTAGCACGTTTGGAGGGAACCTGTCGAAAAGTAAAGTAATTCCACCTCCGTGCATTAAAGACCTTACAAAAATATATTCACTCGTTCTCCTCTGATTACGAACGTTAAGCATGGTCTGACTTGGATGATCACTTGGATATAAGACCGACTGGGGACACCCAGTTCCGTATGTTTCCTCTTTTACTTCTCCTTACACCATCTCTCCTCTGATCACGGAAGTTAAACTGTTATGGGGTCCGCCTGGGAACAGCTGGTGCTGCAACGTTCATCTTCAATCTTTCTGCGTAACTAATTTCAACAGAACCAGTTTATATGCAAAGTAATTCCGCAAAGGTACCTCTACGATAATGGCATGATGATTACGTCCGTTCCCATCAGTACAATTAAGTTAATCATTGTCGGGCTGCGATAGTACTTGGATGTGGGACCTCGTTGGAGAACCCAGTACCGTTCACGTCTGTTATCATCTCTCTATGTAATTATTTGAACAAAACCAAGTTAAATTCAATATAATTTAGATTTGGTACTTCTATGATCAAACAACAGTGAATACTATAATCTTGTAAGAACATGGAATTTAAGCATGGCCGCTCTATAATAATCAGTTTCTTGTAAGACCAACCTTCGTGTAAGGCTACTTGGGGACACTTAGTTCCGTTGGTTTCCTGTTTTATTTCTCCGTAAACAAATTCTTTTCTGCTCACGGAACTTAAGCACTGGTGGGCCAGGAAAGTACATGGATGGGGGACTCAGAAGGAACACCTGATGCCGTAGATTGTCTTTTTCATACCTATGTGTAACGAGTTTGGACGAAACCTTTCGAAATGTAAAGTAATTCCACCATTCGTGCATACACGACCTTACGACCATAAATGCACTCGTTCTCCTCTGATTACGAACGTTAAGCATGGTTGGACCTGGATGATCACTTGCATGTAAAACCGACTGGGGACACCCAGTTCCGTATGTTTCCTCTTTTACTTCTCCTTACACCATCTCTCCTCTGATCACGGAAGTTAAACTGTTACGGGGTCTTCCTGGCAACGACAAGTGCCGCAAACTTCATTTTCTTTCGCTCTGCGCAACTAATTTCAACAGAACTAGTTCATATGCAAAGTAATTCCGCTATGGTACGTCTACGATAACAGCATAATGATTATGTCCGATCTCGCCTGAACAATAAAGTTAAGCATTGCTAATGGGGGACACTTAGTTCGGTAGGTTTCCTCTTTTATTTCTCCGTAGACAAATTCTTGTCTAATAATAGAAATTAAGCATGGTCGGTGCGGGACAGTACTTGGATTGGGGACCGTGTACGAACACCTGGTGCCGTAAACTTTCTTTTTCATTCCTCTGCATAACTTATTTGGAAAGAAGCGATATAAAAGTAAACTTATTCCAACCCCGCTATAATACGACCATATCACAATGAGTGTCCCCGTTCTCCTCTGAGTACAAAGTCTAAGCATGGTTCGACTTGGACAATTATTTGAATGCAAAGCCACTTGGGGACACCTAGTTCCGTAGGTTTATACTTTTATTTTTCCGTACACAAGTTCTTGTTTCCTCACGGAAGGTTAGGACCGGTGGACCGGGTAATTAAAGGGATGCGGGACTGTGTAGGAACACCTGATGTCGTTGGCTTTCTTTTTCATACCTCTGCGTAACTAATTTGGAAAGAAGCGATATAAAAGTAAACTTTTTCCAACCCCGCGCATATACGACCATACTACAATGAGTGTCCCAATTCTCCTCTATTTACAAAAGCTATGCATGGTTGGACCGGGAGGATTACTTGAATGCAAAGCCACCTGGAGGCACCTAATTCCGTAGGTTACCCCTTTTATTCCTCCGTACACAAATTCTTTTCTGCTCACGGAAGTTAAGCTTTGGGGGGGGAGGGGCTGGAAAGTACGTGGATAGGGGACTCAGAAGGAACACCTGATGCGGTAGATTATCTTTTTCATACCTATGTGTAACGAGTTTGGACGAAACCTTTCGAAATGTAAAGTAATTCCACCATTCGTGCATACACGACCTTACGACCATAAATGCACTCGTTCTCCTCTGATTACAAACGTTAAGCATGGTCGGACTTGGATGATCACTTGCATGTAAGACCGACTGGGTACACCCAGTTCCGTATGTTTCCTCTTTTACTTCTCCTTACACCATCTCTCCTCTGACCACGGAAGTTAAACTGTTACGGGGTCCGCCTGGGAAGAGCTGGTGCTGCAACGTTTATCTTCAATCTTTCTGCGTAACTAATTTCAACAGAACCAGTTTATATGCAAAGTAATTCCGCAAAGGTACGTCTACGAAAATGGCATAATGATTACGTCCGTTCCCATCTGTACAATTAAGTTAATCATTGTCGGGCTGGGATAGTACTTGGATGGGGAACCTCGTGGGAGCACCCAGTCCCGTTCATGCCGTTTTCATCTCTCTATATAATTATTTGAACAGAGTTAAGTTCAATGTAAGTTAGATATGGTACTTCTACGATCAAGCAGCAGTGAATACATTTTTCTTGTGAAAACATGGAATTTAACCATTGCCGCCCTCTAATAATCACTTTCATATCAGATCAATCTTCCTTAAAGGCTGCTTGGGAACACACAGTTCCTTATGTTTTCTCTTTTACTTCTCCTTACACCCTCTCTCGTCTGATCACAGAAGTTAAACTTCATTTTCGTTCTCTCTGCGCAACTAATTTCAACAGAACCAGTTTATATGCTAAGTAATTCCGCTAAGGTGGGTCTACGATAATGGCACAATGATTTCGTCCGTTCTCCTCTTCACAATTAAGTTAAGCATTGTCGGACTGAGATACTACTTGGATGGGGAACCTCGTGGGAGCACCCAGTCCCGTTCATGCCGTTTTCATCTCTCTATATAATTATTTGAACAAAGTTAAGTTCAATGTAAGTTAGATATGGTACTTCTAAGATCAAGCAGCAGTGAATACATTTTTCTTGTGAAAACATGGAATTTAAGCATTGCCGCCCTCTAATAATCACTTACATATCAGATCAATCTTCCTGAAAGGCTGCTTGGGAACACACAGTTCCTTATGTTTCCTCTTTTACTTCTCCTTACACACTCTCTCGTCTGATCACAGAAGTTAAACTGTTACGGGGTCTGCCGGGGAACGGCAGGTCTGGCAAACTTCATTTTCGTTCTCTCTGCGCAACTAATTTCAACAGAATTAGTTCATATGCAAAGTAATTTCGCTACGGTACGTCTACGATAACAGCACAATGATTATATTCGATTTTGTCTGAACAATAAAGTTTAGCATTGCTAATTGGGGACACTTAGTTCCGTAGGTTTCCTCTTTTATTTTTCCGTAGACAAATTCTTGTCTGATAACAAAAATTAAGCATGGTCGGAGCGGGAGATTACTTGGATTGGGGACCGTGTACGAACACCTGTTGCCGTAGACTTTCTTTTTCATTCTATTGCGTAAGTAAATTAGAAAGAAGCGGTATAAAACTAAACTTATTCCAACCTGGCGATAATACGACCATACCACAATGGGAGTCTTCGTTCCCCTCTGAGTGCAAAGTCTAAGCATTGTTGGACTTGGACGATTACTTAAATGCAAAGCCACCTGCGGACACCTAGTTCCGTAGGTTTCCACTTTTATTTTTCCGTACACAAATTCTTGTTTGCTCACGGAGGTTAAGGGCCGGTGGATCGAGAAAATAAATGGATGGGGGACTGTGTAGGAACACCTGATGTCGTCGATTTTCTTTTTCATACCTCTGTGTAGCATGTTTGGAGGGAACCTGTCGAAAAGTAAAGTAATTCCACCTCCGTGCATTAAAGACCTTACAAAAATAAATTCACTCGTTCTCCTCTGATTACGAACGTTAAGCATGGTCTGACTTGGATGATCACTTGGATATGAGACCGACTGGGGACACCCAGTTCCGTATGTTTCCTCTTTTACTTCTCCTTACACCATCTCTCCTCTGATCACGGAAGTTAAACTGTTATGGGGTCCGCCTGGGAACAGCTGGTGCTGCAACGTTCATCTTCAATCTTTCTGCGTAACTAATTTCAACAGAACCAGTTTATATGCAAAGTAATTCCGCAAAGGTACCTCTACGATAATGGCATGATGATTACGTCCGTTCCCATCAGTACAATTAAGTTAATCATTGTCGGGCTGCGATAGTACTTGGATGTGGGACCTCGTTGGAGAACCCAGTACCGTTCACGTCTGTTATCATCTCTCTATGTAATTATTTGAACAAAACCAAGTTAAATTCAATATAATTTAGATTTGGTACTTCTATGATCAAACAACAGTGAATACTATGTTCTTGTAAGAACATGGAATTTAAGCATGGCCGCTCTATAATAATCAGTTTCTTGTAAGACCAACCTTCGTGTAAGGCTACTTGGGGACACTTAGTTCCGTTGGTTTCCTGTTTTATTTCTCCGTAAACAAATTCTTTTTTGCTCACGGAACTTAAGCACTGGTGGGCCAGGAAAGTACATGGATGGGGGACTCAGAAGGAACACCTGATGCCGTAGATTGTCTTTTTCATACCTATGTGTAACGAGTTTGGACGAAACCTTTCGAAATGTAAAGTAATTCCACCATTCGTGCATACACGACCTTACGACCATAAATGCACTCGTTCTCCTCTGATTACGAACGTTAAGCATGGTTGGACCTGGATGATCACTTGCATGTAAAACCGACTGGGGACACCCAGTTCCGTATGTTTCCTCTTTTACTTCTCCTTACACACTCTCTCGTCTAATCACAGAAGTTAAACTGTTACGGGGTCTGCCGGGGAACGGCAGGTCTGGCAAACTTCATTTTCGTTCTCTCTGCGCAACTAATTTCAACAGAATTAGTTCATATGCAAAGTAATTTCGCTACGGTACGTCTACGATAACAGCACAATGATTATATTCGATTTTGTCTGAACAATAAAGTTTAGCATTGCTAATTGGGGACACTTAGTTCCGTAGGTTTCCTCTTTTATTTTTCCGTAGACAAATTCTTGTCTGATAACAAAAATTAAGCATGGTCGGAGCGGGAGATTACTTGGATTGGGGACCGTGTACGAACACCTGTTGCCGTAGACTTTCTTTTTCATTCTATTGCGTAAGTAAATTAGAAAGAAGCGGTATAAAACTAAACTTATTCCAACCTGGCGATAATACGACCATACCACAATGGGAGTCTTCGTTCCCCTCTGAGTGCAAAGTCTAAGCATGGTTGGACTTGGACGATTACTTAAATGCAAAGCCACCTGCGGACACCTAGTTCCGTAGGTTTCCACTTTTATTTTTCCGTACACAAATTCTTGTTTGCTCACGGAGGTTAAGGGCCGGTGGATCGAGAAAATAAATGGATGGGGGACTGTGTAGGAACACCTGATGTCGTCGATTTTCTTTTTCATACCTCTGTGTAGCATGTTTGGAGGGAACCTGTCGAAAAGTAAAGTAATTCCACCTCCGTGCATTAAAGACCTTACAAAAATAAATTCACTCGTTCTCCTCTGATTACGAACGTTAAGCATGGTCTGACTTGGATGATCACTTGGATATGAGACCGACTGGGGACACCCAGTTCCGTATGTTTCCTCTTTTACTTCTCCTTACACCATCTCTCCTCTGATCACGGAAGTTAAACTGTTATGGGGTCCGCCTGGGAACAGCTGGTGCTGCAACGTTCATCTTCAATCTTTCTGCGTAACTAATTTCAACAGAACCAGTTTATATGCAAAGTAATTCCGCAAAGGTACCTCTACGATAATGGCATGATGATTACGTCCGTTCCCATCAGTACAATTAAGTTAATCATTGTCGGGCTGCGATAGTACTTGGATGTGGGACCTCGTTGGAGAACCCAGTACCGTTCACGTCTGTTATCATCTCTCTATGTAATTATTTGAACAAAACCAAGTTAAATTCAATATAATTTAGATTTGGTACTTCTATGATCAAACAACAGTGAATACTATGTTCTTGTAAGAACATGGAATTTAAGCATGGCCGCTCTATAATAATCAGTTTCTTGTAAGACCAACCTTCGTGTAAGGCTACTTGGGGACACTTAGTTCCGTTGGTTTCCTGTTTTATTTCTCCGTAAACAAATTCTTTTTTGCTCACGGAACTTAAGCACTGGTGGGCCAGGAAAGTACATGGATGGGGGACTCAGAAGGAACACCTGATGCCGTAGATTGTCTTTTTCATACCTATGTGTAACGAGTTTGGACGAAACCTTTCGAAATGTAAAGTAATTCCACCATTCGTGCATACACGACCTTACGACCATAAATGCACTCGTTCTCCTCTGATTACGAACGTTAAGCATGGTTGGACCTGGATGATCACTTGCATGTAAAACCGACTGGGGACACCCAGTTCCGTATGTTTCCTCTTTTACTTCTCCTTACACACTCTCTCGTCTAATCACAGAAGTTAAACTGTTACGGGGTCTGCCGGGGAACGGCAGGTCTGGCAAACTTCATTTTCGTTCTCTCTGCGCAACTAATTTCAACAGAATTAGTTCATATGCAAAGTAATTTCGCTACGGTACGTCTACGATAACAGCACAATGATTATATTCGATTTTGTCTGAACAATAAAGTTTAGCATTGCTAATTGGGGACACTTAGTTCCGTAGGTTTCCTCTTTTATTTTTCCGTAGACAAATTCTTGTCTGATAACAAAAATTAAGCATGGTCGGAGCGGGAGATTACTTGGATTGGGGACCGTGTACGAACACCTGTTGCCGTAGACTTTCTTTTTCATTCTATTGCGTAAGTAAATTAGAAAGAAGCGGTATAAAACTAAACTTATTCCAACCTGGCGATAATACGACCATACCACAATGGGAGTCTTCGTTCCCCTCTGAGTGCAAAGTCTAAGCATGGTTGGACTTGGACGATTACTTAAATGCAAAGCCACCTGCGGACACCTAGTTCCGTAGGTTTCCACTTTTATTTTTCCGTACACAAATTCTTGTTTGCTCACGGAGGTTAAGGGCCGGTGGACCGAGAAAATAAATGGATGGGGGACTGTGTAGGAACACCTGATGTCGTCGACTTTCTTTTTCATACCTCTGTGTAGCATGTTTGGAGGGAACCTGTCGAAAAGTAAAGTAATTCCACCTCCGTGCATTAAAGACCTTACAAAAATAAATTCACTCGTTCTCCTCTGATTACGAACGTTAAGCATGGTCTGACTTGGATGATCACTTGGATATAAGACCGACTGGGGACACCCAGTTCCGTATGTTTCCTCTTTTACTTCTCCTTACACCATCTCTCCTCTGATCACGGAAGTTAAACTGTTATGGGGTCCGCCTGGGAACAGCTGGTGCTGCAACGTTCATCTTCAATCTTTCTGCGTAACTAATTTCAACAGAACCAGTTTATATGCAAAGTAATTCCGCAAAGGTACCTCTACGATAATGGCATGATGATTACGTCCGTTCCCATCAGTACAATTAAGTTAATCATTGTCGGGCTGCGATAGTACTTGGATGTGGGACCTCGTTGGAGAACCCAGTACCGTTCACGTCTGTTATCATCTCTCTATGTAATTATTTGAACAAAACCAAGTTAAATTCAATATAATTTAGATTTGGTACTTCTATGATCAAACAACAGTGAATACTATGTTCTTGTAAGAACATGGAATTTAAGCATGGCCGCTCTATAATAATCAGTTTCTTGTAAGACCAACCTTCGTGTAAGGCTACTTGGGGACACTTAGTTCCGTTGGTTTCCTGTTTTATTTCTCCGTAAACAAATTCTTTTTTGCTCACGGAACTTAAGCACTGGTGGGCCAGGAAAGTACATGGATGGGGGACTCAGAAGGAACACCTGATGCCGTAGATTGTCTTTTTCATACCTATGTGTAACGAGTTTGGACGAAACCTTTCGAAATGTAAAGTAATTCCACCATTCGTGCATACACGACCTTACGACCATAAATGCACTCGTTCTCCTCTGATTACGAACGTTAAGCATGGTTGGACCTGGATGATCACTTGCATGTAAAACCGACTGGGGACACCCAGTTCCGTATGTTTCCTCTTTTACTTCTCCTTACACACTCTCTCGTCTAATCACAGAAGTTAAACTGTTACGGGGTCTGCCGGGGAACGGCAGGTCTGGCAAACTTCATTTTCGTTCTCTCTGCGCAACTAATTTCAACAGAATTAGTTCATATGCAAAGTAATTTCGCTACGGTACGTCTACGATAACAGCACAATGATTATATTCGATTTTGTCTGAACAATAAAGTTTAGCATTGCTAATTGGGGACACTTAGTTCCGTAGGTTTCCTCTTTTATTTTTCCGTAGACAAATTCTTGTCTGATAACAAAAATTAAGCATGGTCGGAGCGGGAGATTACTTGGATTGGGGACCGTGTACGAACACCTGTTGCCGTAGACTTTCTTTTTCATTCTATTGCGTAAGTAAATTAGAAAGAAGCGGTATAAAACTAAACTTATTCCAACCTGGCGATAATACGACCATACCACAATGGGAGTCTTCGTTCCCCTCTGAGTGCAAAGTCTAAGCATGGTTGGACTTGGACGATTACTTAAATGCAAAGCCACCTGCGGACACCTAGTTCCGTAGGTTTCCACTTTTATTTTTCCGTACACAAATTCTTGTTTGCTCACGGAGGTTAAGGGCCGGTGGACGGAGAAAATAAATGGATGGGGGACTGTGTAGGAACACCTGATGTCGTCGACTTTCTTTTTCATACCTCTGTGTAGCACGTTTGGAGGGAACCTGTCGAAAAGTAAAGTAATTCCACCTCCGTGCATTAAAGACCTTACAAAAATAATTTCACTCGTTCTCCTCTGATTACGAACGTTAAGCATGGTTGGACCTGGATGATCACTTGCATGTAAAACCGACTGGGGACACCCAGTTCCGTATGTTTCCTCTTTTACTTCTCCTTACACCATCTCTCCTCTGATCACAGAATTTAAACTGTTACGGGGTCCGCCTGGGAACAGCTGGTGCTGCAACGTTCATCTTCAATCTTTCTGCGTAACTAATTTCAACAGAACCAGTTTATATGCAAAGTAATTCCGCAAAGGTACGTCTACGATAATGGCATAATGATTACGTCCGTTCCCATCTGTACAAATAAGGTAATCATTGTCGGGCTGGGATAGTACTTGGATGGGGGACCTCGTGGGAGTAGCCAGTACCTTTCACGTCCGTTTTCATCTCTCTTTGTAATTATTTGAACAAAACCAAGTTAAATTCAATATAATTTAGATTTGGTACTTCTATGATCAAACAACAGTGAATACTTTGTTCTTGTAAAAACATGGAATTTAAATATGGGCGCTCTATAATAATCAGTTTCTTGTAAGACCAACCTCCATGTAAGGCTACTTGGGGACACTTAGTTCCGTAGGTTTCCTGTTTTATTTCTCCGTAAGCAAATTCTTTTCTGCTCACGGAAGTTAAGCACTGCTGGACCAGGAAAGTACATGGATGGGGGACTCAGAAGGAACACATGATGCCGTAGACTTTCTTTTTCATTTATCTGCGTAACTAATTTGGAAAGAAGCGGTATAAAAGTAAACTTTTTCCAACCCCGCGCATACACGACCACACTACAATGAGTGTCCCAATTCTCCTCTATTTACAAAATCTATGCATGGTTGGACCAGGACGATTACTTGAATGCAAAGCGACCTGGAGGCACCTAGTTCGGTAGGTTACCCCTTTTATTTCTCCGTACACAAATTCTTTTCTGTTCACGGAAGTTAAGCACTGGTGGGCTAGAAAAGTACATGGATGGGGGACTCAGAAGGAACACCTTGATGCCATAGATTGACTTTTTCATACCTATGTGTAACGAGTTTGGACGAAACTTTTCGAAATGTAAAGTAATTCGACCATTCGTGCATACACGACCTTACGACAATAAATGCACTCGTTCTCCTCTGATTGCAGAAGTTAAGCATGGTCGGACTTTGATGATCACTTGCATGTAAGATCGACTGCGGATACGCAGTTCCGTATGTTTCCTCTTTTTCTTCTCCTCACAACCTCTCTCTTCTGATCACAGAAGTTAAACTGTTACGGGTTCTTCCTTGGAACGGCAGGTGCCGCAAACTTCATTTTCGTTCTCTCTGTGCAACTAATTTCAACAGAACTAGTTCATATGCAAAGTAATTCCGCTATCGTACGTCTACGATAACAGCACAATGATTATCTCTGATCTCGCCTGAACAATAAAATTAAGCATTGCTAAATGGGGACACTTAGTTCCGTAAGTTTCCTCTTTTCTTTCTGAGTAGACAAATTCTTGTCTGATAATAGAAATTAAGCATGGTCGGTGCGGGAGAGTACTTGGATTGGGGACCGTGTACGAACACCTAGTGCCGTAGACTTTCTTTTTCATTCCTCTGCGTAACTGATTTAGAAAGAAGCGGTATAAAAGTAAACTTCTTCCAACCCCGCGATAATACGACCATACCACAATGAGAGTCCCCGTTCCCCTCTGAGTACAAAGTCTAAGCATTGTTGGAGTTGGACCATTACTTGAATGCAAAGCCACCTGCGGACACCTAGTTCCGTAGGTTTCCCCTTTTATTTCTCCGTACAAAAATTCTTTTCTGTTCGCAGAACTTAAGCACTGGTGGGCCAGGAGAGTATATGATTGGGGGACTCAGAAGGAACACCTGATGCCGTAGATTGTCCTTTTCATACCTCTGTGTAGCACGTTTGGTGGGATCCTGTCGAAATGTAAAGTAATTCCACCATTTGTGCACACACGACCTTACAACAATAAATTCACTCGTTCTCCTCTGATTTCGAATGTTTAGCATGGTCTGAGTTGGATGATCACATGGATGTAAGACCGTTTGGAGACACACAGTTCCGTATGTTTCCTCTTTTACTTCTCCGTGCACCCTCTCTTCTCTGATCACAGAAGTTAAACTGTTACGGACTCTGCCTGGGAACAGCAGGTGCCGTAAATTTATTTTCGTTCTCTCTGCGCAACTAATTTCAACATAACTGGTTCATATCCAAAGTAATTCTGCTACGGTACGTCTACGGTAACAGCACAATGATAATATCCAATCTCGTCTAAAGAATAAAGTTAAGCATTGCTAATTGGGGACACCTAGTTCCGTAGGTTTCCCCTTTAATTTCTCCGTAGACAAATTCTTTTCTGCTCACGGAAGTTAAGCACTGCGGGGCCAGGAAAGTACATGGATGGGGGACTCAGAAGGAACACCTGATGCCGTAGATTATCTTTTTCATACCTATGTGTAACGAGTTTGGACGAAACCTTTCGAAATGTAAAGTAATTCCACCATTCGTGCATACACGACCTTACGACCATAAATGCACTCGTTCTCCTCTGATTACGAACATTAAGCATGGTAGGACTTGGATGATTACTTTCATGTAAGACCGACTGGGTACACCCAGTTCCGTATGTTTCCTCTTTTACTTCTCCTTACACCATATCTCCTCTGATCACGGAAGTTAAACTGTTACATGGTCCGCCTGGGAACAGCTGGTGCTGCAACGTTCATCTTCAATCTTTCTGCGTAACTAATTTCAACAGAACCAGTTTATATGCAAAGTAATTCCGCAAAGGTACGTCTACGATAATGGCATAATGATTTGAAAATGGCTGGGTTAGTACTTGGATGGGGGATCTCGTGGGAGAACCCAGTACCGTTCATGTCCGTTTTCATCTCCCTGTGTAATTATTTGAACAAAAGCAAGTTAAATTTAATATAATTTAGATTTGGTACTTCTATGATCAAACAACAGTGAATACTTTGTTCAAGTAAGAACATGGTATTTAAGCGTGGCCGCTCTATAGTAATCAGTTTCCTGTAAGACTAACCTTTATGTAAGGCTACTTGGGGACACTTAGTTCCGTAGGTTTCCTGTTTTATTTCTCCGTAGTCAAATTCATGTCTGATAACGGAAATTAAGCATGGTCGGAGCTGGAGGGTACTTGGATTGGGGTCCGTGTAGGAACACCTGATGCCGTAGACTTTGTTTTTCATTCCTCTGCGTAACTAATTTAAAAAGAAGCGGTATAAAAGTAAACTTATTCCAACCCCGCGATAATACGACCATACCACAATGAGAGTCCCCGTTCCCCTCTAAGTAAAAAGTCTAAGGATGTTTGGACTTGGACGATTACTTGAACGCAAAGCCACCTGGGGACACCTAGTTCCGTAGGTTTATAATTTTATTATTCCGTACACAAGTTCTTGTTTCCTCACGGAAGGTTATGACCGGTGGACCGGGTAATGAAAGGGATGCGGGACTGTGTAGGAACACCTGATATCGTTAACTTTCTTTTTCATACCTCGGTGTACCACGTTTGCAGGGAACCTGTCGAAAAGTAAAAAAATTCCACCTCCGTGCATACAAGACCTTACTACAATAAATTCACTCGTTCTCCTCTGATTAAGAACGTTAAGCATGGTCGGACTTGGATAATTACTTGGATGTAAGACCGTCTGGGGACACCCAGTTCCGTATGTTTCTCCTTTTACTTCTCCTTACACCCTCTTTCCTCTGATCACAGAAGTTAAACTGTTAAGGGGTCTGCCTAGGTACAGCAGGTGCCTTAAATTTATTATCGTTCTCTCTGCGCAACTAATTTCAACAGAACCAGTTTATATGCTAAGTAATTTCGCGAAGGTGCGTCTACGATAATGGCACAACGATTTCGTCCGTTCCCCTCTGCACAATTAAGTTAAGCATTGTCGGACTGGGATAGTACTTGGATGGGGAACCTCGTGGGCCCAGTCCCGTTCATGCCGTTTTCATCTCTCCATATAATTATTTGAACAAAGTTAAGTTCAATGTAAGTTAGATATGGTACTTCTAAGATCAAGCAGCAGTGAATACATTTTTCTTGTGAAAACATGGAATTTAAGCATTGCCGCCCTCTAATAATCACTTTCATATTAGATCAATCTTCCTTAAAGGCTGCTTGGGAACACACAGTTCCTTATGTTTCCTCTTTTACTTCTCCTTACACCCTCTCTCGTCTGATCACAGAAGTTATACTGTTACCGGGTCTGCCTGGGAACGGCAGATGCCACAATCTTCATTTTCGTTCTCTCTGCGCAACTAATTTCAACAGCACTAGTTCATATGCAAAGTAATTTCGCTACGGTACATCTACGATAACAGCACAACGATTATATCCGATTTTGCCTGAACAATAAAGTTTAGCATTGCCAATTGGGGACACTTTGTTCCGTAAGTTTCCTCTTTTATTTCTCCGTAGACAAATTCATGTCTGATAACGGAAATTAAGCATGGTCGGAGCGGGAGATTACTTTGATGGGGGACCGTGTACGAACACCTGGTACCGTAGACTTTCTTTTTCATTCCTCTGCGTAACTAATTTGGAAAGAAGCTGTATAAAAGTAAACTTATTCCAACACCGCCATAATACGACCATACCACAATGAGTGTCCCCTTTCTACTCGGACTACAAAGTCTAAGCATCTTTGGACTTGGACGATTACTTGAATGCAAAGCCACATGCGGACAACTAGTACTGTAGGTATCTACTTTTATTTTTCCGTACACAAATTCTTTTCTGCTCACGGAAGTTAAGCACTGGTGGGCCAAGAAAGTACATAAATGGGGGACTCAGAAGGAACACCTGATGCCGTAGACTTTATTTTTCATTCCTCTGCGTAACTAATTTGGAAAGAAGCCGTATAAAAGTAAACGTTTTCCAACCACGCGCATATACGACTATACTACAATGAGTGTCCCAATTCTGCTCTTTTTACAAAATTTATGCATGGTTGGACTGGGAGGGTCACTTGAATGCAAAGCCACCTGGAGGCACCTAGTTCTGTAGGTTTCCCCTTTTACCTCTACATGCACCCTTTCTCATCTGATCACGGAAGTTATACTGTTACGGGGTCTGTCTGGGAACAGCAGGTGCCGAAAACTTCATTTTTGTTCTCTCTGCGTAACTAATTTCAACAGAACTAGTTCATATGCAAAGTAATTCCGCTACCGTACGTCTACAATAACAGCACAATGATTATGTCCGATCTCGTCTGAACAATAAAGTTAAGCATTGTCAAATTGGCATAGTACTTGGATAGGGGACGACGTGGGAGCACCAAGTCAAATTCACGTCCGTTTCATCTCTCCATGTAATTATTTGAAGAAAACCACGTTAAGTTAAATGTAATTTAGATATGGTACGTGTACGACAAAACCACATTGAATTCTTCGTTATTTTCAAATCATGGGATTTAAGCGGAACTGCACTCAGATGATCACTTTCATGTAAGACCAGCCATCATGTAAGGTTACTTGGTGACACCTAGTTCCGTATGTTTCCTCTTTTACTTCTCCTTACACCCTCTCTCGTCTAATCACAGAAGTTAAACTGTTACGGGGTCTTCCTTGGGACGGTAGATGCCGCAAACTTCATTTTCGTTCTCTCTGCGCAACTAATTTCAACAGAACTAGTTCATATGCAAAGTAATTCCGCTATGGTACGTCTACGATAACAGCACAATGATTATGTCCAATCTCGAATGAACAATGAAGTTAAGCACTGCTAATTGGGGACTCTTAGTTCCGTAGGATTCCTCTTTTATTTCTCCGTAGACAAATTCTTGTCTGATAACAGAAATTAAGAATGGTCGGAGCGGGAGAGTACTTGGATGGGGGACCGTGTACGAACACCTGGTGCCGTAGACTTTCTTTTTCATTCCTCTGCGTAACTAATTTGGAAAGAAGTGATATAAAAGTAAACTTATTCCAACCCCGCCATAATACGACCATACCACAATGAGTGTCCCCGTTCTCCTCTCAGTACAAAGTCTAAGCATGGTTTAACTTGGACGATTATTTGAATGCAAAGCCGCCTGGGGACACCTAGTTCCCTAGGTTTATACTTTTATTTTTCCGTACACAAATTCTTGTTTCCTCACGGAGAGTTAAGACCGGTGGACCGGGTAATTAAAGGGATGCGGGACTGTGTAGGAACACCTGATGTCGTTGGCTTTCTTTTTCATACCTCTGCATAATTAATTTGGAAAGAAGCGGTATAAAAGTAAACTTTTTCCAACCCCGCGCATATACGACCATACTACAATGAGTGTCCCAATTCTCCTCTTTTTACAAAATCTAAGC
Organism: Turritopsis rubra; assembly: GCA_039566895.2. Taxonomy (NCBI): domain Eukaryota; kingdom Metazoa; phylum Cnidaria; class Hydrozoa; order Anthoathecata; family Oceaniidae; genus Turritopsis; species Turritopsis rubra. The sequence continues at coordinate 9,973,053 of CM077625.1, read as the reverse complement.
ATGGTTGGACCGGGACGATTACTTGAATGCAAAGCCACCTGGAGGCACCTGGTTCCGTAGTTTTCCCCTTTTATTTCTCCGTACACAAATTCTTTTCTGTTCACGGAAGTTAAGCACTGGTGGGTCAGGAAAGTACCTGCATGGGGGACTCAGAATGAACACCTTATGCCGTAGATTGTCTTTTTCATACCTATGTGTAACGAGTTTGGACAGAACCTTTCGAAATGTAAAGTATATCCACCTCCGTGCATACAAGACCTTACTACAATAAAATTTCTCGTTCTCCTCTGATTACGAAATTTAAGCATGGTCTGACTTGGATGATCACATGGATGTACGACCGATTGGGGACACACAGTTCCGTATGTTTCCTCTTTTACTTCTCCTTACACCCTCTCTCCTCTGATCACAGAAGTTAAACTGTTACGGGGTCATAATGGAAACACCAGGTACCGTAAATTTATTTTCGTTCTCTCTGCGCAACTTATTTCAACAGAACTGGTTCATATCTAAAGTAATTCCAGTAAGGTACATCTACGAAAATGGCACAATGATTACGTCCGTTCCCGTCTGCACAATCAAGTTAAGCATTTTCCGGCTGGGATAGTACTTGGATGGGGGACCTCGTGGGAGCACCCAGTACCGTTCACATCTGTTTTCATCTCTCTATGTAATTATTTGAACAAAACCAAGTTAAATTCAATGTACTTTAGATTTGGCACTTCTACGATCAAACAACAGTGAATACTTCGTTCTTGTCAAAACATTATATATAAGCATGTGCGCACTTTAATAATTACTTTCATGTAAGACCAGGCTTAATGTAAGGCTGCTCGGGGACACACAATTCCGTATGTTTCCTCTTTCACTTCTCATTACATCCTCTCTCGTCTGATCACGGAAATTAAACTGTTACGGTGTCTACCCGGAACAGCAGGTGCCGCAAACTTCATTTTCGTTCTCTCTGTGCAACTAATTTCAACAGAACTAGTTCATATGCAAAGTAATTTCGATACGGTACGTCTACGATAACAGCACAATGATTATATCCAATTTTGTCTGAACAATAAAGTTAAGCATTGCTAATTGGGGACACTTAGTTCCGTTGGTTTCCTGTTTTATTTCTCCGTAGACAAATTCTTGTCTAATAACGAAAATTAAGCATGGTCGGAGCAGGAGAGTTCTTGGATAGGGGTCCGTGTAGAAACACCTAGTGCCGTAGACTTTCTTTTTCATTCCTCTGCGTAACGAGTTTGGGAAGAAGCAGTATAAAAGTAAACTTATTCCAACCCCGCGCATATACAACCATACTACAATGAGTGTCCCAATTCTCCTCTAAGTACAAAATCTAAGCATGGTTGGATCGGGATGATTACTTGAATGCAAAGCCACCTTGGGACACCTAGTTCTGTATGTTTCCTCTTTTACCTCTTCTTGCACCCTTTCTCATCTGATCACGGAAGTTAAACTGTTACGGGGTCTGCCTGGGAACAGCAGGTGCCGAAAACTTCATTTTCGTTGTCTCTGCGTAACTAATTTCAACATAACTAGCTCATATGCAAAGTAATTCCGCTACGGTACGTCTACAATAACAGGACAATGATTATGTCCGATCTCGTCTGAACAATAAATTTAAGCATTGTCAAATTGGCATAGTACTTGGATGGGGGACGACGTGGGAACTCCAAGTCAAATTCACGTCCGTTTCATCTCTCCATGTAATTACTTGAAGAAAACCACGTGAAGTTAAATGTAATTTAGATATGGTACGTGTACGACAAAACCACATTGAATTCTTTGTTATTTTCAGATCATGGGATTTAAGCGGAACTGCACTCAGATGATCACTTTCATGTAAGTTTAACCATCATGTAAAGTTACTTGGGGACACCTAGTTCCGTGTGTTTCCTCTTTTACTTCTCCTTACACCCTCTCTCGTCTGATCACAGAAGTTAAACTGTTACGGTGTCTTCTTTGAAACGGCAGGTGCCGCAAACTTCATTTTCGTTCTCTCTGCGCAACTAATTTCAACAGAACTAGTTCATATGCAAAGTAATTCCGCTATGGTACGTCTACGATAACAGCACAATGATTATGACCAATCTCGCCTGAACAATAAAGTTAAACATTGCTAATTGGGGTACGTAGTACGTCTACGGTAACAACACAATGATTATATCCAATCTCGTCTGAAGAATAAAGTTAAGCATTGCTAATTGGGGACACTTAGTTCCGTGGGTTTCCTCTTTTATTTCTCCGTAGACAAATTCTTGTCTGATAACAGAAATTAAGCATGGTTGGAGCGGGAGAGTACTTGGTTGGGGGAACGTGTACGAAGACCTGGTGCCGTGGACTTTCTTTTTCATACCTCTGTGTAGCACGTTTGGGGGGAACCTGTCGAAAACTAAAGTAATTCCACCTCCGGGCATAGAAGACCTTTCTACAATAAATACACTCGTTCTCCTCTGGTTACAAACGTTAAGCATGGTCTGACTTGGATGATCACTTGGATGTAAGACCGACTGGGGACACCCAGTTCCGTATGTTTTCTCTTTTACTTCTCCTTACACCCTCTGTCCTCTGATCACGGAAGTTAAACTGTTACAGAGTCCGCCTGGGAACAGCTGGTGCTGCAACGTTCATCTTCGATCTCTCTGCGTAACTAATTTCAACAGAACCAGTTTATATGCAAAGTAATTCTGCAAGGGTACGTCTACGATAATGGCACAATGATTACGTCCTTTCCTGTCTGTACAATTAAGTTAACCATTGTCAGGTTGGGATAGTACTTGGATGGGGGACCTCGTGGGAGAACCCAGTACCGTTCACGTCCGTTTTCATCTCTCTATGTAATTATTGAACAAAACCAAGTTAGATTTAATGTAATTTAGATATGGTACTTCTACGATCAAGCAGCAGTGAATACTTTTTTCTTGTGAAAACATGGAATTTAAGCATGGCCGCACACTAATAATCACTTTCATGTAAAACCACCCTTCATGTAAGGCTGGTTGGGGACACACAGTTCCGTATGTTTCCTCTTTTACTTCTCCTTACACATTCTCTCGTTTGATCACGGAAGTTAAACAGTTACGGGGTCTACCTGGGAACAGCAGGTCCGCAAAACTTCATTTTCGTTCTCTATGCGCAACTAATTTCAACAAAACTAGTTCATATGCAAAGTAATTCCGCTATGGTACGTCTACGATAACAGCACAATGATTATATCCGATTTTGTCTGAACAATAAAGTTAAGCATTGCTAATTGGGGACACTTAGTTCCGTAGGTCTCCTCTTTTATTTCTCCGTAGACAAATTTTTGTCTGATAACAAGAATTAAGCATGGTCGGAGAGGGAGAGTACTTGGATTGGGGATTGTGCACGAACACCTGCTGCCGTAGACTTTCTTTTTCATACCTCTGCGTAACTAATTTAAAAAGAAGCGGTATAAATGTAAACTTCTTCCAACCCCGCGATAATACGACCATACCACAATGAGAGTCCCCGTTCCCCTGTGAGTAAAAAGTCTAAGCATGTTTGGTCTTGGACGATTACTTGAATGCAAAGCCACCAGGAGGCACCTGGTTCCGTAGGTTTCGCCATTTATTTCTCCGTACAAAATTCTTTTCTGCTCACGGATGTTAAGCACTTCTGGGCAAGGAAAGTACAAGGATGGGGGACTCAGAAGGATCACCTGATGCCGTAGATTGTCTTTTTCATACCTCTGTGTAGCACGTTTGGAGGGATCCTGTCGAAAAGTAAAGTATTTCCACCTCCGTGCATAAAAGACCTTACAACAATAAATTCACTCGTTCTATTCTGATTACGAACATTAAGCATGGTCTGACTTGGATGATCACTTGGATGTAATACCGACTGGGGACACCCAGTTTCGTATGTTTCCTCTTTTACTTCTCCTTACACCCTCTGTCCTCCGATCGCGGAAGTTAAACTTTTACGGGGTCGTCCTGGGAACAGCTGGTGCCGCAACCTTTATTTTCAATCATTCTGCGTAACTAATTTCAACAGAACCAGTTTATATGCAAAGTTATTCCGCTATGGTACATCTACGATAATGGCACAAGGATTACGTCCGTTCCCGTTTGCACAATTAAGTTAAGCATTGTCGGGCTGCGATAGTACTTGGATGGGGGACCTCGTAGGAGCACCCAGTGCCGTTCACGTCCGTTTTCATCTCTCTATAAAATTATTTGAACAAACCCAGGTTACGTTCAATGTAATTCACATATGGTACTTCTATGATCAAACAACAGTTAATACTTCGTTCTTGTCAAAACATGGAATTTAAGCATGGCCGCACTATAATAATCAGTTTCCTGTAAGACCAACTTTCATGTAAGGCTACTTGGGGACACTTAGTTCCGTAGGTTTCCTGTTTATTTCTCCATAGACAATTTCTTTTCTGCTCACGGAAGTTAAGCACTGGTGGACCAGAAAAGTACATTGATTGGGGACTCAGAAGGAACACCGGATGTCGTAGACTTTCTTTTTCATTCCTCTGCGTAACTAAATTGGAAAGAAGCGGTATAAAAGTAAACTTTTTCCAACCCCGCGCATACACGACCATACCACAATGAATGTCCCAATTCTCCTCTATTTACAAAATCTATGCATGGTTGGGCCGGGACGATTATTTGAATGCAAAGCCACCTGGAGGCACTTAGTTCCGTAGGTTTCCCCTTATAATTCTCCGTACACAAATTCTATTCTGTTCACGGAAGTTAACCACTGGTGGGCCAGGAAAGTACATTGATGGGGGACTCAGAAGGAACACCTGATGCCGTAGATTGTCTTTTTCACACCTATGTGTAACGAGTTTGGACGAAACCTTTCGAAATGTAAACTAATTCGACCATTCGTGCATAGACGACCTTACGACAATAAATGCACTCGTTCTCCTTTGATTACAGAAGTTAAGTACGGTCGGACTTGGATGATCACCTGCATGTAAGACCGACTGGGGACACGCAGTTCCGTATATTTCCTCTTTTACTTCTCCTTACACCCTCTCTCATCTGATCACAGAAGTTAAACTGTTACGGGGTCTTCCTTGGAACGGCAGGTGCCGCAAACTTCATTTTCGTTCTCTCTGCGCAACTAATTTCAACAGAACTAGTTCATATGCAAAGTAATTCCGCTATGGTACGTCTAAGATAACAGCACAATGATTATGTTTCATCTCGCCAAAACAATAAAGTTAAACATTGCTAATTGGGGACACTTAGTTCCGTAGATTTCCTCTTTTATTTCTCTGTAGAACAATTCTTGTCTGATAACAGAAATTAAGCATGGTCGGAGCGGGAGAGTACTTGGATGGGGGACCGTGTACGAACACCTGGTGCCGTAGACTTTCTTTTTCATTCCTCTGCGTAACATTTGGAAAGAAGTGATATAAAAGTAAACTTATTCCAACCCCGCCACAGTACAACCATACCACAATGAGTGTCCCCGTTCTCCTCTGAGTAGAAAGTCTAAGCATGGTTTGACTTGGACGATTATTTGAATGCAAAGCCAAATGGGGACACTTAAATCCCTAGGTTTATACTTTTATTTTTCCGTACACAAGTTCTTGTTTCCTCACGGAAGGTTAGGACCGGTGGACCGGGTAATTAAAGGGATGCGGGACTGTGTAGGAATACCTGATGTCGTTGGCTTTCTTTTTTATACCTCTACGTAACTAATTTGGAAAGAAGCGGTATAAAAGTAAACTTTTCCCAACCCCGCGCATATACGACCATACTACAATGAGTGTCCCAATTCTCCTCTATTTACAAAATCTAAGCGTGGTTGGACCGGGAGGATTACTTGAATGCAAAGCCACCTGGAGGCACCTGGTTCCGTAGTTTTCCCCTTTTATTTCTCCATACACAAATTCTTTTCTGTTCACGGAAGTTAAGCACTGGTGGGTCAGGAAAGTACCTGCATGGGGGACTCAGAAGGAACACCTTACGCCGTAGATTGTCTTTTTCATACCTATGTGTAACGAGTTTAGACAGAACCTTTCGAAATGTAAAGTAATTCCACCTCCGTGCATACAAGACCTTACTACAATAAAATCTCTCGTTCTCCTCTGATTACGAACTTTAAGCATGGTCTGACTTGGATGATCACATGGATGTACGACCGATTGGGAACACACAGTTCCTGTATGTTTCCTCTTTTACTTCTCCTTACACCCTCTCTCCTCTGATCACAGAAGTTAAACTGTTACGGGGTCATAATGGAAACACCAGGTGCCGTAAATTTATTTTCGTTCTCTGTGCGCAACTAATTCCAACAGAACTGGTTCATATCTAAAGTAATTCCGCTAAGGTACATCTACGAAAATGGCACAATGATTACGTCCGTTCCCGTCTGCACAATCAAGTTAAGCATTTTCCGGCTGGGATAGTACTTGGATGGGGGACCTCGTGGGAGCACCCAGTACCGTTCACATCCGTTTTCATCTCTCTATGTAATTATTTGAACAAAACCAAGTTAAATTCAATGTAATTTAGATTTGGTACTTCTACGATCAAACAACAGTGAATACTTCGTTCTTGTCAAAACATTGAATATAAGCATGTGCGCACTTTAATAATTACTTTCATGTAAGACCAGGCATAATGTAAGGCTGCTCGGGGACACACAATTCCGTATGTTTCCTCTTTTACTTCTCATTACATCCTCTCTCGTCTGATTAGGGAAATTAAACTGTTACGGTGTCTACCCGGAACAGCAGGTGCCGCAAACTTCATTTTCGTTCTCTCTGCGCAACTAATTTCAACAGAACTAGTTCATATGCAAAGTAATTTCGATACGGTACGTCTACGATAACAGCACAATGATTATATCCGATTTTGTCTGAACAATAAAGTTAAGCATTGCTAATTGGGGACACTTAGTTCCGTAGGTTTCTTCTTTCATTTCTCCGTAGACAAATTCTTGTCTGATAACAAAACTTAAGCATGGTCGGAGCGGGAGAGTACTTGGATTGGGGACCGTCCAAGAACACCTGTTGCCGTAGACTTTCTTTTTCATTCCTCTGCGTAACTAATTTAGAAAGAAGCGGTATAAAACTAAACTTTTTCCAACCCCGCGATAATACGACCATACCACAGTGACAGTCCCCGTTCCCCTCTGAGTGCAAAGTCTAAGCATGGTTGGACCGGGAGGATTACTTGAATGCAAAGCTACCTGGAGGCACCTGGTTCCGTAGGTTTCCCCTTTCATTTCTCCGTACAAAAATTCTTTTCTGCTCACGGAAGTTAAGCACTGCTGGGCCAGGAATGTACATGGATGGGGGACTCAGAAGGAACACCTGATGCCGTAGATCGTCTTTTTAATACCTCTGCGTAGCACGTTTGGAGGGATCCTGTCGAAAAGTAAAGTAATTCCACCTTCGCGCATAAAAGACCTTACAACAATAAATTCACTCGTTCTATTCTGATTACGAACGTTAAGCATGGTCTGACTTGGATGATCACTTGGATGTAAGAACGACTGGGGACACCCAGTTCCGTATGTTTCCTCTTTTACTTCTCCTTACACCCTCTCTCCTCCGATCACGGAAGTTAAACTGTTACGGGGTCGTCCTGGGAACAGGTGGTGCCGCAACCTTCATTTTCAATCTCTCTGCGTAACTAATTTCATCAGAACCAGTTTATATGCAAAGTTATTCCGCTATGGTACATCTACGATAATGGCGCAAGGATTACGTCTGTTCTCGTTTGCACAATTAAGTTAAGCATTGTCGGGCTGCGATAGTGCTTGGATGGGGGACCTCGCAGGAGCACCCAGTGCCGTTCACGTCCCTTTTCATCTCTCTATATAATTATTTGAACAAAACCAGGTTACGTTCAATGTAATTCAGATATGGTACTTCTATGATCAAACAACTATGATGATTCATAGTAAGTAAAAATGGCGGAAAGACGTGTAACACGATCTGAGAACAAAAAGTTTAATCAACTCGGAGAAAATGCTTCAAAAGATTGTGAAAAGAGGCTGACTTTCATACCAAATAAGTTGGATAATATATCGCTATTGGATTCTACAGAACTGGAAATCAAGTTGAATGAAAATATTTTTTTACAGTCGGAAAAAGATGTCGACAGTAAGTTAGAATCAGTTAAGACCGATATATTGGCATACTTTGAAAATGAAATGACATTATTTAAAGAATGTTGTGTTAAGCAAGATCACATGATAACTGAAGCACAAAATGAAAATAAATTTCTTAGGGAACAGTTAAAAGAGTTGACGAATTTGCTGGATGTTATAGTTTCCCTGATTAAGCGTCAAGATTTTCACAATAACAAAATCTCTCACACAGAAAATACATCGCTTGTTAACAATATCGAAGCTACATGCATTAATCATCAACACAAAGAACCGATTAGTAACAACACATCAATTAGTGATGACGATGTACTCATAAATTCGACAAGACAATTGAGTATTGATAAACAGTTGAAAGACATTAGAGAGTCATATAATAAAAAATACCAGAAGCACAAAGTACTTCAACATGAACCATTAAAAAAACGTCTAGAGAGACTAGCAAACTACCCCATTGATGAAAGCTCGTTAGAAAGCAATAAAACCCCTAAAACTGATGACAAAAACGTTGAAAATCACTCAAGTGTCACGAGCCTTTACAATGACGATTCGTCCCAGAATAAAGAAACAGAGTTCTTAATTACCGAATCCCCACAAATAATCTCCACTTGTATCATTGGTGATAGTATCGTCAAACTCGTCAAAACAGATAAAGTTGTAAACAAGCTCGACAAGAAACACAACGTTACTTTGAGATGCTTAAGAGGCGCAACAACATATACAATACGACAGCATGTTACAGAAGTAATGAAAGAGAATCCTGATAGCATTATTCTGCATGTTGGGACAAATGATCTTAATACGGAAAATACAAGTGAAGAGATTGCTACCTCCATTCTCGAGTTAGCGTTACTAGTAGATTCAAAGGGTATTAAAGCAGCAATATCTGGAATTACCTTTAGAGACGATAAGTGGTCAACTAAAGCACGCGATGTTAATAAACACCTCGAAAAGATGTGCAATTCGAGAAATATATGTTATATCTCAAATGACAATATTAACAAGGTTCACCTAAATAAAAGTAATCTACATTTAAATGCTAAGGGCACCAAAATCCTTGTAAAAAACTTCTCAAGCCAGATAAACAAGTTCTATTGAAGGTATATGCACAAAGAGCAAGCCAAAGGCAACGATTGCGGTATAAACAATCCAATATTTACTAGTCCACTGAAAAACCTCAAGTTGAAGAATCCAAATAAAATCATGATTGGTCATTTGAATATCAATTCAATACGAAACAAGTTTGAGCAAGTTAACGATTTTATTGGCAAATATTTAGATATTTTTCTACTTTCTGAGACAAAACTCAATGACACATTCACTAACTCTCAGTTCCGGATGGATGGATTCCATTTACCCTTTCGTAATGATAGGAATGCTTATGGAGGGGGATTAATGCTGTACGTCAATGAGAACATTTCATGTGTGTGTGTAACGTCGCCGTCTCTCCCAGATGACATTGAGGTGATTTTTATGGAGATCAACTTGAGAAATTGCAAATGGCTCATCTCTGGTTGCTACAGACCACCTTCTCAAGATCTCCGGTACTTTGTGGGAAATCTATGTAATTGCTTATATCTACTCAACTATGAAAATGTGATAGTACTTGGTGATTTTAATACTGACGACTCAAATAAAGACATACAACTATTGAAGAATGATCTTAATTTGAAAAACCTCGTGAAACAACCGACCTGCTTCAAATCTGTCAATAACCCTACATGCATTGATCATATATGGGTGTCGAACACGAAACGGTTCCATCACACCAACACAGTTGAAAACAGTTTGTCAGATTTTCATGTTATGACTACTACATTCCTTAATATTGAAATACCAAAACGAGAGCCAAAAATCATTCGCTATCGATGTTATAAAAAGTTCAATTCGCTGCAGTTTAAGAAAGAATTGAGCAATATAGTCAATATGAATACTTGTAAAGACTTCGATGTCTTTGAAACGAATCTCAAGAATCTCATTAATGAATATGCACCAATAAAGCAAAAAATCGTTCGTAATAATAATTCAAAATTCTTAAACAAAAGATTAAGGAAGGAGATCATGCTAAGATCAAGATGTAAAAATGTGTACATGAAAAACCCTAATAGCGAAACCTGGAACAACTATCGTCAACAAAGGAATAAATGTGTCAAGCTCGCACGTGAAGCCAAAAGAAGGTATTTCTCTAACTTGAACATGGGAAAAATTTGCGACAACAAGAAGTTTTGGACATCCGTAAAGCCTATTTTCAATGATAAAGTAAATAAAGATACCGTTAAGACTCTCGTGGAAAATGATGAAATTATTAGAGATAAGTGTGCAATTGCTGAACTGATGAACGACTACTACACAAACATCGTATTGGAAACATTGAAAGGAAAGGAGCAAGCATCACCTGCTCTTCGTGGCTTACGAGATATCCTAGACCACTTCGCAAATCACCCGAGTATCGCATCGATCAAAAGAAAGTTTTCCATACGTGAGGAAATGAAATTCAATACAAAGGGTGTAGATATGTTAAAGTATATCAATTCTTTGAAAGAAAATAAGGCTGCGCCTGAGGGCGCAGTGAAACTTCTGAAACAACATGCTGAGATTTACGCTGGACATCTTCATGATATGTTTGACAAATCCTTGCATGTTGAAAGTTTTCCTGAATCTTTAAAACAAGCTGACATATCTCCCTTATTTAAGAATGGTTCTAGATTATATAAAGGAAATTATCGACCAATTAGCAAATTGCCGGTGTTTTCTAAGATTTTTGAACGGATAATCTATGATCAGCTTTATGAATTTATTTCCAAGAAGCTTTCTCCTCTTCTATCGGGATTTCGGAAAGGTTATAGCAGCCAGCACGCCTTACTGCATATGTTACATAGTTGGCAGAGATCACTTGATAAAGGGCATGTAGTTGGAGCACTTTTAATGGATCTAAGTAAGGCCTTTGATTGCGTTTACCATGATCTGCTAATTGCAAAACTACATGCTTATGGTCTCTCTGCAAGTGCTTTATGTTATCTCAAAAGTTATCTCAGCGGTAGGTCCCATAGAGTAGGTGTTAATGGTTGCTATAGCTCCTGGTCAGAAATTGTGAGTGGCGTACCACAAGGGTCTATACTAGGGCCTCTGTTATTTAATATATACATAAATGATCTCATGTTTCTTTTTGAAGAGAGTAATGTGAGTATTTGCAATTATGCTGATGACAATAGTCTTTTTACATCAGCCAGAAATATATCTGATGTTAAGCAATCTTTGGAAAATATTTTTCCTAAAGTTAATAAATGGTTTGTTCAAAATCAACTACAGGTTAATCCAAAAAAATGTAAATTTCTTCTTCTTGGAAAGCCAAGATACGAAGATATTGTCTCCTTAGATTTATGTGGAACAATTTTACCTGAATCGCAAAGCGTTAAACTGTTGGGTATTACATTTGACAACCGTCTCTCTTTCACTGAGCATGTAAATAATTTGTGTCGAAAAGCTAATGCTAAGATCTCTGCTTTGCGACGTATTGCTTATAATATGGATGAACATAAATGTAAAATTTTAGCAAACAGTTTTATTTGTAGTCATTTTAATTATTGTCCGTTAGTTTGGGGTTACTCGAATAAAAGGCTGTTACACATGATTGGTCGCTCTTTTAATCGGGCAACAAAAATTTTTCTTGGTGATAAATGTGAAGCAGCCAAGAGTAACATTCATTATCGGTATAACCGTCTTCTTCTAGAAGAGGTGTTTAAAACGAAAATGTATTTGAACCCCTCTTATATGAGCGACGTTTTTACTTTTAAAACGACCCGCTATGAAATGCGTTCATCAAGTACATTGGAACGTAGCAGAATCCTTACTTCAAACTTCGGACTAATGTCATTCTCGTACATTGCCACTCAGTTGTGGCATAAGATTCCTGAGTCAGCAAAGAACGCCACCTCACTCAATGAATTTAAAACCGTAATCAATTCAATTTCAACTTTGCCTTGTTTCTGCCGTCTTTGTGCGAGATATATCCCACCTCTCGGTTATATTGCTTGAGATTTATTGTATATATGTATATTTTTATAAAGTCGATTTTAATTAGCTAATTACAGCTATTTTATTTTTATTGTATCTATCGACTATAAATAAAGTGAAATAAATAAATAAATAAATAAATAAACAACAGTTAATACTTCGTTCTTGTCAAAACATGGAATTTAAGCATGGCTGCACTATAATAATCAGTTTCCTGTAAGACCAACTTTCATGAAAGGCTACTTGGGGACACTTAGTTCCGTAGGTTTCCTGTTTTATTTCTCCATAGACAAATTCTTTTCTGCTCACGGAAGTTAAGCACTGGTGGACCAGGAAAGTACACGGATGGGGGACTCAGAAGGAACACCGGATGCCGTAGACATTCTTTTTCATTCCTCTGCGTAACTAATTTGGAAAGAAGCGGTATAAAAGTAAACTTTTTCCAACCCCGCGCATACACGACCATACTACAATGACTGTCCCAATTCTCCTCTATTTACAAAATCTAAGCATGGTTGGACCGCGAGGATTACTTGAATGCAAAGCCACCTAGAGGCACTTAGTTCCGTAGGTTTCCCCTTCTATTTCTCCGTACACAAATTCTATTCTGTTCACGGAAGTTAACCACTGGTGGGCCAGGAAAGTACATGGATGGGGGACTCAGAAGGAACACCTGATGCCGTAGATTTTCTTTTTCACACCTATGTGTAACGAGTTTGGACGAAATCTTTCGAAATTTAGAGTAATTCCACCATTCGTGCATACACGACCTTACGACAATAAATGCACTCGTTCTCCTCTGATTACAGAAGTTAAGCATGGTCGGACTTCGATGATCACTTAGATGTAAGACCGACTGGGGACACCCAGTTCTGTATGTTTCCTCTTTTACTTCTCCTTACACCCTCTCTCCTCCGATCACAGAAGTTAAACTGTTACGGAGTCTTCTTTGGAACGGCAGGTGCCGCAAACTTCATTTTCGTTCTCTCTGCGCAACTAATTTCAACAGAACTAGTTCATATGCAAAGTAATTCCGCTATGGTAAGTCTACCATAACAGCACAATGATTATGTCCGATCTCGCCAAAACAATAAAGTTAAGCATTGCTGATTGGGGACACTTAGTTCCGTAGATTTCCTCTTTTATTTCTCCGTAGACAAATTCTTGTCTGATAACAGAAATTAAGCATGGTCGGAGTGGGAGAGTACTTGGATTGGGGACCGTGCACGAACACCTGTTGCCGTAGACTTTCTATTTTATTCCTCTGCGTAACTAATTTAAAAGTAGCGGTATAAATGTAAACTTCTTCCAACCCCGCGATAATACGACCATACCACAATGAGAGTCCCCGTTCCCCTCTGAGTAAAAAGTCTAAGCATGTTTGGTCTTGGACGATTACTTGAATGCAAAGCCACCTGCGGACAACTAGTTTCGTAGGTTTCCCCTTTTATTTCTCCGTACACAAATTCTTTTCTGCTCACGGAAGTGAAGCACTGCTGGGCCAGGAAAGTACATGGATGGGGGACTCAGAAGGAACACCTGATGCGGTAGATTGTCTTTTTCACACCTATGTGTAACGAGTTTGGACAAAACCTTTCGAAATGTAAAGTAATTCCACCATTTGTGCATACACGACCTTACGACAATAAATGCACTCGTTCTCCTCTGATTACAGAAGTTAAGCATGGTCGGACTTGGATGATCACTTGCATGTAAGACCGACTGGGGACACGCAGTTCCGTACATTTCCTCTTTTACCACTCTTTACACCCTCTCTCGTTTGATCACAGAAGTTAAACTGTTACGGGGTCTTCCTTGGAACGGCAGGTGCCGCAAACTTCATTTTCAATCTCTCTGCGTAACTAATTTCAACGGAACCAGTTTATATCCAAAGTTATTCCGCTATAGCACATCTACGATAATGGCGCAAGGATTACGTCTGTTCCCGTTTCCAAAATTAAGTTAAGCATTGTCGGGCTGCGATAGTACTTGGATGGGGGACCTCGTAGGAGCACCCAGTGCCGTTCACGTCCGTTTTCATCTCTCTATAAAATTATTTGAACAAAACCAGGTTACGTTCAATGTAATTCACATATGGTAATTCTATGATCAAACAACAGTTAATACTTCCTTCTTGTCAAAACATGGAATTTAAGCATGGCCGCACTATAATAATCAGTTTCCTGTAAAACCAACTTTCATGTAAGGCTACTTGGGGACACTTAGTTCCGTAGGTTTCCTGTTTTATTTCTCCATAGACAAATTCTTTTCTGCTCACGGAAGTTAAGCACTGGTGGACCAGGAAAGTACATGGATAGGGGACTCAGAAGGAACACCGGATGCCGTAGACTTTCTTTTTCATTCCTCTGCGTAACTAATTTGGAAAGAAGCGGTATAAAAGTAAACTTTTTCCAACCCCACGCATACACGACCATACTACAATGACTGTCCCAATTCTCCTCTATTTACAAAATCTATGCATGGTTGGACCGGGAGGATTACTTGAATGCAAAGCCACATGGAGGCACTTAGTTCCGTAGGTTTCCCCTTTTATTTCTCCGTACACAAATTCTATTCTGTTCACGGAAGTTAACCACTGGTGGGCCAGGAAAGTACATGGATGGTGGACTCAGAAGGAACACCTGATGCCGTACATTGTCTTTTTCACACCTATGTGTAACGAGTTTGGACAAAACCTTTTGAAATGTAAAGTAATTCGACCATTCGTGCATAGACGACCTTACGACAATAAATGCACTCGTTCTCCTTTGATTACAGAAGTTAAGCATGGTCGGACTTGGATGATCACTTGCATGTAAGACCGACTGGGGACACGCAGTTCCGTATATTTCCTCTTTTACTTCTCCTTACACCCTCTCTCGTCTGATCACAGAAGTTAAACTGTTACGGGGTCTGCCTGGGAACAGCAGGTGCCGCAAACTTCATTTTTGTTCTCTATGCGCAACTAATTTCAACAGAACTAGTTCATATGCAAAGTAATTCCGCTATGGTACGTCTACGATAACAGCACAATGATTATGTCCAATCTCGAATGAACAATAAAGTTAAGCATTGCTAATTGGGGACACTTGATTCCGTAGGTTTCTTCTTTTATTTCTCCGTAGACAAATTCTTGTCTGATAACAAAAATTAAGCATGGTCGGAGTAAAGTAATTAAAGTAATGTAAAGTAATTCCACCATTCGTGCATACACGACCTTACGACAATAAATGCACTCGTTCTCCTCTGATTACAGAAGTTAAGCATGGTCGGACTTCGATGATCACTTAGATGTAAGACCGACTGGGGACACCCTGTTCCGTATGTTCCCTCTTTTACTTCTCCTTACACCCTCTCTCCTCCGATCACAATAGTTAAACTGTTACGGAGTCTTCTTTGGAACGGCAGGTGCCGCAAACTTCATTTTCGTTCTCTCTGCGCAACTAATTTCAACAGAACTAGTTCATATGCAAAGTAATTCCGCTATGGTAAGTCCACCATAACAGCACAAAGATTATGTCCGATCTCACCAAAACAATAAAGTTAAGCATTGCTGATTGGGGGCACTTAGTTCCGTAGATTTCCTCTTTTATTTCTCCGTAGACAAATTCTTGTCTGATAACAGAAATTAAGCATGGTCGGAGTGGGAGAGTACTTGGATTGGGGACCGTGCACGAACACCTGTTGCCGTAGACTTTCTATTTTATTCCTCTGCGTAACTAATTTAAAAAGTAGCGGTATAAATGTAAACTTCTTCCAACCCCGCGATAATACGACCATACCACAATGAGAGTCCCCGTTCCCCTCTGAGTAAAAAGTCTAAGCATGTTTGGTCTTGGACGATTACTTGAATGCAAAGCCACCTGCGGACAACTAGTTTCGTAGGTTTCCCCTTTTATTTCTCCGTACACAAATTCTTTCCTGCTCACGGAAGTGAAGCACTGCTGGGCCAGGAAAGTACATGGATGGGGGACTCAGAAGGAACACCTGATGCCGTAGATTGTCTTTTTCACACCTATGTGTAACGAGTTTGGACAAAACCTTTTGAAATGTAAAGTAATTCCACCATTCGTGCATACACGACCTTACGACAATAAATGCACTCGTTCTCCTCTGATTACAGAAGTTAAGCATGGTCGGACTTGGATGATCACTTGCATGTAAGACCGACTGGGGACACGCAGTTCCGTATATTTCCTTTTTTACTTCTCCTTACACCCTCTCTCGTCTGATCACAGAAGTTAAACTGTTACGGGGTCTTCTTTGGAACGGCAGGTGCCGCAGGTTTCATTTTCAATCTCTCTGCGTAACTAATTTCAACAGAACCAGTTTATATGCAAAGTTATTCCGCTATGGTACATCTACGATAATGGCGCAAGGATTACGTCTGTTCCCGTTTGCACAATTAAGTAAAGCATTGTCGGGCTGCGATAGTACTTGGATGGGGGACCTCATAGGAGCACCCAGTGCCGTTCACGTCCGCTTTCATCTCTCTATAAAATTATTTGAACAAAACCAGGTTACGTTCAATGTAATTCACATATGGTACTTCTATGATCAAACAACAGTTAATACTTCGTTCTTGTCAAAACATGGAGTTTAAGCATGGCCGCACTATAATAATCAGTTTCCTGTAAGACCAACTTTCATGTAAGGCTACTTGGGGACACTTAGTTCCGTAGGTTTCCTGTTTTATTTCTCCATAGACAAATTCTTTTCTGCTCACGGAAGTTAAGCACTGGTGGACCAGGAAAGTACATGGATAGGAGACTCAGAAGGAACACCGGATGCCGTAGACTTTCTTTTTCATTCCTCTGCGTAACTAATTTGGAAAGAAGCGGTATAAAAGTAAACTTTTTCCAACCCCGCGCATACACGACCATACTACAATGACTGTCCCAATTCTCCTCTATTTACAAAATCTATGCATGGTTGGACCGGGAGGATTACTTGAATGCAAAGCCACATGGAGGCACTTAGTTCCGTAGGTTTCCCCTTTTATTTCTCCGTACACAAATTCTATTCTGTTCACGGAAGTTAACCACTGGTGGGCCAGGAAAGTACATGGATGGTGGACTCAGAAGGAACACCTGATGCCGTAGATTGTCTTTTTCACACCTATGTGTAACGAGTTTGGACAAAACCTTTTGAAATGTAAAGTAATTCGACCATTCGTGCATAGACGACCTTACGACAATAAATGCACTCGTTCTCCTTTGATTACAGAAGTTTAGCATGGTCGGACTTGGATGATCACTTGCATGTAAGACCGACTGGGGACACGCAGTTCCGTATATTTCCTCTTTTACTTCTCCTTACATCCTCTCTCGTCTGATCACAGAAGTTAAACTGTTACGGGGTCTGCCTGGGAACAGCAGGTGCCGCAAACTTCATTTTCGTTCTCTATGCGCAACTAATTTCAACAGAACTAGTTCATATGCAAAGTAATTCCGCTATGGTACGTCTACGATAACAGCACAATGATTATGTCCAATCTTGAATGAACAATAAAGTTAAGCATTGCTAATTGGGGACACTTGATTCCGTAGGTTTCTTCTTTTATTTCTCCGTAGACAAATTCTTGTCTAATAACAAAAATTAAGCATGGTCGGAGTAAAGTAATTAAAGTAATGTAAAGTAATTCCACCATTCGTGCATACACGACCTTACGACAATAAATGCACTCGTTCTCCTCTGATTACAGAAGTTAAGCATAGTCGGACTTCGATGATCACTTAGATGTAAGACCGACTGGGGACACCCAGTTCCGTATGTTTCCTCTTTTACTTCTCCTTACACCCTCTCTCCTCCGATCACAATAGTTAAACTGTTACGGAGTCTTCTTTGGAACGGCAGGTGCCGCAAACTTCATTTTCGTTCTCTCTGCGCAACTAATTTCAACAGAACTAGTTCATATGCAAAGTAATTCCGCTATGGTAAGTCTACCATAACAGCACAATGATTATGTCCGATCTCGCCAAAACAATAAAGTTAAGCATTGCTGATTGGGGACACTTAGTTCCGTAGATTTCCACTTTTATTTCTCCGTAGACAAATTCTTGTCTGATAACAGAAATTAAGCATGGTCGGAGTGGGAGAGTACTTGGATTGGGGACCGTGCACGAACACCTGTTGCCGTAGACTTTCTATTTTATTCCTCTGCGTAACTAATTTAAAAAGTAGCGGTATAAATGTAAACTTCTTCCAACCCCGCGATAATACGACCATACCACAATGAGAGTCCCCGTTCCCCTCTGAGTAAAAAGTCTAAGCATGTTTGGTCTTGGACGATTACTTGAATGCAAAGCCACCTGCGGACAACTAGTTTCGTAGGTTTCCCCTTTTATTTCTCCGTACACAAATTCTTTCCTGCTCACGGAAGTGAAGCACTGCTGGGCCAGGAAAGTACATGGATGGGGGACTCAGAAGGAACACCTGATGCCGTAGATTGTCTTTTTCACACCTATGTGTAACGAGTTTGGACGAAACCATTCGAAATGTAAAGTAATTCCACCATTCTTGCATACACGACCTTAGGACAATAAATGCACTCGTTCTCCTCTGATTACAGAAGTTAAGCATGGTCGGACTTGGATGATCACTTGGATGTAAGACCGACTGGGGACACCCTGTTCTGTATGTTTCCTCTTTTACTTCTCCTTACACCCTCTCTTCTCTGATCACAGAAGTGAAACTGTTACGGGGTCTGCCTGGGAACAGCAGGTGCCGTAAATTTATTTTCATTCTCTATGCACAACTAATTTCAACAGAACCAGTTTATATGCAAAGTAATTCCGCTTAGGTGCGTCTACGATAATGGCAGAATGATTTCACCCGTTCCCGTCTGCACAATTATGTTAAGCATTATCGGGCTGGGATAGTACTTCGATGGAGAACCTCGTGGGAGCACCCAGTGCCGTTCACGTCTGTTTTCATATCTCTATATAATTATTTGAACAAAACCAGGTTAAGTTCAGTGTAAGTTAGTTATGGTACTTCTACGATCAAGCAGCAGTGAATACTTTTTTCTTGTGAAAACATGGAATTTAAGCATGGCCGCACTCTAATAATCACTTTCATGTGAGACCACTTTTCATGTAAGGCTGGTTGGGGACACACAGTTCCGTATGTTTCCTCTTTTACTTCTCCTTACACATTCTTTCGTCTGATCACGGAAGTTAAACTGTTACGGGGTCTGCCTGGGAACAGCAGGTGCGGCAAACTTCATTTTCGTTCTCTCTGCGTAACTAATTTCAACAAACTAATTCATATGCAAAGTATTTCCGCAACGGTACGTCTACGATAACAGCACAATGATTATATCCGATCTCGTCTCAACAATTAATTTAAGCATTGCTTTTTGCGGACACCCAGTTCCGTAGGTTTCCTCTCTTAATTCTCCGTAGACCAATTCTTGTCTGATAACAGAAATTAAGCATGGTCGGGGCGGGAGAGTACTTGGATAGGGGACCGTGTACGAACACCTGGTGCCGTAGACTTTCTTTTTCATCCCTCTGCGTAACTAATTAAGAAAGAAGCGGTATAAAAGTAAACTTATTCCAACCCCACGATAATACGACCATACCACAATGAGAGTCCCCGTTCCCCTCTGAGTTCAAAGTCTAAGCATGGTTGGACTTGGACGATTACTTGAATGAAAAGCCACCTGCGGACCCCTAGTTCCGTAGGTTTTCACTTTTATTTCTCCGTACGCAAATTCTTTTCTGCTCGCGGAAGTTAAGCACTGGTGGCCCAGGAAAGTACATGGATGGGGGACTCAGAAGGAACACCTGATGCCGTAGATTGTCTTTTTCATACCTCTGTGTAGCACGTTTGGAGGGATCCTGTCGAAATGTAAAGTAATTTCACCATTCGTGCACACACGACCTTACAGCAATAAATTCACTCGTTCTCCTCTGATTACGAAGGTTAATCATGGTCTCACTTGGATGATCACATGTAAGACCGATTTGGGACACACAGTTCCGTATGTTTCCTCTTTTACTTCTCCTAACACCCTCTCTCCTCTGATGACAGAAGTTAGACTGTTACGGGTTTTCTCCTGGGAACAGCAGGTGCCGTAAATTTATTTTCGTTCTCTCTGCGCAACTAATTTCAACAGAACTGGTTCATATCCAAAGTAATTCCGTTACGGTACGTCTACGGTAACAGCACAATGATTATATCCAATCTCGTCTGAAGAATAAAGTTTAGCATTTCTAATTGGGGACACTTAGTTCCGTAGCTTTCCTCTTTTATTTCTCCGTAGACAAATTCTTGTCTGATAACAGATATTAAGCATGGTTGGAGCGGGAGAGTACTTGGATGGGGGACCGTGTACGAAGACCTGGTGCCGTAGACTTTCTTTTTCATACCTCCGTATGTTTCCTCTTTTACTTCTCATTACACCCTCTCTCGTCTGATCACGGAAAATAAACTGTTACGGTGTCTACCCAGAACAGCAGGTGCCGCAAACTTCATTTTCGTTCTCTCTGTGCAACTAATTTCAACAGAACTAATTCATATGCAAAGTAATTTCGCTACGGTACGTCTACGATAACAGCACAATGATTATATCCGATTTTGTCTGAACAATAAAGTTAAGCATTGCTAATTGGGGACAATTAGTTCCGTTGGTTTCCTGTTTTATTTCTCCATAGACAAATTCTTGTCTGATAACGAAAATTAAGCATGGTCGGAGCGGGAGAGTACTTGGATGGGTGTCCGTGTAGGAACACCTGGTGCCGTAGACTTTCTTTTTCATTCCTCTGGGTCACGAGTTTGGGAAGAAGCAGTATAAAAGTAAACTTATTCCATCCCCGCGCATATACAACCATACTACAATGAGTGTCCCAATTCTCCTCTAATTACAAAATCTAAGCATGGTCGGACCGGGATGATTACTTGAATGCAAAGCCACCTGGGGACACCTAGTTCCGTATGTTTCCTCTTTTACCTCTCCTTGCTCCCTTTCTCATCTGATCACGAAAGTTAAACTGTTACGGGGTCTGCCTGGGAACAACAGGTGCCGAAAACTTCATTTTCGTTCTCTCTGCGTAACTAATTTCAACAGAACTAGTTCTTATGCAAAGTAATTCCGCTACTGTACGTCTACAATAACAGCACAATGATTATGTTCGATCTCGTCTGAACAATAAAGTTAAGGATTGTCAAATTAGCATAGTACTTGGATGGGGGACGACGTGGGAGCACCAAGTCAAATTCACGTTCGTTTCATCTCTCCATGTAATTATTTGAAGAAAACCACGTTAAGTTAAATGTAATTTAGATATGGTACGTGTACGACAAAACCACATTGAATTCTTCGTTATTTTCAGATCATGGGATTTAAGCGGAACTGCACTCAGATGATAACTTTCATGTAAGACCAACCATCATGTAAGGTTACTTGGGGACACCTAGTTCCGTAAGTTTCTTCTTTTACTTTTCCGTACGCAAATTGTTGACTGACCACGGAGGTTAAGCATGGTTGGATCGGGATAGTACTTGGATCGGTGACTGTGTAGGAACATCTTGGTGCCGTTGACTTTCTTTTTCATTCCTCTGCGTAACTAATTTGGAAAGAAGCGGTATAAAAGTAAACTTTTTCCAACCCCGCGCATACACGACCATACTACAATGACTGTCCCAATTCTCCTCTATTTACAAAATCTATGCATGGTCGGACCGGGAGGATTACTTGAATGCAAAGCCACATGGAGGCACTTAGTTCCGTAGGTTTCCCCTTTTATTTCTCCGTACACAAATTCTATTCTGTTCACGGAAGTTAACCACTGGTGGGCCAGGAAAGTACATGGATGGTGGACTCAGAAGGAACACCTGATGCCGTAGATTGTCTTTTTCACACCTATGTGTAACGAGTTTGGACAAAACCTTTTGAAATGTAAAGTAATTCGACCATTCGTGCATAGACGACCTTACGACAATAAATGCACTCGTTCTCCTTTGATTACAGAAGTTAAGCATGGTCGGACTTGGATGATCACTTGCATGTAAGACCGACTGGGGATACGCAGTTCCGTATATTTCCTCTTTTACTTCTCCTTACACCCTCTCTCGTCTGATCACAGAAGTTAAACTGTTACGGGGTCTGCCTGGGAACAGCAGGTGCCGCAAACTTCATTTTCGTTCTCTATGCGCAACTAATTTCAACAGAACTAGTTCATATGCAAAGTAATTCCGCTATGGTACGTCTACGATAACAGCACAATGATTATGTCCAATCTCGAATGAACAATAAAGTTAAGCATTGCTAATTGGGGACACTTGATTCCGTAGGTTTCTTCTTTTATTTCTCCGTAGACAAATTCTTGTCTGATAACAAAAATTAAGCATGGTCGGAGTAAAGTAATTAAAGTAATAAAAAGTAATTCCACCATTCGTGCATACACGACCTTACGACAATAAATGCACTCGTTCTCCTCTGATTACAGAAGTTAAGCATGGTCGGACTTCGATGATCACTTAGATGTAAGACCGACTGGGGACACCCAGTTCCGTATGTTTCCTCTTTTACTTCTCCTTACACCCTCTCTCCTCCGATCACAATAGTTAAACTGTTACGGAGTCTTCTTTGGAACGGCAGGTGCCGCAAACTTCATTTTCGTTCTCTCTGCGCAACTAATTTCAACAGAACTAGTTCATATGCAAAGTAATTCCGCTATGGTAAGTCCACCATAACAGCACAATGATTATGTCCGATCTCGCCAAAACAATAAAGTTAAGCATTGCTGATTGGGGGCACTTAGTTCCGTAGATTTCCTCTTTTATTTCTCCGTAGACAAATTCTTGTCTGATAACAGAAATTAAGCATGGTCGGAGTGGGAGAGTACTTGGATTGGGGACCGTACACGAACACCTGTTGCCGTAGACTTTCTATTTTATTCCTCTGCGTAACTAATTTAAAAAGTAGCGGTATAAATGTAAACTTCTTCCAACCCCGCGATAATACGACCATACCACAATGAGAGTCCCCGTTCCCCTATGAGTAAAAAGTCTAAGCATGTTTGGTCTAGGACGATTACTTGAATGCAAAGCCACCTGCGGACAACTAGTTTCGTAGGTTTCCCCTTTTATTTCTCCGTACACAAATTCTTTCCTGCTCACGGAAGTGAAGCACTGCTGGGCCAGGAAAGTACATGGATGGGGGACTCAGAAGGAACACCTGATGCCGTAGATTGTCTTTTTCACACCTATGTGTAACGAGTTTGGACAAAACCTTTTGAAATGTAAAGTAATTCCACCATTCGTGCATACACGACCTTACGACAATAAATGCACTCGTTCTCCTCTGATTACAGAAGTTAAGCATGGTCGGACTTGGATGATCACTTGCATGTAAGACCGACTGGGGACACGCAGTTCCGTATATTTCCTCTTTTACTTCTCCTTACACCCTCTCTCGTCTGATCACAGAAGTTAAACTGTTACGGGGTCTTCTTTGGAACGGCAGGTGCCGCAGGTTTCATTTTCAATCTCTCTACGTAACTAATTTCAACAGAACCAGTTTATATGCAAAGTTATTCCGCTATGGTACATCTACGATAATGGCGCAAGGATTACGTCTGTTCCCGTTTGCACAATTAAGTAAAGCATTGTCGGGCTGCGATAGTACTTGGATGGGGGACCTCGTAGGAGCACCCAGTGCCGTTCACGTCCGCTTTCATCTCTCTATAAAATTATTTGAACAAAACCAGGTTACGTTCAATGTAATTCACATATGGTACTTCTATGATCAAACAACAGTTAATACTTCGTTCTTGTCAAAACATGGAGTTTAAGCATGGCCGCACTATAATAATCAGTTTCCTGTAAGACCAACTTTCATGTAAGGCTACTTGGGGACACTTAGTTCCGTAGGTTTCCTGTTTTATTTCTCCATAGACAAATTCTTTTCTGCTCACGGAAGTTAAGCACTGGTGGACCAGGAAAGTACATGGATAGGAGACTCAGAAGGAACACCGGATGCCGTAGACTTTCTTTTTCATTCCTCTGCGTAACTAATTTGGAAAGAAGCGGTATAAAAGTAAACTTTTTCCAACCCCGCGCATACACGACCATACTACAATGACTGTCCCAATTCTCCTCTATTTACAAAATCTATGCATGGTTGGACCGGGAGGATTACTTGAATGCAAAGCCACATGGAGGCACTTAGTTCCGTAGGTTTCCCCTTTTATTTCTCCGTACACAAATTCTATTCTGTTCACGGAAGTTAACCACTGGTGGGCCAGGAAAGTACATGGATGGTGAACTCAGAAGGAACACCTGATGCCGTAGATTGTCTTTTTCACACCTATGTGTAACGAGTTTGGACAAAACCTTTTGAAATGTAAAGTAATTCGACCATTCGTGCATAGACGACCTTAGGACAATAAATGCACTCGTTCTCCTCTGATTACAGAAGTTAAGCATGGTCGGACTTGGATGATCACTTGGATGTAAGACCGACTGGGGACACCCTGTTCTGTATGTTTCCTCTTTTACTTCTCCTTACACCCTCTCTTCTCTGATCACAGAAGTGAAACTGTTACGGGGTCTGCCTGGGAACAGCAGGTGCCGTAAATTTATTTTCATTCTCTATGCACAACTAATTTCAACAGAACCAGTTTATATGCAAAGTAATTCCGCTTAGGTGCGTCTACGATAATGGCAGAATGATTTCACCCGTTCCCGTCTGCACAATTAAGTTAAGCATTATCGGGCTGGGATAGTACTTCGATGGAGAACCTCGTGGGAGCACCCAGTGCCGTTCACGTCTGTTTTCATATCTCTATATAATTATTTGAACAAAACCAGGTTAAGTTCAGTGTAAGTTAGTTATGGTACTTCTACGATCAAGCAGCAGTGAATACTTTTTTCTTGTGAAAACATGGAATTTAAGCATGGCCGCACTCTAATAATCACTTTCATGTGAGACCACTTTTCATGTAAGGCTGGTTGGGGACACACAGTTCCGTATGTTTCCTCTTTTACTTCTCCTTACACATTCTTTCGTCTGATCACGGAAGTTAAACTGTTACGGGGTCTGCCTGGGAACAGCAGGTGCGGCAAACTTCATTTTCGTTCTCTCTGCGTAACTAATTTCAACAAACTAATTCATATGCAAAGTATTTCCGCAACGGTACGTCTACGATAACAGCACAATGATTATATCCGATCTCGTCTCAACAATTAATTTAAGCATTGCTTTTTGCGGACACCCAGTTCCGTAGGTTTCCTCTCTTAATTCTCCGTAGACCAATTCTTGTCTGATAACAGAAATTAAGCATGGTCGGGGCGGGAGAGTACTTGGATAGGGGACCGTGTACGAACACCTGGTGCCGTAGACTTTCTTTTTCATCCCTCTGCGTAACTAATTAAGAAAGAAGCGGTATAAAAGTAAACTTATTCCAACCCCACGATAATACGACCATACCACAATCAGAGTCCCCGTTCCCCTCTGAGTTCAAAGTCTAAGCATGGTTGGACTTGGACGATTACTTGAATGAAAAGCCACCTGCGGACCCCTAGTTCCGTAGGTTTTCACTTTTATTTCTCCGTACGCAAATTCTTTTCTGCTCGCGGAAGTTAAGCACTGGTGGCCCAGGAAAGTACATGGATGGGGGACTCAGAAGGAACACCTGATGCCGTAGATTGTCTTTTTCATACCTCTATGTAGCACGTTTGGAGGGATCCTGTCGAAATGTAAAGTAATTTCACCATTCGTGCACACACGACCTTACAGCAATAAATTCACTCGTTCTCCTCTGATTACGAAGGTTAATCATGGTCTCACTTGGATGATCACATGTAAGACCGATTTGGGACACACAGTTCCGTATGTTTCCTCTTTTACTTCTCCTAACACCCTCTCTCCTCTGATGACAGAAGTTAGACTGTTACGGGTTTTCTCCTGGGAACAGCAGGTGCCGTAAATTTATTTTCGTTCTCTCTGCGCAACTAATTTCAACAGAACTGGTTCATATCCAAAGTAATTCCGTTACGGTACGTCTACGGTAACAGCACAATGATTATATCCAATCTCGTCTGAAGAATAAAGTTTAGCATTTCTAATTGGGGACACTTAGTTCCGTAGCTTTCCTCTTTTATTTCTCCGTAGACAAATTCTTGTCTGATAACAGATATTAAGCATGGTTGGAGCGGGAGAGTACTTGGATGGGGGACCGTGTACGAAGACCTGGTGCCGTAGACTTTCTTTTTCATACCTCCGTATGTTTCCTCTTTTACTTCTCATTACACCCTCTCTCGTCTGATCACGGAAAATAAACTGTTACGGTGTCTACACAGAACAGCAGGTGCCGCAAACTTCATTTTCGTTCTCTCTGTGCAACTAATTTCAACAGAACTAATTCATATGCAAAGTAATTTCGCTACGGTACGTCTACGATAACAGCACAATGATTATATCCGATTTTGTCTGAACAATAAAGTTAAGCATTGCTAATTGGGGACAATTAGTTCCGTTGGTTTCCTGTTTTATTTCTCCATAGACAAATTCTTGTCTGATAACGAAAATTAAGCATGGTCGGAGCGGGAGAGTACTTGGATGGGTGTCCGTGTAGGAACACCTGGTGCCGTAGACTTTCTTTTTCATTCCTCTGGGTCACGAGTTTGGGAAGAAGCAGTATAAAAGTAAACTTATTCCAACCCCGCGCATATACAACCATACTACAATGAGTGTCCCAATTCTCCTCTAATTACAAAATCTAAGCATGGTCGGACCGGGATGATTACTTGAATGCAAAGCCACCTGGGGACACCTAGTTCCGTATGTTTCCTCTTTTACCTCTCCTTGCTCCCTTTCTCATCTGATCACGAAAGTTAAACTGTTACGGGGTCTGCCTGGGAACAACAGGTGCCGAAAACTTCATTTTCGTTCTCTCTGCGTAACTAATTTCAACAGAACTAGTTCTTATGCAAAGTAATTCCGCTACTGTACGTCTACAATAACAGCACAATGATTATGTTCGATCTCGTCTGAACAATAAAGTTAAGGATTGTCAAATTAGCATAGTACTTGGATGGGGGACGACGTGGGAGCACCAAGTCAAATTCACGTTCGTTTCATCTCTCCATGTAATTATTTGAAGAAAACCACGTTAAGTTAAATGTAATTTAGATATGGTACGTGTACGACAAAACCACATTGAATTCTTCGTTATTTTCAGATCATGGGATTTAAGCGGAACTGCACTCAGATGATAACTTTCATGTAAGACCAACCATCATGTAAGGTTACTTGGGGACACCTAGTTCCGTAAGTTTCTTCTTTTATTTCTCCGTACGCAAATTGTTGACTGACCACGGAGGTTAAGCATGGTTGGATCGGGATAGTACTTGGATCGGTGACTGTGTAGGAACATCTTGGTGCCGTTGACTTTCTTTTTCATTCCTCTGCGTAACTAATTTGGAAAGAAGCGGTATAAAAGTAAACTTTTTCCAACCCCGCGCATACACGACCATACTACAATGACTGTCCCAATTCTCCTCTATTTACAAAATCTATGCATGGTCGGACCGGGAGGATTACTTGAATGCAAAGCCACATGGAGGCACTTAGTTCCGTAGGTTTCCCCTTTTATTTCTCCGTACACAAATTCTATTCTGTTCACGGAAGTTAACCACTGGTGGGCCAGGAAAGTACATGGATGGTGGACTCAGAAGGAACACCTGATGCCGTAGATTGTCTTTTTCACACCTATGTGTAACGAGTTTGGACAAAACCTTTTGAAATGTAAAGTAATTCGACCATTCGTGCATAGACGACCTTACGACAATAAATGCACTCGTTCTCCTTTGATTACAGAAGTTAAGCATGGTCGGACTTGGATGATCACTTGCATGTAAGACCGACTGGGGACACGCAGTTCCGTATATTTCCTCTTTTACTTCTCCTTACACCCTCTCTCGTCTGATCACAGAAGTTAAACTGTTACGGGGTCTGCCTGGGAACAGCAGGTACCGTAATATTATTTTCGTTCTCTATGCACAACTAATTTCAACAGAACCAGTTTATATGCAAAGTAATTCCGCTTAGGTGCGTCTACGATAATGGCACAATGATTTCGCCCGTTCCCGTCTGCACAGTTAATGTAAGCATTGTCGGGCTGGGATAGTACTTCGATGGTGAACCTCGTGGGAGCACCCTGTGCCGTTCGCGTCCGTTTTCATCTCTCTATATAATTATTTGAACAAAATCAGGTTAAGTTCAGTGTAAGTTAGATATGGTACTTCTACGATCAAGCAGCAGTGAATACTTTTTTTTGTGAAAACATGGAATTTAAGCATGGCCGCACTCTAATAATCACTTTCATGTAAGACCACCCTTCATGTAAGGCTGGTTGGGGACACACAGCTCCGTATGTTTCCTCTTTTACTTCTCCTTACACATTTTCTCGTCTGATCACGGAAGTTAAACTGTTACGGGGTCTGCCTGGGAACAGCAGGTTCCGCAAACTTCATTTTTGTTCTCTATGCGCAACTAATTTCAACAGAACTAGTTCATATGCAAAGTAATTCCGCTATGGTACGTCTACGATAACAGCACAATGATTATGTTCGATCTCCCCTGAACAATAAAGTTAAGCATTGCTAATTGGGGACACTTGATTCCGTAGGTTTCTTCTTTTATTTCTCCGTAGACAAATTCTTGTCTGATAACAAAAATTAAGCATGGTCGGAGTAAAGTAATTAAAGTAATGTAAAGTAATTCCACCATTCGTGCATACACGACCTTACGACAATAAATGCACTCGTTCTCCTCTGATTACAGAAGTTAAGCATGGTCGGACTTCGATGATCACTTAGATGTAAGACCGACTGGGGACACCCAGTTCCGTATGTTTCCTCTTTTACTTCTCCTTACACCCTCTCTCCTCCGATCACAATAGTTAAACTGTTACGGAGTCTTCTTTGGAACGGCAGATGCCCCAAACTTCATTTTCGTTCTCTCTGCGCAACTAATTTCAACAGAACTAGTTCATATGCAAAGTAATTCCGCTATGGTAAGTCTACCATAACAGCACAATGATTATGTCCGATCTCGCCAAAACAATAAAGTTAAGCATTGCTGATTGGGGGCACTTAGTTCCGTAGATTTCCTCTTTTATTTCTCCGTAGACAAATTCTTGTCTGATAACAGAAATTAAGCATGGTCGGAGTGGGAGAGTACTTGGATTGGGGACCGTGCACGAACACCTGTTGCCGTAGACTTTCTATTTTATTCCTCTGCGTAACTAATTTAAAAAGTAGCGGTATAAATGTAAACTTCTTCCAACCCCGCGATAATACGACCATACCACAATGAGAGTCCCCGTTCCCCTCTGAGTAAAAAGTCTAAGCATGTTTGGTCTTGGACGATTACTTGAATGCAAAGCCACCTGCGGACAACTAGTTTCGTAGGTTTCCCCTTTTATTTCTCCGTACACAAATTCTTTCCTGCTCACGGAAGTGAAGCACTGCTGGGCCAGGAAAGTACATGGATGGGGGACTCAGAAGGAACACCTGATGCCGTAGATTGTCTTTTTCACACCTATGTGTAACGAGTTTGGACAAAACCTTTTGAAATGTAAAGTAATTCCACCATTCGTGCATACACGACCTTACGACAATAAATGCACTCGTTCTCCTCTGATTACAGAAGTTAAGCATGGTCGGACTTGGATGATCACTTGCATGTAAGACCGACTGGGGACACGCAGTTCCGTATATTTCCTCTTTTACTTCTCCTTACACCCTCTCTCGTCTGATCACAGAAGTTAAACTGTTACGGGGTTTTCTTTGGAACGGCAGGTGCCGCAGGTTTCATTTTCAATCTCTCTGCGTAACTAATTTCAACAGAACCAGTTTATATGCAAAGTTATTCCGCTATGGTACATCTACGATAATGGCGCAAGGATTACGTCTGTTCCCGTTTGCACAATTAAGTAAAGCATTGTCGGGCTGCGATAGTACTTGGATGGGGGACCTCGTAGGAGCACCCAGTGCCGTTCACGTCCGCTTTCATCTCTCTATAAAATTATTTGAACAAAACCAGGTTACGTTCAATGTAATTCACATATGGTACTTCTATGATCAAACAACAGTTAATACTTCGTTCTTGTCAAAACATGGAGTTTAAGCATGGCCGCACTATAATAATCAGTTTCCTGTAAGACCAACTTTCATGTAAGGCTACTTGGGGACACTTAGTTCCGTAGGTTTCCTGTTTTATTTCTCCATAGACAAATTCTTTTCTGCTCACGGAAGTTAAGCACTGGTGGACCAGGAAAGTACATGGATAGGAGACTCAGAAGGAACACCGGATGCCGTAGACTTTCTTTTTCATTCCTCTGCGTAACTAATTTGGAAAGAAGCGGTATAAAAGTAAACTTTTTCCAACCCCGCGCATACACGACCATACTACAATGACTGTCCCAATTCTCCTCTATTTACAAAATCTATGCATGGTTGGACCGGGAGGATTACTTGAATGCAAAGCCACATGGAGGCACTTAGTTCCGTAGGTTTCCCCTTTTATTTCTCCGTACACAAATTCTATTCTGTTCACGGAAGTTAACCACTGGTGGGCCAGGAAAGTACATGGATGGTGGACTCAGAAGGAACACCTGATGCCGTAGATTGTCTTTTTCACACCTATGTGTAACGAGTTTGGACAAAACCTTTTGAAATGTAAAGTAATTCGACCATTCGTGCATAGACGACCTTACGACAATAAATGCACTCGTTCTCCTTTGATTACAGAAGTTTAGCATGGTCGGACTTGGATGATCACTTGCATGTAAGACCGACTGGGGACACGCAGTTCCGTATATTTCCTCTTTTACTTCTCCTTACATCCTCTCTCGTCTGATCACAGAAGTTAAACTGTTACGGGGTCTGCCTGGGAACAGCAGGTGCCGCAAACTTCATTTTCGTTCTCTATGCGCAACTAATTTCAACAGAACTAGTTCATATGCAAAGTAATTCCGCTATGGTACGTCTACGATAACAGCACAATGATTATGTCCAATCTTGAATGAACAATAAAGTTAAGCATTGCTAATTGGGGACACTTGATTCCGTAGGTTTCTTCTTTTATTTCTCCGTAGACAAATTCTTGTCTAATAACAAAAATTAAGCATGGTCGGAGTAAAGTAATTAAAGTAATGTAAAGTAATTCCACCATTCGTGCATACACGACCTTACGACAATAAATGCACTCGTTCTCCTCTGATTACAGAAGTTAAGCATAGTCGGACTTCGATGATCACTTAGATGTAAGACCGACTGGGGACACCCAGTTCCGTATGTTTCCTCTTTTACTTCTCCTTACACCCTCTCTCCTCCGATCACAATAGTTAAACTGTTACGGAGTCTTCTTTGGAACGTCAGGTGCCGCAAACTTCATTTTCGTTCTCTCTGCGCAACTAATTTCAACAGAACTAGTTCATATGCAAAGTAATTCCGCTATGGTAAGTCTACCATAACAGCACAATGATTATGTCCGATCTCGCCAAAACAATAAAGTTAAGCATTGCTGATTGGGGACACTTAGTTCCGTAGATTTCCTCTTTTATTTCTCCGTAGACAAATTCTTGTCTGATAACAGAAATTAAGCATGGTCGGAGTGGGAGAGTACTTGGATTGGGGACCGTGCACGAACACCTGTTGCCGTAGACTTTCTATTTTATTCCTCTGCGTAACTAATTTAAAAAGTAGCGGTATAAATGTAAACTTCTTCCAACCCCGCGATAATACGACCATACCACAATGAGAGTCCCCGTTCCCCTCTGAGTAAAAAGTCTAAGCATGTTTGGTCTTGGACGATTACTTGAATGCAAAGCCACCTGCGGACAACTAGTTTCGTAGGTTTCCCCTTTTATTTCTCCGTACACAAATTCTTTCCTGCTCACGGAAGTGAAGCACTGCTGGGCCAGGAAAGTACATGGATGGGGGACTCAGAAGGAACACCTGATGCCGTAGATTGTCTTTTTCACACCTATGTGTAACGAGTTTGGACAAAACCTTTTGAAATGTAAAGTAATTCGACCATTCGTGCATAGACGACCTTAGGACAATAAATGCACTCGTTCTCCTCTGATTACAGAAGTTAAGCATGGTCGGACTTGGATGATCACTTGGATGTAAGACCGACTGGGGACACCCTGTTCTGTATGTTTCCTCTTTTACTTCTCCTTACACCCTCTCTTCTCTGATCACAGAAGTGAAACTGTTACGGGGTCTGCCTGGGAACAGCAGGTGCCGTAAATTTATTTTCATTCTCTATGCACAACTAATTTCAACAGAACCAGTTTATATGCAAAGTAATTCCGCTTAGGTGCGTCTACGATAATGGCAGAATGATTTCACCCGTTCCCGTCTGCACAATTAAGTTAAGCATTATCGGGCTGGGATAGTACTTCGATGGAAAACCTCGTGGGAGCACCCAGTGCCGTTCACGTCTGTTTTCATATCTCTATATAATTATTTGAACAAAACCAGGTTAAGTTCAGTGTAAGTTAGTTATGGTACTTCTACGATCAAGCAGCAGTGAATACTTTTTTCTTGTGAAAACATGGAATTTAAGCATGGCCGCACTCTAATAATCACTTTCATGTGAGACCACTTTTCATGTAAGGCTGGTTGGGGACACACAGTTCCGTATGTTTCCTCTTTTACTTCTCCTTACACATTCTTTCGTCTGATCACGGAAGTTAAACTGTTACGGGGTCTGCCTGGGAACAGCAGGTGCGGCAAACTTCATTTTCGTTCTCTCTGCGTAACTAATTTCAACAAACTAATTCATATGCAAAGTATTTCCGCAACGGTACGTCTACGATAACAGCACAATGATTATATCCGATCTCGTCTCAACAATTAATTTAAGCATTGCTTTTTGCGGACACCCAGTTCCGTAGGTTTCCTCTCTTAATTCTCCGTAGACCAATTCTTGTCTGATAACAGAAATTAAGCATGGTCGGGGCGGGAGAGTACTTGGATAGGGGACCGTGTACGAACACCTGGTGCCGTAGACTTTCTTTTTCATCCCTCTGCGTAACTAATTAAGAAAGAAGCGGTATAAAAGTAAACTTATTCCAACCCCACGATAATACGACCATACCACAATGAGAGTCCCCGTTCCCCTCTGAGTTCAAAGTCTAAGCATGGTTGGACTTGGACGATTACTTGAATGAAAAGCCACCTGCGGACCCCTAGTTCCGTAGGTTTTCACTTTTATTTCTCCGTACGCAAATTCTTTTCTGCTCGCGGAAGTTAAGCACTGGTGGCCCAGGAAAGTACATGGATGGGGGACTCAGAAGGAACACCTGATGCCGTAGATTGTCTTTTTCATACCTCTGTGTAGCACGTTTGGAGGGATCCTGTCGAAATGTAAAGTAATTTCACCATTCGTGCACACACGACCTTACAGCAATAAATTCACTCGTTCTCCTCTGATTACGAAGGTTAATCATGGTCTCACTTGGATGATCACATGTAAGACCGATTTGGGACACACAGTTCCGTATGTTTCCTCTTTTACTTCTCCTAACACCCTCTCTCCTCTGATGACAGAAGTTAGACTGTTACGGGTTTTCTCCTGGGAACAGCAGGTGCCGTAAATTTATTTTCGTTCTCTCTGCGCAACTAATTTCAACAGAACTGGTTCATATCCAAAGTAATTCCGTTACGGTACGTCTACGGTAACAGCACAATGATTATATCCAATCTCGTCTGAAGAATAAAGTTTAGCATTTCTAATTGGGGACACTTAGTTCCGTAGCTTTCCTCTTTTATTTCTCCGTAGACAAATTCTTGTCTGATAACAGATATTAAGCATGGTTGGAGCGGGAGAGTACTTGGATGGGGGACCGTGTACGAAGACCTGGTGCCGTAGACTTTCTTTTTCATACCTCCGTATGTTTCCTCTTTTACTTCTCATTACACCCTCTCTCGTCTGATCACGGAAAATAAACTGTTACGGTGTCTACCCAGAACAGCAGGTGCCGCAAACTTCATTTTCGTTCTCTCTGTGCAACTAATTTCAACAGAACTAATTCATATGCAAAGTAATTTCGCTACGGTACGTCTACGATAACAGCACAATGATTATATCCGATTTTGTCTGAACAATAAAGTTAAGCATTGCTAATTGGGGACAATTAGTTCCGTTGGTTTCCTGTTTTATTTCTCCATAGACAAATTCTTGTCTGATAACGAAAATTAAGCATGGTCGGAGCGGGAGAGTACTTGGATGGGTGTCCGTGTAGGAACACCTGGTGCCGTAGACTTTCTTTTTCATTCCTCTGGGTCACGAGTTTGGGAAGAAGCAGTATAAAAGTAAACTTATTCCAACCCCGCGCATATACAACCATACTACAATGAGTGTCCCAATTCTCCTCTAATTACAAAATCTAAGCATGGTCGGACCGGGATGATTACTTGAATGCAAAGCCACCTGGGGACACCTAGTTCCGTATGTTTCCTCTTTTACCTCTCCTTGCTCCCTTTCTCATCTGATCACGAAAGTTAAACTGTTACGGGGTCTGCCTGGGAACAACAGGTGCCGAAAACTTCATTTTCGTTCTCTCTGCGTAACTAATTTCAACAGAACTAGTTCTTATGCAAAGTAATTCCGCTACTGTACGTCTACAATAACAGCACAATGATTATGTTCGATCTCGTCTGAACAATAAAGTTAAGGATTGTCAAATTAGCATAGTACTTGGATGGGGGACGACGTGGGAGCACCAAGTCAAATTCACGTTCGTTTCATCTCTCCATGTAATTATTTGAAGAAAACCACGTTAAGTTAAATGTAATTTAGATATGGTACGTGTACGACAAAACCACATTGAATTCTTCGTTATTTTCAGATCATGGGATTTAAGCGGAACTGCACTCAGATGATAACTTTCATGTAAGACCAACCATCATGTAAGGTTACTTGGGGACACCTAGTTCCGTAAGTTTCTTCTTTTATTTCTCCGTACGCAAATTGTTGACTGACCACGGAGGTTAAGCATGGTTGGATCGGGATAGTACTTGGATCGGTGACTGTGTAGGAACATCTTGGTGCCGTTGACTTTCTTTTTCATTCCTCTGCGTAACAAATTTGGAAAGAAGCGGTATAAAAGTAAACTTTTTCCAACCCCGCGCATACACGACCATACTACAATGACTGTCCCAATTCTCCTCTATTTACAAAATCTATGCATGGTCGGACCGGGAGGATTACTTGAATGCAAAGCCACATGGAGGCACTTAGTTCCGTAGGTTTCCCCTTTTATTTCTCCGTACACAAATTCTATTCTGTTCACGGAAGTTAACCACTGGTGGGCCAGGAAAGTACATGGATGGTGGACTCAGAAGGAACACCTGATGCCGTAGATTGTCTTTTTCACACCTATGTGTAACGAGTTTGGACAAAACCTTTTGAAATGTAAAGTAATTCGACCATTCGTGCATAGACGACCTTACGACAATAAATGCACTCGTTCTCCTTTGATTACAGAAGTTAAGCATGGTCGGACTTGGATGATCACTTGCATGTAAGACCGACTGGGGACACGCAGTTCCGTATATTTCCTCTTTTACTTCTCCTTACACCCTCTCTCGTCTGATCACAGAAGTTAAACTGTTACGGGGTCTGCCTGGGAACAGCAGGTGCCGCAAACTTCATTTTCGTTCTCTATGCGCAACTAATTTCAACAGAACTAGTTCATATGCAAAGTAATTCCGCTATGGTACGTCTACGATAACAGCACAATGATTATGTCCAATCTCGAATGAACAATAAAGTTAAGCATTGCTAATTGGGGACACTTGATTCCGTAGGTTTCTTCTTTTATTTCTCCGTAGACAAATTCTTGTCTGATAACAGAAATTAAGCATGGTCGGAGTAGGAGAGTACTTGGATTGGGGACCGTACACGAACACCTGTTGCCGTAGACTTTCTATTTTATTCCTCTGCGTAACTAATTTAAAAAGTAGCGGTATAAATGTAAACTTCTTCCAACCCCGCGATAATACGACCATACCACAATGAGAGTCCCCGTTCCCCTCTGAGTAAAAAGTCTAAGCATGTTTGGTCTTGGACGATTACTTGAATGCAAAGCCACCTGCGGACAACTAGTTTCGTAGGTTTCCCCTTTTATTTCTCCGTACACAAATTCTTTCCTGCTCACGGAAGTGAAGCACTGCTGGGCCAGGAAAGTACATGGATGGGGGACTCAGAAGGAACACCTGATGCCGTAGATTGTCTTTTTCACACCTATGTGTAACGAGTTTGGACAAAACCTTTTGAAATGTAAAGTAATTCCACCATTCGTGCATACACGACCTTACGACAATAAATGCACTCGTTCTCCTCTGATTACAGAAGTTAAGCATGGTCGGACTTGGATGATCACTTGCATGTAAGACCGACTGGGGACACGCAGTTCCGTATATTTCCTTTTTTACTTCTCCTTACACCCTCTCTCGTCTGATCACAGAAGTTAAACTGTTACGGGGTCTTCTTTGGAACGGCAGGTGCCGCAGGTTTCATTTTCAATCTCTCTACGTAACTAATTTCAACAGAACCAGTTTATATGCAAAGTTATTCCGCTATGGTACATCTACGATAATGGCGCAAGGATTACGTCTGTTCCCGTTTGCACAATTAAGTAAAGCATTGTCGGGCTGCGATAGTACTTGGATGGGGGACCTCGTAGGAGCACCCAGTGCCGTTCACGTCCGCTTTCATCTCTCTATAAAATTATTTGAACAAAACCAGGTTACGTTCAATGTAATTCACATATGGTACTTCTATGATCAAACAACAGTTAATACTTCGTTCTTGTCAAAACATGGAGTTTAAGCATGGCCGCACTATAATAATCAGTTTCCTGTAAGACCAACTTTCATGTAAGGCTACTTGGGGACACTTAGTTCCGTAGGTTTCCTGTTTTATTTCTCCATAGACAAATTCTTTTCTGCTCACGGAAGTTAAGCACTGGTGGACCAGGAAAGTACATGGATAGGAGACTCAGAAGGAACACCGGATGCCGTAGACTTTCTTTTTCATTCCTCTGCGTAACTAATTTGGAAAGAAGCGGTATAAAAGTAAACTTTTTCCAACCCCGCGCATACACGACCATACTACAATGACTGTCCCAATTCTCCTCTATTTACAAAATCTATGCATGGTTGGACCGGGAGGATTACTTGAATGCAAAGCCACATGGAGGCACTTAGTTCCGTAGGTTTCCCCTTTTATTTCTCCGTACACAAATTCTATTCTGTTCACGGAAGTTAACCACTGGTGGGCCAGGAAAGTACATGGATGGTGGACTCAGAAGGAACACCTGATGCCGTAGATTGTCTTTTTCACACCTATGTGTAACGAGTTTGGACAAAACCTTTTGAAATGTAAAGTAATTCGACCATTCGTGCATAGACGACCTTACGACAATAAATGCACTCGTTCTCCTTTGATTACAGAAGTTTAGCATGGTCGGACTTGGATGATCACTTGCATGTAAGACCGACTGGGGACACGCAGTTCCGTATATTTCCTCTTTTACTTCTCCTTACATCCTCTCTCGTCTGATCACAGAAGTTAAACTGTTACGGGGTCTGCCTGGGAACAGCAGGTGCCGCAAACTTCATTTTCGTTCTCTATGCGCAACTAATTTCAACAGAACTAGTTCATATGCAAAGTAATTCCGCTATGGTACGTCTACGATAACAGCACAATGATTATGTCCAATCTTGAATGAACAATAAAGTTAAGCATTGCTAATTGGGGACACTTGATTCCGTAGGTTTCTTCTTTTATTTCTCCGTAGACAAATTCTTGTCTAATAACAAAAATTAAGCATGGTCGGAGTAAAGTAATTAAAGTAATGTAAAGTAATTCCACCATTCGTGCATACACGACCTTACGACAATAAATGCACTCGTTCTCCTCTGATTACAGAAGTTAAGCATAGTCGGACTTCGATGATCACTTGCATGTAAGACCGACTGGGGACACCCAGTTCCGTATGTTTCCTGTTTTACTTCTCCTTACACCCTCTCTCCTCCGATCACAATAGTTAAACTGTTACGGAGTCTTCTTTGGAACGGCAGGTGCCGCAAACTTCATTTTCGTTCTCTCTGCGCATCTAATTTCAACAGAACTAGTTCATATGCAAAGTAATTCCGCTATGGTAAGTCTACCATAACAGCACAATGATTATGTCCGATCTCGCCAAAACAATAAAGTTAAGCATTGCTGATTGGGGACACTTAGTTCCGTAGATTTCCTCTTTTATTTCTCCGTAGACAAATTCTTGTCTGATAACAGAAATTAAGCATGGTCGGAGTGGGAGAGTACTTGGATTGGGGACCGTGCACGAACACCTGTTGCCGTAGACTTTCTATTTTATTCCTCTGCGTAACTAATTTAAAAAGTAGCGGTATAAATGTAAACTTCTTCCAACCCCGCGATAATACGACCATACCACAATGAGAGTCCCCGTTCCCCTCTGAGTAAAAAGTCTAAGCATGTTTGGTCTTGGACGATTACTTGAATGCAAAGCCACCTGCGGACAACTAGTTTCGTAGGTTTCCCCTTTTATTTCTCCGTACACAAATTCTTTCCTGCTCACGGAAGTGAAGCACTGCTGGGCCAGGAAAGTACATGGATGGGGGACTCAGAAGGAACACCTGATGCCGTAGATTGTCTTTTTCACACCTATGTGTAACGAGTTTGGACAAAACCTTTTGAAATGTAAAGTAATTCGACCATTCGTGCATAGACGACCTTAGGACAATAAATGCACTCGTTCTCCTCTGATTACAGAAGTTAAGCATGGTCGGACTTGGATGATCACTTGCATGTAAGACCGACTGGGGACACGCAGTTCCGTATATTTCCTCTTTTACTTCTTCTTACACCCTCTCTCGTCTGATCACAGAAGTTAAACTGTTACGGGGTCTTCTTTGGAACGGCAGGTGCCGCAGGTTTCATTTTCAATCTCTCTGCGTAACTAATTTCAACAGAACCAGTTTATATGCA
This sequence comes from Turritopsis rubra, assembly GCA_039566895.2. NCBI lineage: Eukaryota > Metazoa > Cnidaria > Hydrozoa > Anthoathecata > Oceaniidae > Turritopsis > Turritopsis rubra. The sequence goes on along the minus strand of CM077625.1, from coordinate 9,933,872 downwards.
AAGTTATTCCGCTATGGTACATCTACGATAATGGCGCAAGGATTACGTCTGTTCCCGTTTGCACAATTAAGTAAAGCATTGTCGGGCTGCGATAGTACTTGGATGGGAGACCTCGTAGGAGCACCCAGTGCCGTTCACGTCCGCTTTCATCTCTCTATAAAATTATTTGAACAAAACCAGGTTACGTTCAATGTAATTCACATATGGTACTTCTATGATCAAACAACAGTTAATACTTCGTTCTTGTCAAAACATGGAGTTTAAGCATGGCCGCACTATAATAATCAGTTTCCTGTAAGACCAACTTTCATGTAAGGCTACTTGGGGACACTTAGTTCCGTAGGTTTCCTGTTTTATTTCTCCATAGACAAATTCTTTTCTGCTCACGGAAGTTAAGCACTGGTGGACCAGGAAAGTACATGGATAGGAGACTCAGAAGGAACACCGGATGCCGTAGACTTTCTTTTTCATTCCTCTGCGTAACTAATTTGGAAAGAAGCGGTATAAAAGTAAACTTTTTCCAACCCCGCGCATACACGACCATACTACAATGACTGTCCCAATTCTACTCTATTTACAAAATCTATGCATGGTCGGACCGGGAGGATTACTTGAATGCAAAGCCACATGGAGGCACTTAGTTCCGTAGGTTTCCCCTTTTATTTCTCCGTACACAAATTCTATTCTGTTCACGGAAGTTAACCACTGGTGGGCCAGGAAAGTACATGGATGGTGGACTCAGAAGGAACACCTGATGCCGTAGATTGTCTTTTTCACACCTATGTGTAACGAGTTTGGACAAAACCTTTTGAAATGTAAAGTAATTCGACCATTCGTGCATAGACGACCTTACGACAATAAATGCACTCGTTCTCCTTTGATTACAGAAGTTAAGCATGGTCGGACTTGGATGATCACTTGCATGTAAGACCGACTGGGGACACGCAGTTCCGTATATTTCCTCTTTTACTTCTCCTTACACCCTCTCTCGTCTGATCACAGAAGTTAAACTGTTACGGGGTCTGCCTGGGAACAGCAGGTACCGTAATATTATTTTCGTTCTCTATGCACAACTAATTTCAACAGAACCAGTTTATATGCAAAGTAATTCCGCTTAGGTGCGTCTACGATAATGGCACAATGATTTCGCCCGTTCCCGTCTGCACAGTTAATGTAAGCATTGTCGGGCTGGGATAGTACTTCGATGGTGAACCTCGTGGGAGCACCCTGTGCCGTTCGCGTCCGTTTTCATCTCTCTATATAATTATTTGAACAAAATCAGGTTAAGTTCAGTGTAAGTTAGATATGGTACTTCTACGATCAAGCAGCAGTGAATACTTTTTTTTGTGAAAACATGGAATTTAAGCATGGCCGCACTCTAATAATCACTTTCATGTAAGACCACCCTTCATGTAAGGCTGGTTGGGGACACACAGCTCCGTATGTTTCCTCTTTTACTTCTCCTTACACATTTTCTCGTCTGATCACGGAAGTTAAACTGTTACGGGGTCTGCCTGGGAACAGTAGGTTCCGCAAACTTCATTTTTGTTCTCTATGCGCAACTAATTTCAACAGAACTAGTTCATATGCAAAGTAATTCCGCTATGGTACGTCTACGATAACAGCACAATGATTATGTTCGATCTCCCCTGAACAATAAAGTTAAGCATTGCTAATTGGGGACACTTGATTCCGTAGGTTTCTTCTTTTATTTCTCCGTAGACAAATTCTTGTCTGATAACAAAAATTAAGCATGGTCGGAGTAAAGTAATTAAAGTAATGTAAAGTAATTCCACCATTCGTGCATACACGACCTTACGACAATAAATGCACTCGTTCTCCTCTGATTACAGAAGTTAAGCATGGTCGGACTTCGATGATCACTTAGATGTAAGACCGACTGGGGACACCCAGTTCCGTATGTTTCCTCTTTTACTTCTCCTTACACCCTCTCTCCTCCGATCACAATAGTTAAACTGTTACGGAGTCTTCTTTGGAACGGCAGATGCCCCAAACTTCATTTTCGTTCTCTCTGCGCAACTAATTTCAACAGAACTAGTTCATATGCAAAGTAATTCCGCTATGGTAAGTCTACCATAACAGCACAATGATTATGTCCGATCTCGCCAAAACAATAAAGTTAAGCATTGCTGATTGGGGGCACTTAGTTCCGTAGATTTCCTCTTTTATTTCTCCGTAGACAAATTCTTGTCTGATAACAGAAATTAAGCATGGTCGGAGTGGGAGAGTACTTGGATTGGGGACCGTGCACGAACACCTGTTGCCGTAGACTTTCTATTTTATTCCTCTGCGTAACTAATTTAAAAAGTAGCGGTATAAATGTAAACTTCTTCCAACCCCGCGATAATACGACCATACCACAATGAGAGTCCCCGTTCCCCTCTGAGTAAAAAGTCTAAGCATGTTTGGTCTTGGACGATTACTTGAATGCAAAGCCACCTGCGGACAACTAGTTTCGTAGGTTTCCCCTTTTATTTCTCCGTACACAAATTCTTTCCTGCTCACGGAAGTGAAGCACTGCTGGGCCAGGAAAGTACATGGATGGGGGACTCAGAAGGAACACCTGATGCCGTAGATTGTCTTTTTCACACCTATGTGTAACGAGTTTGGACAAAACCTTTTGAAATGTAAAGTAATTCCACCATTCGTGCATACACGACCTTACGACAATAAATGCACTCGTTCTCCTCTGATTACAGAAGTTAAGCATGGTCGGACTTGGATGATCACTTGCATGTAAGACCGACTGGGGACACGCAGTTCCGTATATTTCCTCTTTTACTTCTCCTTACACCCTCTCTCGTCTGATCACAGAAGTTAAACTGTTACGGGGTTTTCTTTGGAACGGCAGGTGCCGCAGGTTTCATTTTCAATCTCTCTGCGTAACTAATTTCAACAGAACCAGTTTATATGCAAAGTTATTCCGCTATGGTACATCTACGATAATGGCGCAAGGATTACGTCTGTTCCCGTTTGCACAATTAAGTAAAGCATTGTCGGGCTGCGATAGTACTTGGATGGGGGACCTCGTAGGAGCACCCAGTGCCGTTCACGTCCGCTTTCATCTCTCTATAAAATTATTTGAACAAAACCAGGTTACGTTCAATGTAATTCACATATGGTACTTCTATGATCAAACAACAGTTAATACTTCGTTCTTGTCAAAACATGGAGTTTAAGCATGGCCGCACTATAATAATCAGTTTCCTGTAAGACCAACTTTCATGTAAGGCTACTTGGGGACACTTAGTTCCGTAGGTTTCCTGTTTTATTTCTCCATAGACAAATTCTTTTCTGCTCACGGAAGTTAAGCACTGGTGGACCAGGAAAGTACATGGATAGGAGACTCAGAAGGAACACCGGATGCCGTAGACTTTCTTTTTCATTCCTCTGCGTAACTAATTTGGAAAGAAGCGGTATAAAAGTAAACTTTTTCCAACCCCGCGCATACACGACCATACTACAATGACTGTCCCAATTCTCCTCTATTTACAAAATCTATGCATGGTTGGACCGGGAGGATTACTTGAATGCAAAGCCACATGGAGGCACTTAGTTCCGTAGGTTTCCCCTTTTATTTCTCCGTACACAAATTCTATTCTGTTCACGGAAGTTAACCACTGGTGGGCCAGGAAAGTACATGGATGGTGGACTCAGAAGGAACACCTGATGCCGTAGATTGTCTTTTTCACACCTATGTGTAACGAGTTTGGACAAAACCTTTTGAAATGTAAAGTAATTCGACCATTCGTGCATAGACGACCTTACGACAATAAATGCACTCGTTCTCCTTTGATTACAGAAGTTTAGCATGGTCGGACTTGGATGATCACTTGCATGTAAGACCGACTGGGGACACGCAGTTCCGTATATTTCCTCTTTTACTTCTCCTTACATCCTCTCTCGTCTGATCACAGAAGTTAAACTGTTACGGGGTCTGCCTGGGAACAGCAGGTGCCGCAAACTTCATTTTCGTTCTCTATGCGCAACTAATTTCAACAGAACTAGTTCATATGCAAAGTAATTCCGCTATGGTACGTCTACGATAACAGCACAATGATTATGTCCAATCTTGAATGAACAATAAAGTTAAGCATTGCTAATTGGGGACACTTGATTCCGTAGGTTTCTTCTTTTATTTCTCCGTAGACAAATTCTTGTCTAATAACAAAAATTAAGCATGGTCGGAGTAAAGTAATTAAAGTAATGTAAAGTAATTCCACCATTCGTGCATACACGACCTTACGACAATAAATGCACTCGTTCTCCTCTGATTACAGAAGTTAAGCATAGTCGGACTTCGATGATCACTTAGATGTAAGACCGACTGGGGACACCCAGTTCCGTATGTTTCCTCTTTTACTTCTCCTTACACCCTCTCTCCTCCGATCACAATAGTTAAACTGTTACGGAGTCTTCTTTGGAACGTCAGGTGCCGCAAACTTCATTTTCGTTCTCTCTGCGCAACTAATTTCAACAGAACTAGTTCATATGCAAAGTAATTCCGCTATGGTAAGTCTACCATAACAGCACAATGATTATGTCCGATCTCGCCAAAACAATAAAGTTAAGCATTGCTGATTGGGGACACTTAGTTCCGTAGATTTCCTCTTTTATTTCTCCGTAGACAAATTCTTGTCTGATAACAGAAATTAAGCATGGTCGGAGTGGGAGAGTACTTGGATTGGGGACCGTGCACGAACACCTGTTGCCGTAGACTTTCTATTTTATTCCTCTGCGTAACTAATTTAAAAAGTAGCGGTATAAATGTAAACTTCTTCCAACCCCGCGATAATACGACCATACCACAATGAGAGTCCCCGTTCCCCTCTGAGTAAAAAGTCTAAGCATGTTTGGTCTTGGACGATTACTTGAATGCAAAGCCACCTGCGGACAACTAGTTTCGTAGGTTTCCCCTTTTATTTCTCCGTACACAAATTCTTTCCTGCTCACGGAAGTGAAGCACTGCTGGGCCAGGAAAGTACATGGATGGGGGACTCAGAAGGAACACCTGATGCCGTAGATTGTCTTTTTCACACCTATGTGTAACGAGTTTGGACGAAACCTTTCGAAATGTAAAGTAATTCCACCATTCGTGCATACACGACCTTAGGACAATAAATGCACTCGTTCTCCTCTGATTACAGAAGTTAAGCATGGTCGGACTTGGATGATCACTTGGATGTAAGACCGACTGGGGACACCCTGTTCTGTATGTTTCCTCTTTTACTTCTCCTTACACCCTCTCTTCTCTGATCACAGAAGTTAAACTGTTACGGGGTCTGCCTGGGAACAGCAGGTGCCGTAAATTTATTTTCATTCTCTATGCACAACTAATTTCAACAGAACCAGTTTATATGCAAAGTAATTCCGCTTAGGTGCGTCTACGATAATGGCAGAATGATTTCACCCGTTCCCGTCTGCACAATTAAGTTAAGCATTATCGGGCTGGGATAGTACTTCGATGGAGAACCTCGTGGGAGCACCCAGTGCCGTTCACGTCTGTTTTCATATCTCTATATAATTATTTGAACAAAACCAGGTTAAGTTCAGTGTAAGTTAGTTATGGTACTTCTACGATCAAGCAGCAGTGAATACTTTTTTCTTGTGAAAACATGGAATTTAAGCATGGCCGCACTCTAATAATCACTTTCATGTGAGACCACTTTTCATGTAAGGCTGGTTGGGGACACACAGTTCCGTATGTTTCCTCTTTTACTTCTCCTTACACATTCTTTCGTCTGATCACGGAAGTTAAACTGTTACGGGGTCTGCCTGGGAACAGCAGGTGCGGCAAACTTCATTTTCGTTCTCTCTGCGTAACTAATTTCAACAAACTAATTCATATGCAAAGTATTTCCGCAACGGTACGTCTACGATAACAGCACAATGATTATATCCGATCTCGTCTCAACAATTAATTTAAGCATTGCTTTTTGCGGACACCCAGTTCCGTAGGTTTCCTCTCTTAATTCTCCGTAGACCAATTCTTGTCTGATAACAGAAATTAAGCATGGTCGGGGCGGGAGAGTACTTGGATAGGGGACCGTGTACGAACACCTGGTGCCGTAGACTTTCTTTTTCATCCCTCTGCGTAACTAATTAAGAAAGAAGCGGTATAAAAGTAAACTTATTCCAACCCCACGATAATACGACCATACCACAATGAGAGTCCCCGTTCCCCTCTGAGTTCAAAGTCTAAGCATGGTTGGACTTGGACGATTACTTGAATGAAAAGCCACCTGCGGACCCCTAGTTCCGTAGGTTTTCACTTTTATTTCTCCGTACGCAAATTCTTTTCTGCTCGCGGAAGTTAAGCACTGGTGGCCCAGGAAAGTACATGGATGGGGGACTCAGAAGGAACACCTGATGCCGTAGATTGTCTTTTTCATACCTCTGTGTAGCACGTTTGGAGGGATCCTGTCGAAATGTAAAGTAATTTCACCATTCGTGCACACACGACCTTACAGCAATAAATTCACTCGTTCTCCTCTGATTACGAAGGTTAATCATGGTCTCACTTGGATGATCACATGTAAGACCGATTTGGGACACACAGTTCCGTATGTTTCCTCTTTTACTTCTCCTAACACCCTCTCTCCTCTGATGACAGAAGTTAGACTGTTACGGGTTTTCTCCTGGGAACAGCAGGTGCCGTAAATTTATTTTCGTTCTCTCTGCGCAACTAATTTCAACAGAACTGGTTCATATCCAAAGTAATTCCGTTACGGTACGTCTACGGTAACAGCACAATGATTATATCCAATCTCGTCTGAAGAATAAAGTTTAGCATTTCTAATTGGGGACACTTAGTTCCGTAGCTTTCCTCTTTTATTTCTCCGTAGACAAATTCTTGTCTGATAACAGATATTAAGCATGGTTGGAGCGGGAGAGTACTTGGATGGGGGACCGTGTACGAAGACCTGGTGCCGTAGACTTTCTTTTTCATACCTCCGTATGTTTCCTCTTTTACTTCTCATTACACCCTCTCTCGTCTGATCACGGAAAATAAACTGTTACGGTGTCTACCCAGAACAGCAGGTGCCGCAAACTTCATTTTCGTTCTCTCTGTGCAACTAATTTCAACAGAACTAATTCATATGCAAAGTAATTTCGCTACGGTACGTCTACGATAACAGCACAATGATTATATCCGATTTTGTCTGAACAATAAAGTTAAGCATTGCTAATTGGGGACAATTAGTTCCGTTGGTTTCCTGTTTTATTTCTCCATAGACAAATTCTTGTCTGATAACGAAAATTAAGCATGGTCGGAGCGGGAGAGTACTTGGATGGGTGTCCGTGTAGGAACACCTGGTGCCGTAGACTTTCTTTTTCATTCCTCTGGGTCACGAGTTTGGGAAGAAGCAGTATAAAAGTAAACTTATTCCAACCCCGCGCATATACAACCATACTACAATGAGTGTCCCAATTCTCCTCTAATTACAAAATCTAAGCATGGTCGGACCGGGATGATTACTTGAATGCAAAGCCACCTGGGGACACCTAGTTCCGTATGTTTCCTCTTTTACCTCTCCTTGCTCCCTTTCTCATCTGATCACGAAAGTTAAACTGTTACGGGGTCTGCCTGGGAACAACAGGTGCCGAAAACTTCATTTTCGTTCTCTCTGCGTAACTAATTTCAACAGAACTAGTTCTTATGCAAAGTAATTCCGCTACTGTACGTCTACAATAACAGCACAATGATTATGTTCGATCTCGTCTGAACAATAAAGTTAAGGATTGTCAAATTAGCATAGTACTTGGATGGGGGACGACGTGGGAGCACCAAGTCAAATTCACGTTCGTTTCATCTCTCCATGTAATTATTTGAAGAAAACCACGTTAAGTTAAATGTAATTTAGATATGGTACGTGTACGACAAAACCACATTGAATTCTTCGTTATTTTCAGATCATGGGATTTAAGCGGAACTGCACTCAGATGATAACTTTCATGTAAGACCAACCATCATGTAAGGTTACTTGGGGACACCTAGTTCCGTAAGTTTCTTCTTTTATTTCTCCGTACGCAAATTGTTGACTGACCACGGAGGTTAAGCATGGTTGGATCGGGATAGTACTTGGATCGGTGACTGTGTAGGAACATCTTGGTGCCGTTGACTTTCTTTTTCATTCCTCTGCGTAACAAATTTGGAAAGAAGCGGTATAAAAGTAAACTTTTTCCAACCCCGCGCATACACGACCATACTACAATGACTGTCCCAATTCTCCTCTATTTACAAAATTTATGCATGGTCGGACCGGGAGGATTACTTGAATGCAAAGCCACATGGAGGCACTTAGTTCCGTAGGTTTCCCCTTTTATTTCTCCGTACACAAATTCTATTCTGTTCACGGAAGTTAACCACTGGTGGGCCAGGAAAGTACATGGATGGTGGACTCAGAAGGAACACCTGATGCCGTAGATTGTCTTTTTCACACCTATGTGTAACGAGTTTGGACAAAACCTTTTGAAATGTAAAGTAATTCGACCATTCGTGCATAGACGACCTTACGACAATAAATGCACTCGTTCTCCTTTGATTACAGAAGTTAAGCATGGTCGGACTTGGATGATCACTTGCATGTAAGACCGACTGGGGACACGCAGTTCCGTATATTTCCTCTTTTACTTCTCCTTACACCCTCTCTCGTCTGATCACAGAAGTTAAACTGTTACGGGGTCTGCCTGGGAACAGCAGGTGCCGCAAACTTCATTTTCGTTCTCTATGCGCAACTAATTTCAACAGAACTAGTTCATATGCAAAGTAATTCCGCTATGGTACGTCTACGATAACAGCACAATGATTATGTCCAATCTCGAATGAACAATAAAGTTAAGCATTGCTAATTGGGGACACTTGATTCCGTAGGTTTCTTCTTTTATTTCTCCGTAGACAAATTCTTGTCTGATAACAGAAATTAAGCATGGTCGGAGTAGGAGAGTACTTGGATTGGGGACCGTACACGAACACCTGTTGCCGTAGACTTTCTATTTTATTCCTCTGCGTAACTAATTTAAAAAGTAGCGGTATAAATGTAAACTTCTTCCAACCCCGCGATAATACGACCATACCACAATGAGAGTCCCCGTTCCCCTCTGAGTAAAAAGTCTAACCATGTTTGGTCTTGGACGATTACTTGAATGCAAAGCCACCTGCGGACAACTAGTTTCGTAGGTTTCCCCTTTTATTTCTCCGTACACAAATTCTTTTCTGCTCACGGAAGTGAACCACTGCTGGGCCAGGAAAGTACATGGATGGGGGACTCAGAAGGAACACCTGATGCCGTAGATTGTCATTTTCACACCTATGTGTAACGAGTTTGGACAAAACCTTTCGAAATGTAAAGTAATTCGACCATTCGTGCATACACGACCTTACGACAATAAATGCACTCGTTCTCCTTTGATTACAGAAGTTAAGCATGGTCGGACTTGGATGATCACTTGCATGTAAGACCGACTGGGGACACGCAGTTCCGTATATTTCCTCTTTTACTTCTCCTTACACCCACTCTCGTCTGATCACAGAAGTTAAACTGTTACGGGGTCTTCTTTGGAACGGCAGGTGCCGCAAACTTCATTTTCAATCTCTCTGCGTATCTAATTTCAACGGAACCAGTTTATATGCAAAGTTATTCCGCTATGGTACATCTACGATAATGGCGCAAGGATTACGTCTGTTCCCGTTTCCACAATTAAGTTAAGCATTGTCGGGCTGCGATAGTACTTGGATGGGGGACCTCGCAGGAGCACCCAGTGCCGTTCACGTCCACTTTCATCTCTCTATAAAATTATTTGAACAAAACCAGGTTACGTTCAATGTAATTCACATATGGTACTTCTATGATCAAACAACAGTTAATACTTCGTTCTTGTCAAAACATGGAGTTTAAGCATGGCCGCACTATAATAATCAGTTTCCTGTAAGACCAACTTTCATGTAAGGCTACTTGGGGACACTTAGTTCCGTAGGTTTCCTGTTTTATTTCTCCATAGACAAATTCTTTTCTGCTCACGGAAGTTAAGCACTGGTGGACCAGGAAAGTACATGGATAGGAGACTCAGAAGGAACACCGGATGCCGTAGACTTTCTTTTTCATTCCTCTGCGTAACTAATTCGGAAAGAAGCGGTATAAAAGTAAACTTTTTCCAACCCCGCGCATACACGACCATACTACAATGACTGTCCCAATTCTCCTCTATTTACAAAATCTATGCATGGTTGGACCGGGAGGATTACTTGAATGCAAAGCCATATGGAGGCACTTAGTTCCGTAGGTTTCCCCTTTTATTTCTCCGTACACAAATTCTATTCTGTTCACGGAAGTTAACCACTGGTGGGCCAGGAAAGTACATGGATGGTGGACTCAGAAGGAACACCTGATGCCGTAGATTGTCTTTTTCACACCTATGTGTAACGAGTTTGGACAAAACCTTTTGAAATGTAAAGTAATTCGACCATTCGTGCATAGACGACCTTACGACAATAAATGCACTCGTTCTCCTTTGATTACAGAAGTTTAGCATGGTCGGACTTGGATGATCACTTGCATGTAAGACCGACTGGGGACACGCAGTTCCGTATATTTCCTCTTTTACTTCTCCTTACATCCTCTCTCGTCTGATCACAGAAGTTAAACTGTTACGGGGTCTGCCTGGGAACAGCAGGTGCCGCAAACTTCATTTTCGTTCTCTATGCGCAACTAATTTCAACAGAACTAGTTCATATGCAAAGTAATTCCGCTATGGTACGTCTACGATAACAGCACAATGATTATGTCTAATCTCGAATGAACAATAAAGTTAAGCATTGCTAATTGGGGACACTTGATTCCGTAGGTTTCTTCTTTTATTTCTCCGTAGACAAATTCTTGTCTAATAACAAAATAAGCATGGTCGGAGTAAAGTAATTAAAGTAATGTAAAGTAATTCCACCATTCGTGCATACACGACCTTACGACAATAAATGCACTCGTTCTCCTCTGATTACAGAAGTTAAGCATAGTCGGACTTCGATGATCACTTAGATGTAAGACCGACTGGGGACACCCAGTTCCGTATGTTTCCTCTTTTACTTCTCCTTACACCCTCTCTCCTCCGATCACAATAGTTAAACTGTTACGGAGTCTTCTTTGGAACGGCAGGTGCCCCAAACTTCATTTTCGTTCTCTCTGCGCAACTAATTTCAACAGAACTAGTTCATATGCAAAGTAATTCCGCTATGGTAAGTCTACCATAACAGCACAATGATTATGTCCGATCTCGCCAAAACAATAAAGTTAAGCATTGCTGATTGGGGACACTTAGTTCCGTAGATTTCCTCTTTTATTTCTCCGTAGACAAATTCTTGTCTGATAACAGAAATTAAGCATGGTCGGAGTGGGAGAGTACTTGGATTGGGGACCGTGCACGAACACCTGTTGCCGTAGACTTTCTATTTTATTCCTCTGCGTAACTAATTTAAAAAGTAGCGGTATAAATGTAAACTTCTTCCAACCCCGCGATAATACGACCATACCACAATGAGAGTCCCCGTTCCCCTCTGAGTAAAAAGTCTAAGCATGTTTGGTCTTGGACGATTACTTGAATGCAAAGCCACCTGCGGACAACTAGTTTCGTAGGTTTCCCCTTTTATTTCTCCGTACACAAATTCTTTTCTGCTCACGGAAGTGAAGCACTGCTGGGCCAGGAAAGTACATGGATGGGGGACTCAGAAGGAACACCTGATGCCGTAGATTGTCTTTTTCACACCTATGTGTAACGAGTTTCGACAAAACCTTTCGAAATGTAAAGTAATTCCACCATTCGTGCATACACGACCTTACGACAATAAATGCACTCGTTCTCCTCTGATTACAGAAGTTAAGCATGGTCGGACTTGGATGATCTCTTGCATGTAAGACCGACTGGGGACACGCAGTTCCGTATATTTCCTCTTTTACTTCTCCTTACACCCACTCTCGTCTGATCACAGAAGTTAAACTGTTACGGGGTCTTCTTTGGAACGGCAGGTGCCGCAAGTTTCATTTTCAATCTCTCTGCGTAACTAATTTCAACAGAACCAGTTTATATGCAAAGTTATTCCGCTATGGTACATCTACGATAATGGCGCAAGGATTACGTCTGTTCCCGTTTCCGCAATTAAGTTAAGCATTGTCGGGCTGCGATAGTACTTGGATGGGGGACCTCGTAGGAGCACCCAGTGCCGTTCACGTCCGTTTTCATCTCTCTATAAAATTATTTGAACAAAACCAGGTTACGTTCAATGTAATTCACATATGGTACTTCTATGATCAAACAACAGTTAATACTTCGTTCTTGTCAAAACTTGGAATTTAAGCATGGCCGCACTATAATAATCAGTTTCCTGTAAGACCAACTTTCATGTAAGGCTACTTGGGGACACTTAGTTCCATAGGTTTCCTGTTTTATTTCTCTATAGACAAATTCTTTTCTGCTCACGGAAGTTAAGCACTGGTGGACCAGGAAAGTACATGGATGGGGGACTCAGAAGGAACACCGGATGCCGTAGACTTTCTTTTTCATTCCTCTGCGTAACTAATTTGGAAAGAAGCGGTATAAAAGTAAACTTTTTCCAACCCCGCGCATACACGACCATACTACAATGACTGTCCCAATTCTCCTCTATTTACAAAATCTATGCATGGTTGGACCGGGAGGATTACTTGAATGCAAAGCCACATGGAGGCACTTAGTTCCGTAGGTTTCCCCTTTTATTTCTCCGTACACAAATTCTATTCTGTTCACGGAAGTTAGCCACTGGTGGGCCAGGAAAGTACATGGATGGTGGACTCAGAAGGAACACCTGATGCCGTAGATTGTCTTTTTCACACCTATGTGTAACGAGTTTGGACAAAACCTTTTGAAATGTAAAGTAATTCGACCATTCGTGCATAGACGACCTTACGACAATAAATGCACTCGTTCTCCTTTGATTACAGAAGTTAAGCATGGTCGGACTTGGATGATCACTTGCATGTAAGACCGACTGGGGGCACGCAGTTCCGTATATTTTCTCTTTTACTTCTCCATACACCCTCTCTCGTCTGATCACAGAAGTTAAACTGTTACGGGGTCTGCCTGGGAACAGCAGGTGCCGTAAATTTATTTTCGTTCTCTATGCACAACTAATTTCAACAGAACCAGTTTATATGCAAAGTAATTCCGCTTAGGTGCGTCTACGATAATGGCACAATGATTTCGCCCGTTCCCGTCTGCACAATTAATGTAAGCATTGTTGGGCTGGGATAGTACTTCGATGGTGAACCTCGTGGGAGCACCCAGTGTCGTTCGCGTCCGTTTTCATCTCTCTATATAATTATTTGAACAAAATCAGGTTAAGTTCAGTGTAAGTTAGATATGGTACTTCTACGATCAAGCAGCAGTGAATACTTTTTTCTTGTGAAAACATGGAATTTAAGCATGGCCGCACTCAAATAATCACTTTCATGTAAGACCACCCTTCATGTAAGGTTGGTTGGGGACACACAGCTCCGTATGTTTCCTCTTTTACTTCTCCTTACACATTTTCTCGTCTGATCACGGAAGTTAAACTGTTACGGGGTCTGCCTTGGAACAGCAGGTGCCGCAAACTTCATTTTCGTTCTCTATGCGCAACTAATTTCAACAGAACTAGTTCATATGCAAAGTAATTCCGCTATGGTACGTCTACGATAACAGCACAATGATTATGTCCAATCTCGAATGAACAATAAAGTTAAGCATTGCTAATTGGGGACACTTGATTCCGTAGGTTTCTACTTTTATTTCTCCGTAGACAAATTCTTGTCTGATAACAAAAATTAAGCATGGTCGGAGTAAAGTAATTAAAGTAATGTAAAGTAATTCCACCATTCGTGCATACACGACCTTACGACAATAAATGCACTTGTTCTCCTCTGATTACAGAAGTTAAGCATGGTCGGACTTCGATTATCACTTAGATGTAAGACCGACTGGGGACACCTAGTTCCGTATGTTTCCTCTTTTACTTCTCCTTACACCCTCTCTCCTCCGATCACAATAGTTAAACTGTTACGGAGTCTTCTTTGGAACGGCAGGTGCCGCAAACTTCATTTTCGTTCTCTCTGCGCAACTAATTTCAACAGAACTAGTTCATATGCAAAGTAATTCCGCTATGGTAAGTCTACCATAACAGCACAATGATTATGTCCGATCTCGCCAAAACAATAAAGTTAAGCATTGCTGATTGGGGACACTTAGTTCCGTAGATTTCCTCTTTTATTTCTCCGTAGACAAATTCTTGTCTGATAACAGAAATTAAGCATGGTCGGAGTGGGAGAGTACTTGGATTGGGGACCGTGCACGAACACCTGTTGCCGTAGACTTTCTATTTTATTCCTCTGCGTAACTAATTTAAAAAGTAGCGGTATAAATGTAAACTTCTTCCAACCCCGCGATAATACGACCATACCACAATGAGAGTCCCCGTTCCCCTCTGAGTAAAAAGTCTAAGCATGTTTGGTCTTGGACGATTACTTGAATGCAAAGCCACCTGCGGACAACTAGTTTCGTAGGTTTCCCCTTTTATTTCTCCGTACACAAATTCTTTCTGCTCACGGAAGTGAAGCACTGCTGGGCCAGGAAAGTACATGGATGGGGGACTCAGAAGGAACACCTGATGCCGTAGATTGTCTTTTTCACACCTATGTGTAACGAGTTTGGACAAAACCTTTTGAAATGTAAAGTAATTCCACCATTCGTGCATACACGACCTTACGACAATAAATGCACTCGTTCTCCTCTGATTACAGAAGTTAAGCATGGTCGGACTTGGATGATCACTTGCATGTAAGACCGACTGGGGACACGCAGTTCCGTATATTTCCTCTTTTACTTCTCCTTACACCCTCTCTCGTCTGATCACAGAAGTTAAACTGTTACGGGGTCTTCTTTGGAACGGCAGGTGCCGCAGGTTTCATTTTCAATCTCTCTGCGTAACTAATTTCAACAGAACCAGTTTATATGCAAAGTTATTCCGCTATGGTACATCTACGATAATGGCGCAAGGAATACGTCTGTTCCCGTTTGCACAATTAAGTAAAGCATTGTCGGGCTGCGATAGTACTTGGATGGGGGACCTCGTAGGAGCACCCAGTGCCGTTCACGTCCGTTTTCATCTCTCTATAAAATTATTTGAACAAAACCTGGTTACGTTCAATGTAAATCACATATGGTACTTCTATGATCAAACAACAGTTAATACTTCGTTCTTGTCAAAACATGGAATTTAAGCATGGCCGCACTATAATAATCAGTTTCCTGTAAGACCAACTTTCATGTAAGGCTACTTGGGGACACTTAGTTCCGTAGGTTTCCTGTTTTATTTCTCCATAGACAAATTCTTTTCTGCTCACGGAAGTTAAGCACTGGTGGACCAGGAAAGTACATGGATGGGGGACTCAGAAGGAACACCGGATGCCGTAGACTTTCTTTTTCATTCCTCTGCGTAACTAATTTGGAAAGAAGCGGTATAAAAGTAAACTTTTTCCAACCCCGCGCATACACGACCATACTACAATGACTGTCCCAATTCTCCTCTATTTACAAAATCTATGCATGGTTGGACCGGGAGGATTACTTGAATGCAAAGCCACATGGAGGCACTTAGTTCCGTAGGTTTCCCCTTTTATTTCTCCGTACACAAATTCTATTCTGTTCACGGAAGTTAACCACTGGTGGGCCAGGAAAGTACATGGATGGTGGACTCAGAAGGAACACCTGATGCCGTAGATTGTCTTTTTCACACCTATGTGTAACGAGTTTGGACAAAACCTTTTGAAATGTAAAGTAATTCGACCATTCGTGCATAGACGACCTTACGACAATAAATGCACTCGTTCTCCTTTGATTACAGAAGTTTAGCATGGTCGGACTTGGATGATCACTTGCATGTAAGACCGACTGGGGACACGCAGTTCCGTATATTTCCTCTTTTACTTCTCCTTACATCCTCTCTCGTCTGATCACAGAAGTTAAACTGTTACGGGGTCTGCCTGGGAACAGCAGGTGCCGCAAACTTCATTTTCGTTCTCTATGCGCAACTAATTTCAACAGAACTAGTTCATATGCAAAGTAATTCCGCTATGGTACGTCTACGATAACAGCACAATGATTATGTCCAATCTTGAATGAACAATAAAGTTAAGCATTGCTAATTGGGGACACTTGATTCCGTAGGTTTCTTCTTTTATTTCTCCGTAGACAAATTCTTGTCTAATAACAAAAATTAAGCATGGTCGGAGTAAAGTAATTAAAGTAATGTAAAGTAATTCCACCATTCGTGCATACACGACCTTACGACAATAAATGCACTCGTTCTCCTCTGATTACAGAAGTTAAGCATAGTCGGACTTCGATGATCACTTAGATGTAAGACCGACTGGGGACACCCAGTTCCGTATGTTTCCTCTTTTACTTCTCCTTACACCCTCTCTCCTCCGATCACAATAGTTAAACTGTTACGGAGTCTTCTTTGGAACGTCAGGTGCCGCAAACTTCATTTTCGTTCTCTCTGCGCAACTAATTTCAACAGAACTAGTTCATATGCAAAGTAATTCCGCTATGGTAAGTCTACCATAACAGCACAATGATTATGTCCGATCTCGCCAAAACAATAAAGTTAAGCATTGCTGATTGGGGACACTTAGTTCCGTAGATTTCCTCTTTTATTTCTCCGTAGACAAATTCTTGTCTGATAACAGAAATTAAGCATGGTCGGAGTGGGAGAGTACTTGGATTGGGGACCGTGCACGAACACCTGTTGCCGTAGACTTTCTATTTTATTCCTCTGCGTAACTAATTTAAAAAGTAGCGGTATAAATGTAAACTTCTTCCAACCCCGCGATAATACGACCATACCACAATGAGAGTCCCCGTTCCCCTCTGAGTAAAAAGTCTAAGCATGTTTGGTCTTGGACGATTACTTGAATGCAAAGCCACCTGCGGACAACTAGTTTCGTAGGTTTCCCCTTTTATTTCTCCGTACACAAATTCTTTCCTGCTCACGGAAGTGAAGCACTGCTGGGCCAGGAAAGTACATGGATGGGGGACTCAGAAGGAACACCTGATGCCGTAGATTGTCTTTTTCACACCTATGTGTAACGAGTTTGGACAAAACCTTTTGAAATGTAAAGTAATTCGACCATTCGTGCATAGACGACCTTAGGACAATAAATGCACTCGTTCTCCTCTGATTACAGAAGTTAAGCATGGTCGGACTTGGATGATCACTTGGATGTAAGACCGACTGGGGACACCCTGTTCTGTATGTTTCCTCTTTTACTTCTCCTTACACCCTCTCTTCTCTGATCACAGAAGTGAAACTGTTACGGGGTCTGCCTGGGAACAGCAGGTGCCGTAAATTTATTTTCATTCTCTATGCACAACTAATTTCAACAGAACCAGTTTATATGCAAAGTAATTCCGCTTAGGTGCGTCTACGATAATGGCAGAATGATTTCACCCGTTCCCGTCTGCACAATTAAGTTAAGCATTATCGGGCTGGGATAGTACTTCGATGGAGAACCTCGTGGGAGCACCCAGTGCCGTTCACGTCTGTTTTCATATCTCTATATAATTATTTGAACAAAACCAGGTTAAGTTCAGTGTAAGTTAGTTATGGTACTTCTACGATCAAGCAGCAGTGAATACTTTTTTCTTGTGAAAACATGGAATTTAAGCATGGCCGCACTCTAATAATCACTTTCATGTGAGACCACTTTTCATGTAAGGCTGGTTGGGGACACACAGTTCCGTATGTTTCCTCTTTTACTTCTCCTTACACATTCTTTCGTCTGATCACGGAAGTTAAACTGTTACGGGGTCTGCCTGGGAACAGCAGGTGCGGCAAACTTCATTTTCGTTCTCTCTGCGTAACTAATTTCAACAAACTAATTCATATGCAAAGTATTTCCGCAACGGTACGTCTACGATAACAGCACAATGATTATATCCGATCTCGTCTCAACAATTAATTTAAGCATTGCTTTTTGCGGACACCCAGTTCCGTAGGTTTCCTCTCTTAATTCTCCGTAGACCAATTCTTGTCTGATAACAGAAATTAAGCATGGTCGGGGCGGGAGAGTACTTGGATAGGGGACCGTGTACGAACACCTGGTGCCGTAGACTTTCTTTTTCATCCCTCTGCGTAACTAATTAAGAAAGAAGCGGTATAAAAGTAAACTTATTCCAACCCCACGATAATACGACCATACCACAATGAGAGTCCCCGTTCCCCTCTGAGTTCAAAGTCTAAGCATGGTTGGACTTGGACGATTACTTGAATGAAAAGCCACCTGCGGACCCCTAGTTCCGTAGGTTTTCACTTTTATTTCTCCGTACGCAAATTCTTTTCTGCTCGCGGAAGTTAAGCACTGGTGGCCCAGGAAAGTACATGGATGGGGGACTCAGAAGGAACACCTGATGCCGTAGATTGTCTTTTTCATACCTCTGTGTAGCACGTTTGGAGGGATCCTGTCGAAATGTAAAGTAATTTCACCATTCGTGCACACACGACCTTACAGCAATAAATTCACTCGTTCTCCTCTGATTACGAAGGTTAATCATGGTCTCACTTGGATGATCACATGTAAGACCGATTTGGGACACACAGTTCCGTATGTTTCCTCTTTTACTTCTCCTAACACCCTCTCTCCTCTGATGACAGAAGTTAGACTGTTACGGGTTTTCTCCTGGGAACAGCAGGTGCCGTAAATTTATTTTCGTTCTCTCTGCGCAACTAATTTCAACAGAACTGGTTCATATCCAAAGTAATTCCGTTACGGTACGTCTACGGTAACAGCACAATGATTATATCCAATCTCGTCTGAAGAATAAAGTTTAGCATTTCTAATTGGGGACACTTAGTTCCGTAGCTTTCCTCTTTTATTTCTCCGTAGACAAATTCTTGTCTGATAACAGATATTAAGCATGGTTGGAGCGGGAGAGTACTTGGATGGGGGACCGTGTACGAAGACCTGGTGCCGTAGACTTTCTTTTTCATACCTCCGTATGTTTCCTCTTTTACTTCTCATTACACCCTCTCTCGTCTGATCACGGAAAATAAACTGTTACGGTGTCTACCCAGAACAGCAGGTGCCGCAAACTTCATTTTCGTTCTCTCTGTGCAACTAATTTCAACAGAACTAATTCATATGCAAAGTAATTTCGCTACGGTACGTCTACGATAACAGCACAATGATTATATCCGATTTTGTCTGAACAATAAAGTTAAGCATTGCTAATTGGGGACAATTAGTTCCGTTGGTTTCCTGTTTTATTTCTCCATAGACAAATTCTTGTCTGATAACGAAAATTAAGCATGGTCGGAGCGGGAGAGTACTTGGATGGGTGTCCGTGTAGGAACACCTGGTGCCGTAGACTTTCTTTTTCATTCCTCTGGGTCACGAGTTTGGGAAGAAGCAGTATAAAAGTAAACTTATTCCAACCCCGCGCATATACAACCATACTACAATGAGTGTCCCAATTCTCCTCTAATTACAAAATCTAAGCATGGTCGGACCGGGATGATTACTTGAATGCAAAGCCACCTGGGGACACCTAGTTCCGTATGTTTCCTCTTTTACCTCTCCTTGCTCCCTTTCTCATCTGATCACGAAAGTTAAACTGTTACGGGGTCTGCCTGGGAACAACAGGTGCCGAAAACTTCATTTTCGTTCTCTCTGCGTAACTAATTTCAACAGAACTAGTTCTTATGCAAAGTAATTCCGCTACTGTACGTCTACAATAACAGCACAATGATTATGTTCGATCTCGTCTGAACAATAAAGTTAAGGATTGTCAAATTAGCATAGTACTTGGATGGGGGACGACGTGGGAGCACCAAGTCAAATTCACGTTCGTTTCATCTCTCCATGTAATTATTTGAAGAAAACCACGTTAAGTTAAATGTAATTTAGATATGGTACGTGTACGACAAAACCACATTGAATTCTTCGTTATTTTCAGATCATGGGATTTAAGCGGAACTGCACTCAGATGATAACTTTCATGTAAGACCAACCATCATGTAAGGTTACTTGGGGACACCTAGTTCCGTAAGTTTCTTCTTTTATTTCTCCGTACGCAAATTGTTGACTGACCACGGAGGTTAAGCATGGTTGGATCGGGATAGTACTTGGATCGGTGACTGTGTAGGAACATCTTGGTGCCGTTGACTTTCTTTTTCATTCCTCTGCGTAACAAATTTGGAAAGAAGCGGTATAAAAGTAAACTTTTTCCAACCCCGCGCATACACGACCATACTACAATGACTGTCCCAATTCTCCTCTATTTACAAAATTTATGCATGGTCGGACCGGGAGGATTACTTGAATGCAAAGCCACATGGAGGCACTTAGTTCCGTAGGTTTCCCCTTTTATTTCTCCGTACACAAATTCTATTCTGTTCACGGAAGTTAACCACTGGTGGGCCAGGAAAGTACATGGATGGTGGACTCAGAAGGAACACCTGATGCCGTAGATTGTCTTTTTCACACCTATGTGTAACGAGTTTGGACAAAACCTTTTGAAATGTAAAGTAATTCGACCATTCGTGCATAGACGACCTTACGACAATAAATGCACTCGTTCTCCTTTGATTACAGAAGTTAAGCATGGTCGGACTTGGATGATCACTTGCATGTAAGACCGACTGGGGACACGCAGTTCCGTATATTTCCTCTTTTACTTCTCCTTACACCCTCTCTCGTCTGATCACAGAAGTTAAACTGTTACGGGGTCTGCCTGGGAACAGCAGGTGCCGCAAACTTCATTTTCGTTCTCTATGCGCAACTAATTTCAACAGAACTAGTTCATATGCAAAGTAATTCCGCTATGGTACGTCTACGATAACAGCACAATGATTATGTCCAATCTCGAATGAACAATAAAGTTAAGCATTGCTAATTGGGGACACTTGATTCCGTAGGTTTCTTCTTTTATTTCTCCGTAGACAAATTCTTGTCTGATAACAGAAATTAAGCATGGTCGGAGTAGGAGAGTACTTGGATTGGGGACCGTACACGAACACCTGTTGCCGTAGACTTTCTATTTTATTCCTCTGCGTAACTAATTTAAAAAGTAGCGGTATAAATGTAAACTTCTTCCAACCCCGCGATAATACGACCATACCACAATGAGAGTCCCCGTTCCCCTCTGAGTAAAAAGTCTAAGCATGTTTGGTCTTGGACGATTACTTGAATGCAAAGCCACCTGCGGACAACTAGTTTCGTAGGTTTCCCCTTTTATTTCTCCGTACACAAATTCTTTCCTGCTCACGGAAGTGAAGCACTGCTGGGCCAGGAAAGTACATGGATGGGGGACTCAGAAGGAACACCTGATGCCGTAGATTGTCTTTTTCACACCTATGTGTAACGAGTTTGGACAAAACCTTTTGAAATGTAAAGTAATTCCACCATTCGTGCATACACGACCTTACGACAATAAATGCACTCGTTCTCCTCTGATTACAGAAGTTAAGCATGGTCGGACTTGGATGATCACTTGCATGTAAGACCGACTGGGGACACGCAGTTCCGTATATTTCCTTTTTTACTTCTCCTTACACCCTCTCTCGTCTGATCACAGAAGTTAAACTGTTACGGGGTCTTCTTTGGAACGGCAGGTGCCGCAGGTTTCATTTTCAATCTCTCTACGTAACTAATTTCAACAGAACCAGTTTATATGCAAAGTTATTCCGCTATGGTACATCTACGATAATGGCGCAAGGATTACGTCTGTTCCCGTTTGCACAATTAAGTAAAGCATTGTCGGGCTGCGATAGTACTTGGATGGGGGACCTCGTAGGAGCACCCAGTGCCGTTCACGTCCGCTTTCATCTCTCTATAAAATTATTTGAACAAAACCAGGTTACGTTCAATGTAATTCACATATGGTACTTCTATGATCAAACAACAGTTAATACTTCGTTCTTGTCAAAACATGGAGTTTAAGCATGGCCGCACTATAATAATCAGTTTCCTGTAAGACCAACTTTCATGTAAGGCTACTTGGGGACACTTAGTTCCGTAGGTTTCCTGTTTTATTTCTCCATAGACAAATTCTTTTCTGCTCACGGAAGTTAAGCACTGGTGGACCAGGAAAGTACATGGATAGGAGACTCAGAAGGAACACCGGATGCCGTAGACTTTCTTTTTCATTCCTCTGCGTAACTAATTTGGAAAGAAGCGGTATAAAAGTAAACTTTTTCCAACCCCGCGCATACACGACCATACTACAATGACTGTCCCAATTCTCCTCTATTTACAAAATCTATGCATGGTTGGACCGGGAGGATTACTTGAATGCAAAGCCACATGGAGGCACTTAGTTCCGTAGGTTTCCCCTTTTATTTCTCCGTACACAAATTCTATTCTGTTCACGGAAGTTAACCACTGGTGGGCCAGGAAAGTACATGGATGGTGGACTCAGAAGGAACACCTGATGCCGTAGATTGTCTTTTTCACACCTATGTGTAACGAGTTTGGACAAAACCTTTTGAAATGTAAAGTAATTCGACCATTCGTGCATAGACGACCTTACGACAATAAATGCACTCGTTCTCCTTTGATTACAGAAGTTTAGCATGGTCGGACTTGGATGATCACTTGCATGTAAGACCGACTGGGGACACGCAGTTCCGTATATTTCCTCTTTTACTTCTCCTTACATCCTCTCTCGTCTGATCACAGAAGTTAAACTGTTACGGGGTCTGCCTGGGAACAGCAGGTGCCGCAAACTTCATTTTCGTTCTCTATGCGCAACTAATTTCAACAGAACTAGTTCATATGCAAAGTAATTCCGCTATGGTACGTCTACGATAACAGCACAATGATTATGTCCAATCTTGAATGAACAATAAAGTTAAGCATTGCTAATTGGGGACACTTGATTCCGTAGGTTTCTTCTTTTATTTCTCCGTAGACAAATTCTTGTCTAATAACAAAAATTAAGCATGGTCGGAGTAAAGTAATTAAAGTAATGTAAAGTAATTCCACCATTCGTGCATACACGACCTTACGACAATAAATGCACTCGTTCTCCTCTGATTACAGAAGTTAAGCATAGTCGGACTTCGATGATCACTTGCATGTAAGACCGACTGGGGACACCCAGTTCCGTATGTTTCCTGTTTTACTTCTCCTTACACCCTCTCTCCTCCGATCACAATAGTTAAACTGTTACGGAGTCTTCTTTGGAACGGCAGGTGCCG
Organism: Turritopsis rubra; assembly: GCA_039566895.2. Taxonomy (NCBI): domain Eukaryota; kingdom Metazoa; phylum Cnidaria; class Hydrozoa; order Anthoathecata; family Oceaniidae; genus Turritopsis; species Turritopsis rubra. The sequence continues at coordinate 9,910,591 of CM077625.1, read as the reverse complement.
CAAACTTCATTTTCGTTCTCTCTGCGCAACTAATTTCAACAGAACTAGTTCATATGCAAAGTAATTCCGCTATGGTAAGTCTACCATAACAGCACAATGATTATGTCCGATCTCGCCAAAACAATAAAGTTAAGCATTGCTGATTGGGGACACTTAGTTCCGTAGATTTCCTCTTTTATTTCTCCGTAGACAAATTCTTGTCTGATAACAGAAATTAAGCATGGTCGGAGTGGGAGAGTACTTGGATTGGGGACCGTGCACGAACACCTGTTGCCGTAGACTTTCTATTTTATTCCTCTGCGTAACTAATTTAAAAAGTAGCGGTATAAATGTAAACTTCTTCCAACCCCGCGATAATACGACCATACCACAATGAGAGTCCCCGTTCCCCTCTGAGTAAAAAGTCTAAGCATGTTTGGTCTTGGACGATTACTTGAATGCAAAGCCACCTGCGGACAACTAGTTTCGTAGGTTTCCCCTTTTATTTCTCCGTACACAAATTCTTTCCTGCTCACGGAAGTGAAGCACTGCTGGGCCAGGAAAGTACATGGATGGGGGACTCAGAAGGAACACCTGATGCCGTAGATTGTCTTTTTCACACCTATGTGTAACGAGTTTGGACAAAACCTTTTGAAATGTAAAGTAATTCGACCATTCGTGCATAGACGACCTTAGGACAATAAATGCACTCGTTCTCCTCTGATTACAGAAGTTAAGCATGGTCGGACTTGGATGATCACTTGCATGTAAGACCGACTGGGGACACGCAGTTCCGTATATTTCCTCTTTTACTTCTTCTTACACCCTCTCTCGTCTGATCACAGAAGTTAAACTGTTACGGGGTCTTCTTTGGAACGGCAGGTGCCGCAGGTTTCATTTTCAATCTCTCTGCGTAACTAATTTCAACAGAACCAGTTTATATGCAAAGTTATTCCGCTATGGTACATCTACGATAATGGCGCAAGGATTACGTCTGTTCCCGTTTGCACAATTAAGTAAAGCATTGTCGGGCTGCGATAGTACTTGGATGGGAGACCTCGTAGGAGCACCCAGTGCCGTTCACGTCCGCTTTCATCTCTCTATAAAATTATTTGAACAAAACCAGGTTACGTTCAATGTAATTCACATATGGTACTTCTATGATCAAACAACAGTTAATACTTCGTTCTTGTCAAAACATGGAGTTTAAGCATGGCCGCACTATAATAATCAGTTTCCTGTAAGACCAACTTTCATGTAAGGCTACTTGGGGACACTTAGTTCCGTAGGTTTCCTGTTTTATTTCTCCATAGACAAATTCTTTTCTGCTCACGGAAGTTAAGCACTGGTGGACCAGGAAAGTACATGGATAGGAGACTCAGAAGGAACACCGGATGCCGTAGACTTTCTTTTTCATTCCTCTGCGTAACTAATTTGGAAAGAAGCGGTATAAAAGTAAACTTTTTCCAACCCCGCGCATACACGACCATACTACAATGACTGTCCCAATTCTACTCTATTTACAAAATCTATGCATGGTTGGACCGGGAGGATTACTTGAATGCAAAGCCACATGGAGGCACTTAGTTCCGTAGGTTTCTTCTTTTATTTCTCCGTACACAAATTCTATTCTGTTCACGGAAGTTAACCACTGGTGGGCCAGGAAAGTACATGGATGGTGGACTCAGAAGGAACACCTGATGCCGTAGATTGTCTTTTTCACACCTATGTGTAACGAGTTTGGACAAAACCTTTTGAAATGTAAAGTAATTCGACCATTCGTGCATAGACGACCTTACGACAATAAATGCACTCGTTCTCCTTTGATTACAGAAGTTTAGCATGGTCGGACTTGGATGATCACTTGCATGTAAGACCGACTGGGGACACGCAGTTCCGTATATTTCCTCTTTTACTTCTCCTTACATCCTCTCTCGTCTGATCACAGAAGTTAAACTGTTACGGGGTCTGCCTGGGAACAGCAGGTGCCGCAAACTTCATTTTCGTTCTCTATGCGCAACTAATTTCAACAGAACTAGTTCATATGCAAAGTAATTCCGCTATGGTACGTCTACGATAACAGCACAATGATTATGTCCAATCTTGAATGAACAATAAAGTTAAGCATTGCTAATTGGGGACACTTGATTCCGTAGGTTTCTTCTTTTATTTCTCCGTAGACAAATTCTTGTCTAATAACAAAAATTAAGCATGGTCGGAGTAAAGTAATTAAAGTAATGTAAAGTAATTCCACCATTCGTGCATACACGACCTTACGACAATAAATGCACTCGTTCTCCTCTGATTACAGAAGTTAAGCATAGTCGGACTTCGATGATCACTTAGATGTAAGACCGACTGGGGACACCCAGTTCCGTATGTTTCCTCTTTTACTTCTCCTTACACCCTCTCTCCTCCGATCACAATAGTTAAACTGTTACGGAGTCTTCTTTGGAACGGCAGGTGCCGCAAACTTCATTTTCGTTCTCTCTGCGCAACTAATTTCAACAGAACTAGTTCATATGCAAAGTAATTCCGCTATGGTAAGTCTACCATAACAGCACAATGATTATGTCCGATCTCGCCAAAACAATAAAGTTAAGCATTGCTGATTGGGGACACTTAGTTCCGTAGATTTCCTCTTTTATTTCTCCGTAGACAAATTCTTGTCTGATAACAGAAATTAAGCATGGTCGGAGTGGGAGAGTACTTGGATTGGGGACCGTGCACGAACACCTGTTGCCGTAGACTTTCTATTTTATTCCTCTGCGTAACTAATTTAAAAAGTAGCGGTATAAATGTAAACTTCTTCCAACCCCGCGATAATACGACCATACCACAATGAGAGTCCCCGTTCCCCTCTGAGTAAAAAGTCTAAGCATGTTTGGTCTTGGACGATTACTTGAATGCAAAGCCACCTGCGGACAACTAGTTTCGTAGGTTTCCCCTTTTATTTCTCCGTACACAAATTCTTTCCTGCTCACGGAAGTGAAGCACTGCTGGGCCAGGAAAGTACATGGATGGGGGACTCAGAAGGAACACCTGATGCCGTAGATTGTCTTTTTCACACCTATGTGTAACGAGTTTGGACAAAACCTTTTGAAATGTAAAGTAATTCGACCATTCGTGCATAGACGACCTTAGGACAATAAATGCACTCGTTCTCCTCTGATTACAGAAGTTAAGCATGGTCGGACTTGGATGATCACTTGCATGTAAGACCGACTGGGGACACCCTGTTCTGTATGTTTCCTCTTTTACTTCTCCTTACACCCTCTCTTCTCTGATCACAGAAGTGAAACTGTTACGGGGTCTGCCTGGGAACAGCAGGTGCCGTAAATTTATTTTCATTCTCTATGCACAACTAATTTCAACAGAACCAGTTTATATGCAAAGTAATTCCGCTTAGGTGCGTCTACGATAATGGCAGAATGATTTCACCCGTTCCCGTCTGCACAATTAAGTTAAGCATTATCGGGCTGGGATAGTACTTCGATGGAGAACCTCGTGGGAGCACCCAGTGCCGTTCACGTCTGTTTTCATATCTCTATATAATTATTTGAACAAAACCAGGTTAAGTTCAGTGTAAGTTAGTTATGGTACTTCTACGATCAAGCAGCAGTGAATACTTTTTTCTTGTGAAAACATGGAATTTAAGCATGGCCGCACTCTAATAATCACTTTCATGTGAGACCACTTTTCATGTAAGGCTGGTTGGGGACACACAGTTCCGTATGTTTCCTCTTTTACTTCTCCTTACACATTCTTTCGTCTGATCACGGAAGTTAAACTGTTACGGGGTCTGCCTGGGAACAGCAGGTGCGGCAAACTTCATTTTCGTTCTCTCTGCGTAACTAATTTCAACAAACTAATTCATATGCAAAGTATTTCCGCAACGGTACGTCTACGATAACAGCACAATGATTATATCCGATCTCGTCTCAACAATTAATTTAAGCATTGCTTTTTGCGGACACCCAGTTCCGTAGGTTTCCTCTCTTAATTCTCCGTAGACCAATTCTTGTCTGATAACAGAAATTAAGCATGGTCGGGGCGGGAGAGTACTTGGATAGGGGACCGTGTACGAACACCTGGTGCCGTAGACTTTCTTTTTCATCCCTCTGCGTAACTAATTAAGAAAGAAGCGGTATAAAAGTAAACTTATTCCAACCCCACGATAATACGACCATACCACAATGAGAGTCCCCGTTCCCCTCTGAGTTCAAAGTCTAAGCATGGTTGGACTTGGACGATTACTTGAATGAAAAGCCACCTGCGGACCCCTAGTTCCGTAGGTTTTCACTTTTATTTCTCCGTACGCAAATTCTTTTCTGCTCGCGGAAGTTAAGCACTGGTGGCCCAGGAAAGTACATGGATGGGGGACTCAGAAGGAACACCTGATGCCGTAGATTGTCTTTTTCATACCTCTATGTAGCACGTTTGGAGGGATCCTGTCGAAATGTAAAGTAATTTCACCATTCGTGCACACACGACCTTACAGCAATAAATTCACTCGTTCTCCTCTGATTACGAAGGTTAATCATGGTCTCACTTGGATGATCACATGTAAGACCGATTTGGGACACACAGTTCCGTATGTTTCCTCTTTTACTTCTCCTAACACCCTCTCTCCTCTGATGACAGAAGTTAGACTGTTACGGGTTTTCTCCTGGGAACAGCAGGTGCCGTAAATTTATTTTCGTTCTCTCTGCGCAACTAATTTCAACAGAACTGGTTCATATCCAAAGTAATTCCGTTACGGTACGTCTACGGTAACAGCACAATGATTATATCCAATCTCGTCTGAAGAATAAAGTTTAGCATTTCTAATTGGGGACACTTAGTTCCGTAGCTTTCCTCTTTTATTTCTCCGTAGACAAATTCTTGTCTGATAACAGATATTAAGCATGGTTGGAGCGGGAGAGTACTTGGATGGGGGACCGTGTACGAAGACCTGGTGCCGTAGACTTTCTTTTTCATACCTCCGTATGTTTCCTCTTTTACTTCTCATTACACCCTCTCTCGTCTGATCACGGAAAATAAACTGTTACGGTGTCTACCCAGAACAGCAGGTGCCGCAAACTTCATTTTCGTTCTCTCTGTGCAACTAATTTCAACAGAACTAATTCATATGCAAAGTAATTTCGCTACGGTACGTCTACGATAACAGCACAATGATTATATCCGATTTTGTCTGAACAATAAAGTTAAGCATTGCTAATTGGGGACAATTAGTTCCGTTGGTTTCCTGTTTTATTTCTCCATAGACAAATTCTTGTCTGATAACGAAAATTAAGCATGGTCGGAGCGGGAGAGTACTTGGATGGGTGTCCGTGTAGGAACACCTGGTGCCGTAGACTTTCTTTTTCATTCCTCTGGGTCACGAGTTTGGGAAGAAGCAGTATAAAAGTAAACTTATTCCAACCCCGCGCATATACAACCATACTACAATGAGTGTCCCAATTCTCCTCTAATTACAAAATCTAAGCATGGTCGGACCGGGATGATTACTTGAATGCAAAGCCACCTGGGGACACCTAGTTCCGTATGTTTCCTCTTTTACCTCTCCTTGCTCCCTTTCTCATCTGATCACGAAAGTTAAACTGTTACGGGGTCTGCCTGGGAACAACAGGTGCCGAAAACTTCATTTTCGTTCTCTCTGCGTAACTAATTTCAACAGAACTAGTTCTTATGCAAAGTAATTCCGCTACTGTACGTCTACAATAACAGCACAATGATTATGTTCGATCTCGTCTGAACAATAAAGTTAAGGATTGTCAAATTAGCATAGTACTTGGATGGGGGACGACGTGGGAGCACCAAGTCAAATTCACGTTCGTTTCATCTCTCCATGTAATTATTTGAAGAAAACCACGTTAAGTTAAATGTAATTTAGATATGGTACGTGTACGACAAAACCACATTGAATTCTTCGTTATTTTCAGATCATGGGATTTAAGCGGAACTGCACTCAGATGATAACTTTCATATAAGACCAACCATCATGTAAGGTTACTTGGGGACACCTAGTTCCGTAAGTTTCTTCTTTTATTTCTCCGTACGCAAATTGTTGGCTGACCACGGAGGTTAAGCATGGTTGGATCGGGATAGTACTTGGATCGGTGACTGTGTAGGAACATCTTGGTGCCGTTGACTTTCTTTTTCATTCCTCTGCGTAACTAATTTGGAAAGAAGCGGTATAAAAGTAAACTTTTTCCAACCCCGCGCATACACGACCATACTACAATGACTGTCCCAATTCTCCTCTATTTACAAAATCTATGCATGGTCGGACCGGGAGGATTACTTGAATGCAAAGCCACATGGAGGCACTTAGTTCCGTAGGTTTCCCCTTTTATTTCTCCGTACACAAATTCTATTCTGTTCACGGAAGTTAACCACTGGTGGGCCAGGAAAGTACATGGATGGTGGACTCAGAAGGAACACCTGATGCCGTAGATTGTCTTTTTCACACCTATGTGTAACGAGTTTGGACAAAACCTTTTGAAATGTAAAGTAATTCGACCATTCGTGCATAGACGACCTTACGACAATAAATGCACTCGTTCTCCTTTGATTACAGAAGTTAAGCATGGTCGGACTTGGATGATCACTTGCATGTAAGACCGACTGGGGACACGCAGTTCCGTATATTTCCTCTTTTACTTCTCCTTACACCCTCTCTCGTCTGATCACAGAAGTTAAACTGTTACGGGGTCTGCCTGGGAACAGCAGGTACCGTAATATTATTTTCGTTCTCTATGCACAACTAATTTCAACAGAACCAGTTTATATGCAAAGTAATTCCGCTTAGGTGCGTCTACGATAATGGCACAATGATTTCGCCCGTTCCCGTCTGCACAGTTAATGTAAGCATTGTCGGGCTGGGATAGTACTTCGATGGTGAACCTCGTGGGAGCACCCAGTGCCGTTCGCGTCCGTTTTCATCTCTCTATATAATTATTTGAACAAAATCAGGTTAAGTTCAGTGTAAGTTAGATATGGTACTTCTACGATCAAGCAGCAGTGAATACTTTTTTCTTGTGAAAACATGGAATTTAAGCATGGCCGCACTCTAATAATCACTTTCATGTAAGACCACCCTTCATGTAAGGCTGGTTGGGGACACACAGCTCCGTATGTTTCCTCTTTTACTTCTCCTTACACATTTTCTCGTCTGATCACGGAAGTTAAACTGTTACGGGGTCTGCCTGGGAACAGCAGGTTCCGCAAACTTCATTTTTGTTCTCTATGCGCAACTAATTTCAACAGAACTAGTTCATATGCAAAGTAATTCCGCTATGGTACGTCTACGATAACAGCACAATGATTATGTTCGATCTCCCCTGAACAATAAAGTTAAGCATTGCTAATTGGGGACACTTGATTCCGTAGGTTTCTTCTTTTATTTCTCCGTAGACAAATTCTTGTCTGATAACAAAAATTAAGCATGGTCGGAGTAAAGTAATTAAAGTAATGTAAAGTAATTCCACCATTCGTGCATACACGACCTTACGACAATAAATGCACTCGTTCTCCTCTGATTACAGAAGTTAAGCATGGTCGGACTTCCATGATCACTTAGATGTAAGACCGACTGGGGACACCCAGTTCCGTATGTTTCCTCTTTTACTTCTCCTTACACCCTCTCTCCTCCGATCACAATAGTTAAACTGTTACGGAGTCTTCTTTGGAACGGCAGATGCCCCAAACTTCATTTTCGTTCTCTCTGCGCAACTAATTTCAACAGAACTAGTTCATATGCAAAGTAATTCCGCTATGGTAAGTCTACCATAACAGCACAATGATTATGTCCGATCTCGCCAAAACAATAAAGTTAAGTATTGCTGATTGGGGACACTTAGTTCCGTAGATTTCCTCTTTTATTTCTCCGTAGATAATTCTTGTCTGATAACAGAAATTAAGCATGGTCGGAGCGGGAGAGTACTTGGATTGGGGACCGTGCACGAACACCTGTTGCCGTAGACTTTCTATTTTATTCCTCTGCGTAACTAATTTAAAAAGTAGCGGTATAAATGTAAACTTCTTCCAACCCCGCGATAATACGACCATACCACAATGAGAGTCCCCGTTCCCCTCTGAGTAAAAAGTCTAAGCATGTTTGGTCTTGGACGATTACTTGAATGCAAAGCCACCTGCGGACAACTAGTTTCGTAGGTTTCCCCTTTTATTTCTCCGTACACAAATTCTATTCTGTTCACGGAAGTTGACCACTGGTGGGCCAGGAAGGTACATGGATGGTGGACTCAGAAAGAACACCTGATGCCGTAGATTGTCTTTTTCACAACTATGTGTAACGAGTTTGGACAAAACCTTTTGAAATGTAAAGTAATTCGACCATTCGTGCATACACGACCTTACGACAATAAATGCACTCGTTCTCCTTTGATTACAGAAGTTAAGCATGGTCGGACTTGGATGATCACCTGCATGTAAGACCGACTGGGGACACGCAGTTCCGTATATTTCCTCTTTTACTTCTCCTTACACCCTCTCTCGTCTGATCACAGAAGTTAAACTGTTACGGGGTCTTCTTTGGAACGGCAGGTGCCGCAAGTTTCATTTTCAATCTCTCTGCGTAACTAATTTCAACAGAACCAGTTTATATGCAAAGTTATTCCGCTATGGTACATCTACGATAATGGCGCAAGGATTACGTCTGTTCCCGTTTCCACAATTAAGTTAAGCATTGTCGGGCTGCGATAGTACTTGGATGGGGGACCTCGCAGGAGCACCCAGTGCCGTTCACGTCCGCTTTCATCTCTCTATAAAATTATTTGAACAAAACCAGGTTACGTTCAATGTAATTCACATATGGTACTTCTATGATCAAACAACAGTTAATACTTCGTTCTTGTCAAAACATGGAGTTTAAGCATGGCCGCACTATAATAATCAGTTTCCTGTAAGACCAACTTTCATGTAAGGCTACTTGGGGACACTTAGTTCCGTAGGTTTCCTGTTTTATTTCTCCATAGACAAATTCTTTTCTGCTCACGGAAGTTAAGCACTGGTGGACCAGGAAAGTACATGGATAGGAGACTCAGAAGGAACACCGGATGCCGTAGACTTTCTTTTTCATTCCTCTGCGTAACTAATTTGGAAAGAAGCGGTATAAAAGTAAACTTTTTCCAACCCCCCGCATACACGACCATACTACAATGAGTGTCCCAATTCTCCTCTATTTACAAAATCTATGCATGGTTGGACCGGGAGGATTACTTGAATGCAAAGCCACCTGGAGGCACTTACTTCCGCAAGTTTCCCCTTTTATTTCTCCGTACACAAATTCTATTCTGTTCACGGAAGTTAACCACTGTTGGGCCAGGAAAGTACATGGATGGGGGACTCAGAAGGAACACCGGATGCCGTAGACTTTCTTTTTCATTCCTCTGCGTAACTAATTTGGAAAGAAGCGGTTTAAAAGTAAACTTTTTCCAACCCCCCGCATACACGACCATACTACAATGACTGTCCCAATTCTCCTCTATTTACAAAATCTATGCATGGTTGGACCGGGAGGATTACTTGAATGCAAAGCCACCTGGAGGCACTTACTTCCGCAAGTTTCCCCTTTTATTTCTCCGTACCCAAATTCTATTCTGTTCACGGAAGTTAACCACTGGTGGGCCAGGAAGGTACATGGATGGTGGACTCAGAAGGAACACCTGATGCCGTAGATTGTATTTTTCACACCTATGTGTAACGAGTTTGGACAAAACCTTTTGAAATGTAAAGTAATTCGACCATTCGTGCATACACGACCTTACGACAATAAATGCACTCGTTCCCCTTTGATTACAGAAGTTAAGCATGGTCGGACTTGGATGATCACTTGCATGTAAGACCGACTGGGGACACGCAGTTCCGTATATTTCCTCTTTTACTTCTCCTTACACCCTCTCTCGTCTGATCACAGAAGTTAAACTGTTACGGGGTCTTCTTTGGAACGGCAGGTGCCGCAAGTTTCATTTTCAATCTCTCTGCGTAACTAATTTCAACAGAACCAGTTTATATGCAAAGTTATTCCGCTATGGTACATCTACGATAATGGCGCAAGGATTACGTCTGTTCCCGTTTGCACAATTAAGTAAAGCATTGTCGGGCTGCGATAGTACTTGGATGGGGGACCTCGTAGGAGCACCCAGTGCCGTTCACGTCCGTTTTCATCTCTCTATAAAATTATTTGAACAAAACCTGGTTACGTTCAATGTAATTCACATATGGTACTTCTATGATCAAACAACAGTTAATACTTCGTTCTTGTCAAAACATGGAATTTAAGCATGGCCCCACTATAATAATCAGTTTCCTGTAAGACCAACTTTCATTTAAGGCTACTTGGGGACACTTAGTTCCGTAGGTTTCCTGTTTTATTTCTTCATAGACAAATTCTCTTCTGCTCACGGAAGTTAAGCACTGGTGGACCAGGAAAGTACATGGATGGGGGACTCAGAAGGAACAGCGGATGCCGTAGACTTTCTTTTTCATTCCTCTGCGTAACTAATTTGGAAAGAAGCGGTATAAAAGTAAACTTTTTCCAACCCCCCGCATACACGACCATACTACAATGAGTGTCCCAATTCTCCTCTATTTACAAAATCTATGCGTGGTTGGACCGGGAGGATTACTTGAATGCAAAGCCACCTGGAGGCACTTACTTCCGCAAGTTTCCCCTTTTATTTCTCCGTACACAAATTCTCTTCTGTTCACGGAAGTTAACCACTGTTGGGCCAGGAAAGTACATGGATGGGGGACTCAGAAGGAACACCGGATGCCGTAGACTTTCTTTTTCATTCCTCTGCGTAACTAATTTGGAAAGAAGCGGTATAAAAGTAAACTTTTTCCAACCCCCCGCATACACGACCATACTACAATGAGTGTCCCAATTCTCCTCTATTTACAAAATCTATGCATGGTTGGACCGGGAGGATTACTTGAATGCAAAGCCACCTGGAGGCACTTACTTCCGCATGTTTCCCCTTTTATTTCTCCGTACACAAATTCTATTCTGTTCACGGAAGTTAACCACTGTTGGGCCAGGAAAGTACATGGATGGGGGACTCAGAAGGAACACCTGATGCCGTAGATTGTCTTTTTCACACCTATGTGTAACGAGTTTGGACGAAACCTTTCGAAATATAAAGTAATTCAACCATTCGTGCATACACGACCTTAGGACAATAAATGCACTCGTTCTCCTCTGATTACGAAGGTTAATCATGGTCTCACTTGGATGATCACATGTAAGACCGATTTGGGACACACAGTTCCGTATGTTTCCTCTTTTACTTCTCCTAACACCCTCTCTCCTCTGATGACAGAAGTTAGACTGTTACGGGTTTTCTCCTGGGAACAGCAGGTGCCGTAAATTTATTTTCGTTCTCTCTGCGCAACTAATTTCAACAGAACTGGTTCATATCCAAAGTAATTCCGTTACGGTACGTCTACGGTAACAGCACAATGATTATATCCAATCTCGTCTGAAGAATAAAGTTTAGCATTTCTAATTGGGGACACTTAGTTCCGTAGCTTTCCTCTTTTATTTCTCCGTAGACAAATTCTTGTCTGATAACAGATATTAAGCATGGTTGGAGCGGGAGAGTACTTGGATGGGGGACCGTGTACGAAGACCTGGTGCCGTAGACTTTCTTTTTCATACCTCCGTATGTTTCCTCTTTTACTTCTCATTACACCCTCTCTCGTCTGATCACGGAAAATAAACTGTTACGGTGTCTACCCAGAACAGCAGGTGCCGCAAACTTCATTTTCGTTCTCTCTGTGCAACTAATTTCAACAGAACTAATTCATATGCAAAGTAATTTCGCTACGGTACGTCTACGATAACAGCACAATGATTATATCCGATTTTGTCTGAACAATAAAGTTAAGCATTGCTAATTGGGGACAATTAGTTCCGTTGGTTTCCTGTTTTATTTCTCCATAGACAAATTCTTGTCTGATAACGAAAATTAAGCATGGTCGGAGCGGGAGAGTACTTGGATGGGTGTCCGTGTAGGAACACCTGGTGCCGTAGACTTTCTTTTTCATTCCTCTGGGTCACGAGTTTGGGAAGAAGCAGTATAAAAGTAAACTTATTCCAACCCCGCGCATATACAACCATACTACAATGAGTGTCCCAATTCTCCTCTAATTACAAAATCTAAGCATGGTCGGACCGGGATGATTACTTGAATGCAAAGTCACCTGGGGACACCTAGTTCCGTATGTTTCCTCTTTTACCTCTCCTTGCTTCCTTTCTCATCTGATCACGGAAGTTAAACTGTTACGGGGTCTGCCTGGGAACAACAGGTGCCGAAAACTTCATTTTCTTTCTTTCTGCGTAACTAATTTCAACAGAACTAGTTCATATGCAAAGTAATTCCGCTACTGTACGTCTACAATAACAGCACAATGATTATGTTCGATCTCGTCTGAACAATAAAGTTAAGGATTGTCAAATCGGCATAGTACTTGGATGGGGGACGACGTGGGAGCACCAAGTCAAATTCACGTTCGTTTCATCTCTCTATGTAATTATTTGAAGAAAACCACGTTAAGTTAAATGTAATTTAGATATGGTACGTGTACGACAAAACCACATTGAATTCTTCGTTATTTTCAGATCATGGGATTTAAGCGGAACTGCACTCAGATGATAACTTTCATGTAAGACCAACCATCATGTAAGGTTACTTGGGGACACCTAGTTCCGTAAGTTTCTTCTTTTACTTTTCCGTACGCAAATTCTTGACTGACCACGGAGGTTAAGCATGGTTGGATCGGGATAGTACTTGGATCGGTGACTGTGTAGGAATATACGACCTTACTACAACAAATGCACCCGTTCTCCTCTAATTACAGAAGTTCAGCATGGTTGGACCGGGATGATTACTTGGATGTAAGTCAGTCCCTCATCCAACAACCGGCACTGTAGACGTCATTTTCCATTTCTCCATTTAACAAATTTACCCACAATCAGTTTAATTTCAAAGTAATTTTGCTGCGGTACGTTCACGACCATCTCACAATGAGTACACCCTTTCTAGTCTGAACATGGAAGTTAAGCAATGCTGCATTCAGATGATCACTTCGATGTGGGCGCGATATGGAACACCCAGTTCCGTAGGGGTTCATATATTATTTCTCTATACACCCTTTCCTGTCTGATCATGGAAGTTAAGCATGGTTGGACCGGTATAGTATTTGGACAGGGGACCGTGTAATAACACCTGATGCCGTAGACTTTATTTTTTATCCCTCCATGTAACAAGTTTGGAAGAAAGGGGTCGATAAGTAAACTAATTCCATTTCCGCGAATATACGACCATACTACCATAAGTGCGCCATATCTCCCTTGATTATAAAGTCTAAGCATGGCTGGACCGGGAGGATTACTTGGATGTGAGGCCACCTGGGGCCACCCAGTTCCGTGGAGTTCCTCTTTTTTTCTCCGTACACCCTTTCTCGCCTGATCATGGAATTTAATGATGGTTCGATTGGTATTGTGCTTGGATGCGGGACTGTGTAGGAACACCTGATGCCGTAGACTTTCTTTTTCATCCCTCCGTGTAACAAGTTTGGAAGAAATCAGTCGGAAAGTAAAGTAATTCCACCTTCATATATATAAGACCTTATTATAATAAATACACTCGTTCTCCTGTGATTACAGAACTTAAGCATGGTTGGACCGGGATGATTACTTGGATGTAAGACCGACTGGGGACACTTAGTTCCGTAAGTTTCCTCTTTTATTTCTCCGTGTACTTTTTCTCGTCTGATCACGGAAGTTGAACTATGATAGGGACTGCCTGGGAACACCCGGCGCCGTAAACTTTATTTTCCACTTCTCCGTTTAAGTAATTTAAACAGAACCAGTTTAATTTCAAAGTAATTTTGCTGCAGTACTTCTACGACCATTTCACAATGAGTACACCCATTCTAGTCTGAACATGAATGTTAAGCAATGCCGCCCTCAGATGATCATTTCGATGAGGGCGCGAATGGGAACACCCAGTTCGGTACGGTTCCATTTTTTATTTCCCTGTACACATTGGCGGACCGGGATAGTACTTGGATGAGGGACAGCGTAATAACATTTGGTGCTGTTGACTTCCTTTTACAAGTCTGCATGTAACTAATTCGAACAGCCGTTGACTTTCTTTTTCATCCCTCCGTGAAGCAAATTTGGAAGGAACCGGATGAAAATTAAAGTAATTCCACCTCCGTGCATCTCCGACCTTACTACAATAAATGCACTCGTTCTCCCTTCTGTAATCAGAGGAGAACGTGGAAGGTTCGGGATGATCTCTCGGATGTTACTCCACTTGGGGACACCCAGTTTCGTAAGGTTCCTCTTTTACTCTCCGTACACCTTTTCTATTCTGACTACAGAAGTTAAACTATGATGGGGTCCGCCTTGGAACAACTGGCGCCGTGCACCTCATTTTCGATTTCTCCGTTTAACTAATTTAAACAGAACCAGTTTAATTTCTAAGTAATTTTGCCGCGGTACGTCTACGACCATGTAAAAATGAATACACCCATTCTCGTTTGAACATGGAAGTTAAACATTGGCGGACCGGCATAGTACTTGGAAAGGGGACCGCGTAAGAACGCTTGGTGTTGTTGACATAATTTTACAAGTCTGCATGTAATTAATTTGAACAGAACCTGTTTCATTGCGAAGTAATTTCTGAACTTAATGCCTTACAGTTCCTTTTTCATCCCACGGTGGAACAAATTTTGAAGAAAACGGTAACGAAGTAAGGTAATTCCAACTCCGTGCATATACGACCTCACTACAACAAATGCAGCCGTTCTCCACTGATTACAGAAGTTTAGCATGGTTGGACCAGGATGATTACTTGGATGTAAGTCAATCTTGGGACACCCAGTTCCGTGGGGTTCCTCTGTTACCTCTCCGTACACCCTTTCTCGCCTGATCATGGAATTTAATCATGGTTCGATCGGTATTGTGCTTGGATGCGGGACTATGTAGGAACACCTGATGCCGTAGACTTTCTTTTTCATCCCTCCGTGTAACAAGTTTGGAAGAAATCAGTCGGAAATTAAAGTAATTCCACCTCCATATACATAAGACCTTATTACAATAAATACACTCGTTCTCTTGTGATTACAGAACTTAAGCATGGTTGGACCGGGATGATTACTTGGATGTAACACCGACTGGGGAAACCCAGCTCCGTATGTTTCCTCTTTTATATCTTTTATTTCTCCGTTTACTTTTTCTCGTCTGTTAACGAAAGTTGAACTATGATAGGGACTGCCTGGGAACACCCGGCGCCGTAAACTTCATTTTCCACTTCTCCGTTTAAGTAATTTAAACAGAACCAGTTTAATTTCAAAGTAATTTTGCTGCGGTACTTCTACGACCATTTCACAATGAGTACACCCATTCTAGTCTGAACATGGATGTTAAGCAATGCCGCACTCAGATGATCATTTCGATGAGGGCGCGATTTAGAACACCCAGTTCCGTAGGGGTTCAATTTTTATTTCTCATCTCGCCCTTTCTCGTCTGATCATGGAAGTTAAACTGTTATGGGGTCGGCCTGGGCTGCTGCCGTAAACTTCATTTTGCATCTCTCTGCGCAACTAATTGGAACAGAACCAGTTTAATTACAAATTAATTTCGCTACGGTACCTTTACGACCATGTCACAATGAATACACCCGCCCTTGTCTGAACATGGAAGTTAAACATGGTTGCACCGGGATAGTACTTGGATGAAGGACAGCATAAGAACACTTGGTGCTGTTGACTTTCTCTTACAAGTCTGCATGTAACTAATTTGAACAGCCGTAGACTTTCTTTTTCAACCCTCCGTGTAACAAGTTTGGAAGGATGCATTCGAAAAGTAAGGTAATTCCACCTCCGCGCATATACGACCTTCCTACAATAAATGCACTCGTTCTCTTCTGATTGCAAAAGTTAAGCATGGGGGGACCCGGATTATTACTTTAATGTAAGTCCATTTTGGGACACCCAGTTCCGTGAGGTTCCGCTGTTACCTCTCCGTACACCCTTTCTAATCTGTTCATGGAAGTTAAACTAAGATGGGTTCCGCCTGGGAACAACCGGCGCCGTAGACGTCATTTTCGATTTCTCCATTTAAGAAATTTAGCCAGAACTAGTTTAATTTCAAAGTAATTTTGCTGCGGTACGTCTACGACCATGTGAGAATGAATACACCCGTTCCCGTCCGAATATGAAAATTAAGCATTGTCGGGCTAGGATAGTACTTGGATGGGGCACCGCGTGGGAGCACCCGGTGCAGTTCACTTCCTTTTTTATCTCTCCATGTAATTAATTTGAACAAAGGTTAAGTTCGATGTATATTCGCTACCGATCGTCTACGACTATACCACATTCATCACGGAATTTAAAATCTGATGGGGTCAGCTTGGAAACCCCCGGTGCCGTAAACTTCATTTTCCATTTCTCCGTGTAACTAATTATAACTGAACCAGTTTATATGCAATGTAAATCCGCTACGGTATGTCTACGATAATGCCAGAATGAATACATCCGTTCTCGTCTGAACATAAAAGTTAAGATTGTCGGGCTGAGATAGTACTTGGATGGGGGACAGCTTGAGAACACCCGGTTCGGTTCACGTCATTTTTCATCTCTCCATGTAATTAATTTGAACAAAACCAGGTTAAGCTCAATGTAATTTCGCTATGGAACGTCTACGACCAAACCACACTGAATACTTCGTTCTCGTCAGAACATGGAATTTAAGCATTGCTGCACTAAGATGATCACTTGGATGTAAGACCAACTGGGGACACCCAGTTCCGTAAGGTTTCTGTTTCTTTCACGGTACACCCTTTCTCGTCTGATCATGTAACTTAAGCATGGTGGTACCGGGGTTGTTCTTGGATGGGGAACCTTGTAGAAACACCTGATGCCGTTGATTTTCTTTTTTATCCCTCCGTGTAACAAGTTTGGAAGGAGTATCCCTCCGTGTAACAAGTTTGGAAATATCATTTACGAAATGGTAGAAAATTAAACTCCCGTAACTCACGAACAGTAAGGTATGGAACAGAGACTTATCAATTAAAGCCGCTCAGATCTGGCAACTAATCCCAAAGAACCTAAAAGATCACTAGCTCCGTTAAGACTAGCAATCTGCAATTTCCAATATGAGTTTTGCCCATGCAGATTATACAAAGAATACAGTAAAAATCTTGGATTTGTTTCCTGAAAATATTATCTTCTTATACTAATACTAAATCTGGCTTTTTTCTCACCTAACTTTGAAAGAAAGAACTTTAGGAAAATTTTCTCGGGAAGTTCGTCAATGGATGTTTATTTTTTCCGTATTAGTATAGGAGGAATCTCCCATTAGGGGAATCTCTAGCTCCATCTTACGGGTTTTTATTACTTCGTGGAATGTTGTGCCTAAAGGAAGACATCATAAAGCCGCCCCCGGAGGAGAACGCAATGCAATGTTTTTTGCGTTCGAAAGTTCATCAAATTTTCGCAACATTCATTTCTTAATGAGAATGAAGACGCTGCGTGTATAATTTTTTGTTTTTGTTTTAATTTTTTTATTCAACGCTTTAAGTTCAGTAATAAAGAATAACCACATTGATAAGTATCAGTAACTATTCTATCCGACAAGATAGTTGTGTAGACAGACCTGTTATGTGTTCGTGTTATCAGTTTATCATTTTCTACCGATGTCTATTTTTTTAATGTGTTAGAATGTAGCTTTTTTGTATCAGTTAGTTTTGACTACTATGCCGAAATGTGTAGCTAGCAGTTTATTTGGTATTTCATTGTAGTGTGTGGATTGTTATTATTAAGGTTCGCTATTGGGGAAACGAAGGTAGCAAGATCATTATTATATTGTTTTGATAGTGTTTGATCGATATCTTTTTGTTTTAGATTAGAAAATTGAATAGTATAGATGAATGTAATACAAGAAGAGAATGTGTAAATCATGGTTATATACATATATACATGTTTTTTGTATCATGATGCACAAGTGGAGTTTTGGGTTTTGACATTCCCACAATTCAAAGCAGAATAAAGATTTGAAAGATAAAAACGTCTGAGAAGGTATTGTTTTTGTTAGCTTTAGTTAAGGTATTTTCTTATATTTCAGAAGTTTAATCGTGGTTAGGTAAGAGTATACATTGATTAGGTAGGAGTATACATTGTATTGTCCCTTTTCTAAATCTCTGAACATTGGAATTTTAGCTTTTAGTTAAACTATACAACTTTAGAAATCTCTAAATAGGCCAGATAGCACTGAAAAATAGGGATTAATAGCATTCCTTGAATGATCGATCCAAAATATTTATACAACAATTGTGTGTTAAACAATTTTTGTATATACACAGACTTATCATGGCAGTATTGCGTGTAAAAACAATTTATGGAGAAAAACTGTAAAATGTTTTTACACGCTACACTAGTCTATATACTAATAGCGAGTGTGCATACCACTTTTATTTTAGAGAGTGATACATTTAGAAAAATTTAACGGTCATTTTCTCACGAGGGGCGCGTAAAACCACGCTGCTGCGAGAAGCGTTTTTTTTCAGTATTGGTATATTAGTAGTAGTAAATGACGCGATGTGAATTTTTTGGCACGGGTAACATTGCATTGCATCCTCAATGGAACGCGACGTTTAGGGGCTAATATCTCGAGAACCGATGGGGATAACTGACGTTTTTTGGGTCCGCAATATTGGGCGATGGGGTGACCAAAAAAAAACTGGGTCTAAAACTTTTTTGGGGACGGGTGTGACGTCATCAAAATCTTTGATCGACGATATCTCAGTAACGGCACGCCGTACGCAGACGATCCCATACATTTACTTGATCAACTTTTCGAGCTCTACAACTAAGTGATACTTATTCTTTGCAATTCTATGATTTTATTTTTCGTCACCCCTATATTTTGAAAGAGGAGAGCACGGGTTGGGTGAACTGAATGGGGAAAGTGAACCGGTAAAATGTTTTTACCCGGCATACTAGTCTTATATACTAATAGCGAGTGTGCATCCACTTTTTAGTTTGGTAAAATATTTTGCGTGTGAGGTTGCCGATTTTTCACGGTCCGTTTCTCACGCGTTTGTCTGGGGAAGTTTGAAACTGCACGAGCAAGTTGGTTTTTCGTTTGCGTATTAGTAATAGTCCCGACTCCACCTTACGGGCTCTTTTGTGTTTTTCCGTGTTTGTACGTGAAAGAAGACAATGAAAAGTCTCGACGGTGGAGGATGGAATGCAATGGTTTTTCGTTTGAAATATTCTCAACGATCATTTTTGTTTGGTGAACAAGAAGAGCGAAGAACTGATTTTTGTTGTTTGTTGTTTGTTTTTGTTGTTTATTCTGTTTGTTTTTATTTCAAAAAGCGAAGAATAATATTGTTGTTTGTTACGAAAGTATTAGTAAAGTTACTACCAGTCGCATGATGATGATGCAGAAAAGAAACGAGGGTTTTTAAAATGTAAACAAATCTGTTTTTGTTTTCGTAAAGATGGATTCGCGAGACGAACGAAGAAATCAAGCGAAGGATTGTATTATTATTAAACGAATTAAAGAGTGGGAGAAAAAATGTAAAGTGTGGTTTATAGTAGAAACGCGTACTGGAAGTGAAGAACATCTTACTTATAGTTATTAAAAATGGTTTTGCACAGAAGAAGTTGTCAAATGATAGCAAATGGTTTTTGATTTATTTCTTTTTCTTGGAACTGATGGTTTCGTAAAGATGGAATTAACGAGTGGAAGTATATACATTAAATTGAATCAAAACACGAAGATAATGTCGTTATGTTTGGTAGTAATGGTGTGCTGGAAAGCAAAGAAACTGTTAATGGAATTGGAGGATTGTTAACGAAGTGGTATTTACATATTGTGATTAAAAATGGTTGCGTCGTTGCAATCATTTCGACCATGTGGGAAACGTTATCAACATATTGTGTGGAAGAGCTACATCGTTATTTCTGATGCTTTTTTGTTGCATGTGAAGCGGTAAAGGGTTTTGTGTTACGCTGAGATATTATTGCTGCTGTGTTATTGTTGTTGTTTATTTTTCAAGCGAATTTTTGTGGCTGTTTTCAAGAAAGTTAAAGCTCCCCTACCCTCATATGATGATTGAACCCTAACCCTTTTCCTACATACAACCCACACCGCCAGCCTAAATTATAGGTTTTTATACTATACTTCACAGATCCTATAGCTATTCCATTTCGTTGTTTAACCTATGTTTTTATATTGCTATATATATTTTTAAGTGTGTTGTTTGTTATGTTTTTAGTGGAAGAGAGGATCTTAATAGCTTAATATCTTTCCTTTTTACTCTTCATTGATAACATCTACCTATTCCATGATGGCCACAGTCATATTTCTTTAAATTATCTCTGTTTTATTTTGTTTGTTGTTTGTTTTATTTTGTCTGTGACAGGGGAGAGGGAGTGTGTAATGTGTAATGTATGATTTCTTTTCAAGTGGCTATTTTGCTGCATCATGTACATTTTAGGGGAGCCTACTTATTATTTGTACTGGCTTTCCGTATGTCGTTTTGGAATTCTCAGTTTGAATTTAAGCCATGGTGCTTATCTTGGTTACACGGGGTTTTTTTTATAAGCAACTGCATTTTTGGGTTCAGCCTGGGGTTGCTAAGGCCTTTTTGCAATTTCAGCCTCAAAATTGCTTAATGGTTGCTTCATCTGTACAAATTTCAGCCTTAGTTGCTTACGAGTTGCTTGTTGTGTTTAATATTTCAGCCTTAGTTGCTAACGGGTTGCTTGATGAAACACGAAATGTTATATACTTCCTTATGCCCCCGTTTTCACTTGGAAACTTTTCTTCATACAATTTATAGCCCTTGTGTAGCCGAAGATAAGTAGAAGAAGATAAATACTTCACAGTGTTTCTTGATTTTGGATAAAAAGTCTTTCGAATGTTAATGAAAATAGTCTTTCTGTCCCCTTCTTGTGGAAGACTGATCTAAGTGGTTGCTAAGTGTGTAGTAGAATTCAGCCTAAGTTGCTTACCACTCTGCCAAAACTCAGCCTAGGCAGTTGCTTAGCAGTTGCTTAATTTTTGAGCATATTTCAGCCTCAGTTTTGTAGCAACCAGTTGCTTATAAAAAAAACAACGTGTATTTAGTGCTATTTTACATTCTGAATTCATTTTTTTCTTGCTTATTTTCTATACGATTTCTTTCTTTTTAGATTAAAAATTTAGTGTAAATAAAAATTATGAAGCAGAATATTGAATGTGCCAATCATGGTTTTACATAATCACGGTACAAGCAATTGGGATAAAGCATTTAATGAATTCATAGAAGAATGATCCTTTGGTTGTGTATACTGAGGAGGTATAATGTTTTTTTACGATTCACATTTTAATTGATTCAGGTATCCCGTACAAAGGCATTATTTTACGGTTTCACTCAATAGTTGGAAAATGTAACAGAAACATTTTTAGGTTGAATTTTTATATTTCTTAAGATTCTTGGGAGTGGAACCGTAAAATGTTTTTACACGGGATACTAGTCTATATACTAATAGCGAGTTGTGCATACCACTTTTATTTTAGAGAGTGATACATTTTAAGAAATTTCACGGTCATTTTCACAGGAGGAGCGCGTAAAACCACGCTGCTGCGAGAAGCGTTTTTTCGGTATTAGTATAGTAGTAGCAAATGACGCGACGTGAATTTTTTGGCACGGGTAACATTGCATTGCATCCCCAATGGAACGCGACGTTTAGGGACAAATATCTCGAGAACCGATCGGGATAACTGACGTTTTTGGGGTCCGCGATATTGGGCGATGGTGCGACGGAAAAAAAATTGGGTCTAAAACTTTTTGGGGACGGGTGTGACGTCATCAAAATGTTTGATCTGCGATATCTTCGAAACGGCACGTCGTACGCAGACAATCCCATACATTTTTTTGATCAGCTTTTCGAGCTCTATAGCGTGGTACTACTTATCCGTTTCGATTGTGCGATTTTATTTTCGGTCACCCCTATATTGATAGAAAAATCACGGGATGGTGGTAACTCATTTGAGGAAAGATGAACCGGTAAAATGTTTTTACCCGGGATACTAGTCTATATACTAATAGCGAGTGTGCATACCACTTTTATTTTAGAGAGTGATACATTTCAAGAAATTTGACGGTCATTTTCTCATGAGGAGCGCGTAAAACCACGATGCTGCGAGAAGCGTTTTTTTTTCAGTATTAGTATATTAGTAGTAGCTGACGCGACGTGAATTTTTTGGCACGGGTAACATTGCATTGCATCCTCAATGGAACGCAACGTTTAGGGGCAAATATCTCGAGAACCAATGGGGATAACTGACGTTTTTGGGGTCCGCAATATTGGGCGATGGGGTGACAAAACAAAAATTGGGTCTAAAACTTTTTGGGGATGGGTGTGACGTCATCAAAATGTTTGATCTGCGATATCTTCGAAACGGCACGTCGTACGCAGACAATCCCATACATTTTTTTGATCAGCTTTTCGAGCTCTATAGCGTGGTACTACAGTATACTCTCGATAAGTGGGACACTCAAGGGACCGAACAAAAGTGTACTACTTAGCGGGCGTCCTACTTATCCGAATTTCCTTGTAAGTAGGGTTTTCATACAAAGGCTTAATTTGTCCTAGTTATCGAGAGATTTTTTGTAAAACTTAGCGAACAAGAGGACTTTGAGGCTAAATTCATAAATAAGAAATGGTGATAATTGCATTTACTTTTCTATTCCATTCAATATAACATAAGATTACACTACATTAAACGGAAAAAAATTCTGTCAATTTGCTTTGCCTGGAACCAGCTATTACTTCATTTTCGACAATTCTAGAAACTTTGATCGTAAGTGCTTTCAGTTCGGTCGTGTCAATCATCATGGCGTAGTTCATCAAGGTATCAATGGCATCGTGTAATTGAGATGTGGTTGGTTTCTCCAAAGGGCTAGCTCCATCTTGACCATTATCCTCCTCGTCTTGCATTTCCTCGACCTCATTACCCAGAATATCCGACAAGATCTCTTCATCGGACATCAAACCTTGAGTTACAGGAACTGCGTCATCGAAAGAGGCGACATCTTTAGCAGACAAATCTTTAAAATTTTCATCCAATCTGCTCAGTTGACGGATGGTATCATTCAGCGCGCGAAACGGATCGTCGGATGATAGCGTGTTTTCATCGATCTCAGTAAATCCAGCTTTTTTGAAGCAGTTTTGAACGGTTTTCTCTGTTACCTCATCCCAAGCCAACACCAGCATCTTCATTGCATCCAACAGAGAAATTTGAGGGAGTTCCTTTTTCTTGTCAATTGCTTCAATCATCTTTTGGATCACTTTCACTCTGTACTTTGCTTTCAAAGAACGGATTACTCCTTGGTCCATTGGCTGAAGGACGGAGGTGGTGTTAGGAGGAAGGAAAAAAATATCAATTGCTTTTAACCCCCCGATTTCTGGATGAGCTGTGCAGTTGTCAATGATGAGGGCGATCCTACGATTGTCCTTCTCCATTTTTTCATCAAGTTCCCTGACCCATTCTTCAAAGAGCGTTGAGTCCATCCAACTCTTCTTCTGGCCACGATAACGGCATGGCAATTGCTTTAAGTTTTTAAAACATCTCGGCTTTTGCGATTTTCCGATCACGAACATAGGGAGTTTTTCCCCTTTCATGCTAGCTGCAGCTAGACTAGTCATTCTGATCTTGCTATGTTTACCTCCGGAACATTTTTCATCTTTTAAATGAAGAGTTTTGTTTGGCAAAGCTTTGAAAAATAAACCAAACTCGTCGGCGTTGTAAATATCCTCCTCTGCATAATTTTTAAGGATGGTCATAAGTGTAGTTTCTTTCCAAGGGTCGGTCATTTCGTCCGTGACATCCTTTCCTTCACCTGAAAACAGAAGTAAAAAATGCATCCTCAAAATGATAATGAAACTACAAAAGACATTTTAATCCAAGCCTTAGTATTTATAATTTCCTTTGCTTATAAAAATGTGTGGGTTGATTGATAGGTTCGAATCTCATTCGAATGGTTTAAAAAAAAACATTCGAATTTAAAATTTTTGCATTTTTGCATTGGACACGTGTGTTCTAATTCTTTCTCACAAACGAGTGAAAACAACATGGAAGATCTATCATATGATACGCCAATCCCAATCATTTGTGAAGTAGAAATGGAAATGAAATCATTCATTTGTGATGGGTTTTCACGAATACAGAGTGATTTGGACACCAAAGGAAAATGATGTGTTACATGCCCACATGGAACCAGGAAACAAAAAGGACAGCTATGCTGTTGCTGTTCACGGAGAGAAAAATGCGATAGTTGGTCACTTAATGAAAGGCAAAAGTGGAAGATTCGCAAAAACAATTTTTTATTTTTTACAAGCCAATGAACACCATGGATGTACAGTTCGCGTTACTGGAAAAGCAGTCAACCAAGGAGACACGAAAGGCATGAAAGTCCCATGTATCTTAATGTTTAAAGGACAGCGAGAATATGTAGATGTATTAAACAAAGAACTTAAGAAATATAGTTAAAAGTACCTGATATTGTTTTGAAGGATACGTTTTTTCTTTTCTTCCAGCGATCGAGCCAGCCATCTGATGCACTAAAGTCGGTCAATCCTAGCTCTTTCGCAAAACAAATAGCTTTTTTCAAAACCGAGGCAGACACAGGAATGTTCTGAGCCCTTGCATTTACCAGCCATTTGTAGCAAGCGTCATCAAGGTGTTCGTATGTTGACGGTTTAAATCTATGCCTCTTCTTTGTTGACGAATTCGAATCAACAGCTTCATAAATCTTTTTCTTCTGTTTAACCCAGTTTGAAACAGTTTGTTTGGACATTCCATGTTTAAGAGCAACAGATGTAAGACTTTTGCCTTTATCAATTTCCTTGAGTATAACATACTTTTTGGTTATCGGTGTAGATTTCAGCTTCCTTTTTTGACCTAGCTGAGACATGACTGCACACGTGAAGAAACAACCAATGTGTAGAATAGATTTGTTGACAAGTTTTTGATTAAAATCAATGCAATGTCTTCTGTTTCAAGAAAAAAATATGAAGTCATTCCATTGCATGTCCCACTTATCCGAAGTTTTTGCCTCAAGGGACCGAGAAAAAGTGTACTACATAGCGGGCGTCCTAGTTATCCGGGGTCCCAGTTATGCGAAGTTTTTTTGCTTGAATAGGGTAAGCAAGTTCAAGGGACCGAGAAAAAGTGTACTACATAGCGGGCGTCCTAGTTATCCGGTGTATCACTTATCGAGAGTATACTGCACTTATCCGTTTCGATTGTGCGATTTTATTTTCGGTCACCCCTATATTGATAGAAAAATCACGGGATGGCGGTAACTCATGGGGAAAGTGAACCGGTAAAATGTTTTTACCCGGGATACTAGTCTATATACTAATAGCGAGTTGTGCATAACAAATTTAGTTTGGTTAGTGTGAATAAAAGGACTGGGAACGAAATGTTCCTATGGACTGTGATATAGTGACATTTTAGGTCGTGCGTAACTGAGTTGTCGAGATATAGGCGATATTAGTATTATAGGAGTAGCGCGACGTCAGTGGGCACATTGCAGTGCCCCCTAAATAGAACGCGATTTTCAGGGGCAAATATCTCGAGAACCAATGGGAATAACTGACGTCACTTTGGGCGCGCGATATTGGCGATGGGGTGTCGAAAAATTTGGGTCTAAAACGTTTTGGGGACGGGTGTGACGTCATCAGAATCTTTGATCGACGATATCTCCGTAACGGTAAGTCGTGCACAGGCGATCCCATACATTTTCTTGATCAGCTTTTCGAGCTCTACAACTTAGTGGGACTTATTTTTTTGGATTGTGTGATTTTATTTTTCGTCATATACTATATATTGAAAGAGGAAGAGCACGGGATGGTGGTAGCTCATGGGGAAAGTGAACCGGTAAAATGTTTTTACCCGGGATACTAGTCTATATACTAATAGCGACTGTGCATAACAAATTTAGTTCGGTCAGTGTGAATAAAAGGACTGGGAACGAAATGTTCGTATGGAAAATGTTATAATTAAATTTTAGAGGGAACTGAGTTGTCAAGATATAGGCGATATTAGTAATATAGTACCGCGACGTCAGTGGGCACATTGCATTGCACCCTAAATAGAACGCGATATTTAAGTGCAAATATCTCGAGAACCAATGGGAATAACTGACGTCACTTTGGGCGTGCGATATTGGCGATGGGGTGTCGAAAAATTTGGGTCTGAAACATTTTGGGGACGGGTGTGAGGTCATCAGAATCTTTGATCGACGATATCTCCATAACGGTAAGTCGTACACAGGCGATCCCATACATTTTCTTGATCAGGTTTTCGAGCTCTACAACTTAGTGATACTTATTCTTCACCTTTCTATGATTTTAGTTTTCGTCACCGCCATATTGTAAGAGAGAGGGCAAGTTGGGGTCAGTAACTCATGGGAAAAGTGAACCGGTAAAATGTTTTTACCCGGGATACTAGTCTTATATACTAATAGTGAGTGTGCATACCACTTTTATTTTAGAGAGTGATACATTTCAAGAAATGTGACAGTCATTTTCTCACGAGGAGCGCGTATATTGAAAGAGGAAGGCAGGATGAGCTCATGGGGAAAGTGAACCGGTAAAATGTTTTTACCCGGGATACTAGTCTATATACTAATAGCGACTGTGCATAACAAATTTAGTTCGGTCAGTGTGAATAAAAGGACTGGGAACGAAATGTTCGTATGGAAAATGTTATAATTAAATTTTAGACGATCCCATACATTTTTTTGATCAGCTTTTTGAGCTTTACAACTAAGTCATACTTATTCTTTGCAATTCTGTGATTTTATTTTTCGGTCACCCCTATATTGATAGAAAAATCACGGGATGGTGGTAACTCATGGGGAAGTGAACCGGTAAAATGTTTTTACCCGGGATACTAGTCTATATACTAATAGCGAGTGTGCATACCACTTTTATTTTAGAGAGTGATACATTTAGAAAAATTTCACGGTCATTTTCTCACGAGGAGTGCGTAAAACCACGCTGCTGCGAGAAGCGTTTTTTCGGTATTAGTATATTTGTAGTGGCAAATGACGCGACATGAATTTTTTGGCACGGGGGACATTGCATTGCACCCCTAATGGAACGCGACGTTTAGGGGCAAATACTCGAGAACCGTTAGGGATAACTGACGTTTTTGGAGTCCGCGATAATTTGGCAAAAGGGTGACGAAAAAAAATTGGGTCTAAAACTTTTTGGGGACGGGTGTGACGTCATCAAAATGTTTGATCTACGATATCTCCGTAACGGCAGGTCATACACAGACGATCCCATACATTTTTTTGATCATCTTTTGGAGCTTTACAACTTAGTGATACTTAACCTTTTGGATTGTGTGATTTTATTTTCGGCATATTTTTTTAATATGCCTGATGATGATAGCGGAGGCCGTTCAAAATGTAGTGCCGCGCTATTCGTGAAAAAACAAAAATAAATAGAAATGTAATGTTTCTATTATTTCTATTGTTTCCACGTAAAAGCTGATGAGATTAAAAGAAATCAAACAATAAAATTAAATATTAAACTCGACACAACTGCGATTGTAATTAAAATGAGATGCTGAAAGTCTGAAACCTGGATTGAATCTTGAAAATCTATTAAGGTATTGTATAAAAAAACGAGACAATAGATTGGAATTTATTAATTACATTCGCATACCTATTTTTTTGTCTGATTTATTAATCTCTTTTGTCGACTTGAGGACCCCTCGCTATCATCACCAATGCGTCTGTTTCAAATGAAATATAAGTTTTATGATTACTCTATCTATATATATATATATTTATAAAAACTCAATAGATAAATATAATCTTTACCAAATAAGGACAAAAAACAACCTTTCATATTGTTCGATTTTTTTTTATGTAATAGCTTTGATCTGCATTTTGAGTTCTATAGGGTGGTACTACTTATCCTTTTGGATTGCGTGATTTTATTTTTCGTCACAATCATATTAAGAAGAAGAACATGGGATATAAACCATGGGGAAAGTAAACCTGCAAAAACATTTTACAAGCTATATTATATATACACCCCTAAATTATGAAAGAGGAAGAGCACGGGTGGTGGGGGCGGCAAATAATGGTAAAAATTAACCTGTAAAATGTTTTTACCCGGGATACTAGCATGTATCATTTATGTATGTATGAAAAACATTTTACCGGTTCACTTTCCCCGTCAGTTACTGACCCCAACCCCTGTGCTTACCCTCTCTCTCTTACAATATGGCGGTTCACTCATGGGGAAAGTGAACCGGTAAAATGTTTTTACCCGGGATACTAGTACTTTCCTAATAGTCGTTATTACAATAATGTCGATATTGATTAGCAAGAGCTATGTAGTATGTTGACGTTAAATAAATAAATAAAAACATCTCTTCGCGTAACTGTGTTCCCTCCGATTTTGTCCCATTAATTCGGAGAGAAATGGTTGAAAAGAAACGTAATTCCGGGACGTTATGTCTACTACAATACCACGATGAATACACCCGTTCTCGTCTAATCTCGGAAGTTAAGCATTGTTGGGCCAGGATAGTATTTGGATGGAGGACTGTCTAGGAACGCCCGGTGTTATAGGTTTCCTTTTCTGTTTGCTTGCGTAGTTGTGTTTAATCCAGTTTTGTCGCCCTAATTTGGAGAGAAATGGTTGAACAACAAAGTCATTCCGCGACCTTACGACTATGATCATGATCCAGCAATACTTTAAAAAATTTTAAGAATGCAATTAAGAACTTTAAAGGAATTGAGATCATTTTATAATTTAACAACCCAAAGAATAGAAAAATTCTGTTGATTTATTTTGTGTCTTATTTTACTTTATATAGATGGAAAATAAAATATAGTCGGTTTTGATTAGTCTTCTTTATACAAGAAAACTAGAATTTCTATATTTTCATTTTTTGTAAATATATGCAACCGACTTTAAATAAATAAATGATGATGATGATGATGATGATGATCATGCCACAATGAATTTACCCGTACTCGTCTGATCACGAAAGTTAAACATTGTGGGGCTGGGATAGCAGCACTCCAGCTGCCGATGTCGCACGGTTCAGCACTATTCCAAAACACCTAAAAACGTTTGGTCCAATGTTGTATCCCGTCCTTATCATTCTCTTGGCGTACCTGTGTTGCTTCCAGTTTTGTCGCGCTAATTAGGAGCGAAATGGTTAAAAAGTAAAGTAATTCCGCCACTTTAAGTCTAAGACCATAGCAAAATGAATACACCCGTTCTCGTCTGATCACGGAAGTTAAGCATGCTGGGGCCGGGATAGTACGGAAATAGTACCTTCACGAAAATATTTTGGCCAAATCAGGCCGTTTTAACGTATGTTACAGCCCTATCGCTAAAGTGTTAACAATGGAAAATATTTTTAGATGTCTAAGTATCGACTGAGAGTACAAGGTCGTTACGATGACCGAGGCAAAGATACGGAATTATGATGTTCGTTATTAGTTTTGTCATATGGAACGCCCTCTTTGGACTGGCATGATTCTAAGAGAAAATGATTCAAATATAACAAGACAGGGAAATAAAACTTATTATGATTAACGTATTATGATTCTTCGGTAATGTCCTCAAAACCAGTTAGCATAGAGGTAGTAGTGGTTTCATTTTGATCCCACTATGGAGTTGGAGTTCGCTAGATATGAATTGGGAAATTGATCCGTGGTATGCGTACTAACACCAATCTGAAGATTGTTTATACGATTTTCTTGAAGATGAAAAAAAGGTTATAAAAGTTTTACAAAAATAAGAAAAATTTTCGTTTCGCACACAAGGAGGCCAGACAGTTCATTATTTTTTTACGCCCTGAAGCCAACCTGTAAAAGTACTAAATAAAAACTTGCAAAAATATATTTACAACAGCTCAACATAATAAAGAAATTTTATCAATACTGTGTATTTTAAAGTTCTCTAAGTGTTCATAAAAATACTTTAATATTAATAAGAAAAAGAATAATAGCCCAAATCACACTGAAGATTAGTTAAATTTCAGATAAGTTAAACGCCTACGTCATAACTAGTAACTTCGGTAGCTAAGCTCAGATAAGTTAAATCACAATGGTTTTAAACTCGTCACTGTGACTTCGACATTAGATTATTATGCGTAGGTTATTTGTTGAGCACACCGGTTTTTTTCTGTTTTGTTTTTTTTGTTTTAACTAATCTCCTAAGTTACACGTATTTTATAGAATAGTTAAATATACTAAACGTAACTCAGCTCCACTTAAGTTTAACTAATCGAAACTGAACTAATCTACGGTGTTACAAATAGTAACCCAAGTCACACTAAGATTAGTTCAGATTAGTTATTAGATAAGATTTTGATTTTGGCCAAAATTTATTCACAAAATACTTTTTGGAATAAGTAAAAAAATCTCTTCTATATTACGGAATAAAAACAATCCGAAAAAGGCCTATGAATAACCTTAACTAATCTGAACTAATCTAAGTGTGACTTGGGCTAATAACAACAATGATGTTCTCAAATGTTTTCTTTCTAATAAATTTGATTGACAATTACTCCTTTTGAAAGGCACATTCATCATAATGCATCATTTGATTTATACCGGTTGCAAAATTTAAAAAGCTTTGAATAGCCCATTTTTTAAATAACATAATTTGGAACTTATCAAATCGGGCTTGGTTATTTCTTGTGACTGACTCGTTTAGGGTAGAAAACTTCGATTTTGGCTCAATTCGTATTAATGCAACAACCTTATCTTTGCTAACAGGCGTTAATGCAGCTACAGTACGCATGGAATTCAAATGATTCTTCATTGGGTTTCCCAAAGTACCAATACTTTTACCATAAGCACCACTTTCAACTCCTCCTCTTCTACAACCATCCAACACAAAAAGTGGATCATGCTCATCTGAAACATTAACAAGTTGTGCTGGAGGGTCACTGACATTTAACACATTAATATTTCCTGAGGATCTCCCAACCCACAAACAAGATTTAGAATAGAAAAGAGTAACAACTGTATCCGAAAATCCAGAATAGGCGAATGCACGGGGACGAGCAGAATTGTCAGTTTGTTGTGTTGATGAGCGGTCACCAAGATTGTTGTTCTTACATAGATTCTGCGTACGTTTGTTCAACATTAACGATGGCTGGCGATTAACAGATAGCAATTTCATTGGTCTATCGATAGACAAGGCATTGGTAGATATGAATTTAATATCTTCTTTCGAAGAATTCATCTCCTGCTTGCTTCTTGAATTTCTCCGTGTAATAGTTTTGACTTTATCTACAACATGTGACAATATTTTCGCACGAGTTCCGCCAGCAACAGCACGTCCTAGATTTTTTATGGATTTAGTAGATCCATGTTTGGAATCATATTCTTGGATGGTGACACCTTCAAGTGAATCTTTATTGCTGAAAACTGGAATTTGTTTTTCAATATCAAAATTTTCTTTCGATATTTCTTCAAATTCAGGAATGCAAGTTTCCTTCATTCTTGTATTCAACGTAATAATCTCTGGATTTTCTGAATTGCATTGAAATTTCAAAACTGCTTTCCTAGTTACTACATTCCATTGTGAAATCACTGAACTTTTTCGGTCCGATAACCATACAAATACACCATCACTAGCCATGCAAGAAATCAATGAACGGGCCGGTGTAAGCGCCTTCAGTCTATCCAAAATTTCAAATCTATCTAGACTTACAATAACGATGAAATTGCCAGATGCCACCCATAACTCTTTGCCATCCCTGGTTATCACCATACATTTAGCAGGAAGACCTTGTGTTGCAAGGTTTATCACCTGTAACAAAATAAAACATTTGATACACTACTTTCTTGGACATTTTCCTGCTTTGGAATGCAAATTATCTCTTTCTGTCAAATAAATAATCAGCAAGTACAGTCAAATGTCGCTGTCCCGACCATTCATTATCTCGAACGAAAGGCTTGGTCCTTTGTTGAGCGTTTAGTTGCTTTAGAAAAGCTCTCGCTATCTCGCACATTTTCCTCGGTACCTCGAGAGTTCGAGATAATTCAATAGCGTTATGTAAACTTCAAAACCAGAAAGACTAAAGATAAAAAACCTTCGCCGTCACAAACTATTAGATGGTTTGTAAATTTACAGCATTTCCCTAACATTAACTTTCGCCAATTGGCCAAAGGTGGAGTTTTCACAGCGATAACACCAAAAAGCACCAACTATTTCATGTTTTGTCAACCTAATTCTAATCTTATAGAATGTTGTTCATAATGCACCAGAATAGGCTTCTATTTATCCTTTTCTATGCATGAGTTACACGTTTCTTTATACGTCACTTAAAATTGAAATATAATACACTTTCATTTTTTATAAGAACCAGTAATTTTTGATTAAAGGACTGGTATCGTCTATACAAATGTTATATAGTATTAAAGCTGTAAAAATATGTAACAATTCTGCATTGGAATTTTGAAAGTTGAAGGTGTAGTTTCGAAGATATTTAGTTTTTCAGTTTTTAAAAAAAAACCGTTTAGATTAACTCAGAAATGCGTGTGACGTCATTGGAGAAGTTTCACTAATATCATTTACTGAACAAGTGCTTGTTTAATTCGCTTTCTTCATCAGTATGACCGATAACTTAAGTTCAAGTAGTAATGATGATGAGATTTCTAGTGATGAATCTCTTGTTAAGGGGTGCTTAAAAGTTTTTGCTGGCTTAGAGCCATATAAGTTTGAGCCAGAAGCCAAGCAGCAGCGACAAACACAAATGTCAACATTATCATCAGCGTTGTCCGATGTGTCTCACACAAAGCCAAATAGAGTTGGAAGCTTAAGTTGGTGTGAATGTAGGAAATGTGTGGTAGAGTCTAGGGAAATTGATTGTTTATGTTGTAAAGAAGTTCAAGGAATAGATGATGAAAAATTTGAAAGTATGAATAGTTTGTTTTTTTTCATTTTTTTCATTTTAACTTTTGTCTTTGAAAAACAGCATTGATCATTCATCGTTCACTCACTTACGTTTTCCCGATTTTTTTTATATCTTAGATCAAACTTGCGTTACAATGTCACAGGAATTCAGCACTCTATGCTTAAACAAGACTGTTCTTCGAAATGTGCCAGTTAGTTTTCATGAGATAAGAGGAGATCATATTGAAAAAGAAACTTCAAATAAATCTTATCGATATGCAGCCTACAAACAGTTTATATGGTAGATTTTTCAACATTTGGGAAAAGGGAATCGGAGAGTGATACCATCTTGTGTAATTCCGAAAATAAGAGAGACCTTTCCAGAAAAATACGGTGTTTACGTGGGATATCAAGAAAGTGAAAGAGATGTATAACAATATCAGCTGTTCTATATGACTATAAATCTTGACTGTTGTTTTTTAATAGTATCAACTTTGTCTGGTTTGTCTACAGGTGCAATGCGTTCAGGAAGGTTAGGCAATACTGGAAGGGGAAGTTCAATATGTTTCTCCAGAACGTCTTTGGCTCGGGCAACCATATCTTTAAAAACTGCGCGATCTTTTTGTTCTTTTATCGGTTTGGCAGACCAGTTACGTGTCGCTTTTGAAAAACTTATATTAAATCGTTTCTCACCTTCCAACGTCTGTGCCTGATTTAAGTCACTTCCACTATTAAAATCGATAGCAGCTAATTGACTACGAATTTCCGGAATGTGAAAGTTTTGTAAAATGCTTCATGTCGGACAAAAGAGACTTATCAAGCACGATAGTTTGAAGAGAACGGAAAGCATCAGAATCAGGTGGTAACCATTCTTTGTTTTGGGGAAGTTCGCCATGGGAACATGCGTGAAACATAGTGTTTCCTGTCCATTGATGCTTGTTTTGAATGTGAAATAGAATGCTTATCCACTTTTCTTTTAGCAACTGTTCATCGTTATTACATGTTCCACACGACCACCAGAAATGGTTACAAATTGATTTTATCCAATTGTTTAGTGCTATATTTGATTTTTCTTAGCTGCTGCCACCACTTTTTTCTTTATATTTTTGCAGACATGCCATATGTCAAATTGATGATCAATATCCTGTTGAGATTCCCTGATGTATTTTTTTATTTGGATATGACGATCAGTTGTTATCTGGTCGATGATGATACCTTTTGATTTCAGTTCATTCAAAACTTTTTCGAATGCAAATTTTTCCATGCGATTTGAATTACCTGATTCCGTACACTGTGTTATGGCCATGGCAGAAATTTTGTTGTTTTTTTGGTCAAGAAAAGAATATGTCAAATACTTGGCACTATGACCTGGCTATCACATCGTCCATCCCCGCCGAGCAGACATTTTTCCTGCCTACTCATTTTGCTAATGATGCTACTCTATGCATGCAACCAAGTCTCATTAGCCATTTCGAAAAGATATTTGCTTTGTATCCTGTAAAAGGTTGATTTTGATACAAAAGGGATTTCAATTATTTCAAAAAATCTTCGTATTTTCCCAAACGTATTCGAACTAAAAAGCACTCCTGCTGAAACAACTACATTTCCAGTGAAGTGCGATCGACTAACTGGTTGAGATCTCCAGACGTTTGCATGGCCAAATATGCAAAGTAAATTAACTGTAATTGCTGTACCACGGGTTACTACATTTAGAACGTGAGCGTTGTGTCCATGAAAGCTGATGATATTCTTGTTTTTGCTTCTAAGTTGTCGCTTTCGCTATCATCTGTTTCTATATCAGAAATATGAAAGCTAGTATCTAGTTCTTCATTTGACGACGAGGATGTGTCTGAAAACGAAACATTGTGATCCAGGATTTCAAAGTCTGCTAGTGTTTCTTTGTCACATTGAACTGCTGTTTCAGTTTGAGTAGATGTGCTTTGTACGTCAACAGGCTCATATTGAACAGCGATCATGTTTTTTTCTTGATCATCGAGAATTTGTTTGGAATGGATTTCACACGCATTTTCAACAATCTGAAATGTAAAATATAATCTCAATATAACGATAATTTTGCGAGTTCAGATTTATTTATCAAGGTGAAGTCAAATCACCTGTCTCTTGGCAGAAGACTCTTCTCTACGACAACTAGATAACCTTTTTTTAGCGATGTCTGAGTGTGAAAATATTGTTGCTATAGCACCAGGCTTTAGAATCCTTTGCGTTGGCAGATTTAGTAACTCATTCTAAATAAAAAATCGTAAGTTGTACGTTTTATTTGGAGCATAATCGGGGAAACTCATTAAGCGTTGGACGTGCTGGTAAAAGATCATACATATTTCTTGAAAGGAAAAAATTTGTACACAAAGTTACTACGCTAAGAAAATATTTACAATACTGGGAGAATAAAAAAAACGAGTGTTGTTTTAAATTCATACCTAAAATGAATATATTATAACTTACCTTCAAATCTCTCTCAAAACAAGAATCCTCAAAGTGTTTATGACAGACACGAATATTTTTCTCAGCAGGAAGGTTTGTTCTTTTTAATTTATTAACCCATGTTTTTTTCAGCTTTCCATCTCTTGGAAGACGAAAAAGACTTACTTTCTGATTTTTGGTTGAATCACTGTCACAACCAACAGCAGCACAAATAACCATAATAATAAAATAACTAATTTAATATAAATTTCGATAATATGTTTCTTAACAAGAACAGTTGACTTGCTGTAACGAAAACTCTATTTAGAAGCAAACTTCTCCAATGACGTCACTTAATTATGAGGAATAAATTATTTGTTTTTTAGCTTGGAATATACAGGGGACAAAAACACTTTTTGCTACAAAATCTGATCATGATTAATTTTTCTACCTTATAACTACAAGAAAATGACATAAATGAAATTTGGAAATTTTCATGATGCCAGTCCTTTAAGCCTGATTCATATTTTTTTGAAAATTCCAACCTCAATTTGCTCTTATTTAAAATCGAAATATAATACACTTTGTTTTTTTTTATAAGAACCAGTAATTTTTGATTAAGCCTGATTCATATATTTTTGAAAATTCCAACCTCAATTTGTTCTTATTTAATTGTAGAACCAAAACATGGTCATCTTTGGGCTGGTTTGAAACGTATAATTTCATGCTGTTAAATTTAAAACAACATGAATTTTGCGAATTTACAACACAATCTGCTGGATGTTTGATTTTTATTGGATTTCTGCGTAAGCATAGCACACCTTCCACTCTAGACCGAAGCTGATTATTTTTTGTTATTCTTTATGTTTTTCAACTTGAATTTAATAGAATTTGAGTTTGTTTCTTTATTCTTCACTTTTGGCAAAATACTTCTTGTACATTATTTCGTCATCATTTTAACGGTCAGTCTTTTGCTTTTCTGTTATTTTTCGAATTTATACAAATGAAACTATTAACCCTTAAAGAATTTTTAATATGTTTCCAAGGTTTACATGTTTTCAAGGTAAACGTAACCGTATACCCTTGGATATACACTTTTTAAACCCATTCAAATTTACCGGACACGTTAAATTTATTTAATGCCCTTGTCCGGGAAATTTTTAGGTCCAAATGACGTCATTCAAAAGGGAAAAACTTAAGTTTTTCAAATTTCAATGTACTATATACCATTCGATAGCAAATTTTATGCTGATCAAAAGTTACAAGAAGGTCTAGTAGAAATAATCAATATTCAAGAATTTATAAGTCATTGAATTTGTTCTCGTGACGTCGCAGCATATAACAAGAACATCGCATTCTAAATAGATTTCAAAGACATTTCCAAAGTTTTTTCCTGGCTGAAAGATTTTGACGTGCAAAAGGAAGAGTAAAAACAAGACTTTACGAGGTGTAATTTGTTCTAGTGACTAGAAATGAAAACAAAACAGCTCCATTTGCCTTGCCGTAGGTTCAATCCTTATATTCCGAATCACTATCTTCGTCATCGAGGTCGTCTTCGTCTTCAATCTCTTCATCAGATGATGAATCGTCGTCTGAAATGCAGTTTGAACAATTTATACAATTGCAAAGTCCTGCATATTTTAAGTTGTTTGAGAAACAGCTTCGAGCTCTGGTTTGACATTGTTTTTATGACTGTTTTTTATTCTGCAGCTACAGAAAATTTATTGTAATACTGCATCTGGAGATGGGTCCCGTATCATCCATTGTATTTTAAGCCATCCTGTCCAAAATCCAACCATACTCTTCACTTAGAGACGGCATATTGTGCCATTGCTGAAGGGGACATTTTATGACTGCAGTCACATGCGACCCCCAATTGCAATGACATAACAGCGCATCTCTGGTTAGGTGGTAATTTTTGCAGTTGCGGTGTCTTCTTGCTAACCAACAAGTTCAATCGGCATTATTGTATTTCAAACCGTAAAGTCGACAGACAAAAGCTTCAGAAAATAGTTGCGCATCAAATCTAAAGTTTTCCCCGAGCGTTGGCTTAAAAAGGAACAGAATAGTATTATTTAGCTGTGTTTTTTGCTTAAGATGATATGTTCTTCGTGTGGAAATTTCACAGAAAACATTAAATAGAAGCGTTTGTAATAAATCTTGCCTGAAAAGATTTCATTCTTTCTTAGTTCCTTGAATGCTTTGGATTTCACCCATCCCGTAAAAGCATGAAGTGCATGAAGTGCGGCGCAACAATCTTTCATATGTTGATCTGATAGGTGGGCGTGTTGGTTGCAGCATAAAAAACATTTTTTCAGCCGCTCATTTTGTATGTGCATTTTACTTCCATATATCTACATCGATGATTAATATTTTGAAGCTTAAAATTATCATCAACTACCCTACATCAAGACGTTTACTATGCCGATCTCTTTTTCCTGCGGAAAATTTGTTCCACTTTCTTATTTGCAGTTTCACTTTCATCTTCCGTGTGTCTTTGATAATTGAGGGTAATGGTTGTAGCATGTGTGGTCCAAGCAAACATTTTCATCAAACCCGTACTAATACTTTCTTAGGATGACACGTCCATGACATGAATTTCGTATTACTCCGAATGTTAACAATGTAGAACACATAGTAAAATGTAGAACACTCAGGAAAAGGTTTAAAGGGGTGTACACGGGATTGGTTTCAAACGGAGGATATATATTTCCGTATACTTCACGGGTTCTGTGGGTCCGATACCGTTTGGATATATTCCCAAAAATCCCCCATTAAAACGGGTGTTCCTTTCCCGTACTGTTTCCATATTAGTGGAAATCCCTTATTATAATCTGTTCTAAAGATATTCTATTGCTTTCAATGAAAAAAGGGATAAAATCGTAAATTACACATGCGATTCTTAGCGGGGAAACTAATTTCATATGTGATCGGTATCAATACTACGAAAGAAATGATATTATTTATCAAACCATTTATCAATCAGACAGAATTTACTACACTTCTTGTAATCCTACAAAATATCGATGTTTTCTTTAAAAACCACAAAAAAAGCACAAAAACTTCTTCCCCTTCCGACAAAAATAAAAAATCAGCACCAGTGGAAACCAAGCTTTACTCCAATTCAGCGGGCGATACACGATCAAATTATGGAACAAAAACTTTTCATGCACATTTTGTACTGGGGGTGAAATCGAAAACACAAATTTTGGATGTTTAATACACATGTCAAACAGAATGCTACTTAACATTCAAAACGACTATTTTCATTTAACGAATATATTTCTAAAACGAGCTATTTTTTTAAGCGCCTCTATTTGAATACCTAAAAAGAAGGCGAACGGCATCGACACAGTAGCAAGTATCACAGGAAAAATTCTCAGATTAAGAAATGTCATTAATTCAACAGCAATAAACAATAAATCAAATTGTCCAAATTTAGTGCAAATTGTCCTTTTTAAGACCAAAATATGAAAAATGACCCACAAACTCTAAATGACCACAATCGAATTGTTCTATATGGAAATTTTCATGGAAATCTGAACACTTTCAAAATTTGGACCAAATTTACCCAAACTGTGACATGGGCATGATCAAAAGTTTTATGCTGAAGACAAAGGACTATCAACATGGATCACACCAGCAAGTTTCAGCTCATCGATTCTCCGTTCAGGAAATAAAAAAAAGGTCCAGGTCTGAAAATTAGACAAAAAAACCTTCAAAAACTGTACGACGACCACGATCTAAACTGATTTTCACCGTACTGACGGATGGGATGATGTGTCTGTACGTATGGTTAAATTTTAGTTCTGGTAACTTCCCAAGCAGTTGGAAAAGAGAAAATGTAGTTCCTATTCACAAAAAGGGGAAGAAAGACTGCATTAAAAATTATAGGGCTTTCGTAAGGGTGATTCTTCTATGTCTCAGCTGTCATCCACAACGCACGATATATTCAGGAGTTTTGATGCTAATCCTTACGTAGCTACTTGTGGTATCTTTCTCGATGTTTCTAAAGCTTTTCACGGAGTTTGGCACGAAGGATTTATCTTCAAACTTCAGACTTCAGAGAGTAGTTTTAAATGTACAGGCATCTGGATGGAAACAAATTCTAGTAGTCTCAATATTGGGGCCTCTTTTGTTTTTAACATTTATCAATGATCTTTCCGAGAATTTTAAGTCTAATGTAAAAATCATTGCTGATGATACATCGTTATTTCTTAGGTTCTTGACCAGACTTCTTGCTTCAATATGCTCAGCAGGGACTTGAAAAGAATTACTGCGTGGGCTTATTAACGGAAGATGTCTTTCAATCCTGACCCCACCAAGCAAGCTGTGGAAGTTTATTTTACTCGAAAACCTGAGCCAGCAGTTGTTGCTAATTTTAATAGTAGCGCAGTAGCTACTTGTGAATATCACAAACACTTAGGGCTTATACTTCATAGGGGGCTAGTCTTTGATCGCCATATCGGAGAGAAGATTCAGAAAGCTAATAGTTGCATTGGCCTTATAACTAGACTTCGTAGAGATTCTCCTTTTAATATCTTCAAAGCATTTGTTAGATCCCTTTTAGATTATGGAGATATCATATACGACAATCCAGGTAATGCTTCCTTTACTCATAAACTTGAAACTGTCCAATATAATGCCTCTCTAGCAATAACAGGTTGTTTTCGTGGAAGTTCCAATGAGAAATTATACTCAGACCTTGGTCTTGAAAGTTTTGCCAAATAACGATATAGTAGAAGTACTTGTTTTTTCTACAAAATTCTTAATGGTCTCGCACCTCATACTTGTCAGATTATATATCAGCTCAGAATAGAGCTTCTAGGAATCTTAGGAAACCGCCGGCAATTTATTCTTTGCATGCTCACACCTCACACGTTATCGAAATTCATTTTTTGAATTTAAACAATCAGACGATGGAGAAATGGAGTTTGAGCCATTGGAATTCTCCCTGGCACTGGAACAATCTGTGGTACTGCTCGGACAAGCACAGGGAGCAATAAACTTTCAAAGATTCTGATGGGTTACGTTGACATTGAATTTCTGCATAGAATTTTTTTAATTACTTAATTTAGTGAAATCTGAAAAACGTATACAACCTGTACAATAACTTAAAGTTATCTGTGTCCGAATGAGCGCCCATGATATGGTGCTTGAAAAGTACTACACGCTCTTTGGCGTTCATTTGAAATTGGGGGAAATTCAAAATTGCTGTTGGGTATGTCTTGAAATAGGGATATTTCCAAATACATTAGCTTTCTATTTTGATATCTAGTTAAAAATGCTGGTACAATATTTTCTTTAAATTTCATCAAAACAACAACATTATAAGATCTTTATTGAAAGCAAAATATATGCTTGAACAAAAAATGAATTTTCAAATAACGCCCATGGCCTTTAATCGGCCATTTAGGTACTGTATTTCCTCTTTTTTGCACCGCTGCCTCTGCTATAAGCCACCCTTTAATAACCGCCTACCAGATTGCAAAACAATATAAGCGTCTGAGAA
This sequence comes from Turritopsis rubra, assembly GCA_039566895.2. Classification (NCBI taxonomy): domain Eukaryota; kingdom Metazoa; phylum Cnidaria; class Hydrozoa; order Anthoathecata; family Oceaniidae; genus Turritopsis; species Turritopsis rubra. Next base: position 9,869,694 of record CM077625.1, on the reverse strand, counting down.
AGGGAAAATAGGGTTCACAATAAAAAAGTAAATAAGAATGTTGTCGAACACTGCAGCAGCTGTTTCTAGTCAAAGTTGTGTCCACGTAACCCTATCGATTTGACAATTTAGTTTGTTTATTTATTTATTTATTTATTTATTTAAATACGACGTAAACACAGAGGTTGGGCGTAATCCAATAATTATTGCGAAGTATTATTCAGTGAAGTTGGAATGCAAGACTTATTAAATCATATATGTATGAACAAGATCTAAGTTAGCGCTGACCTTCAAGCTGTAAGTCTCTTGTTTTACTTTGACTGAGTTTTAATTATATTTATAGCTAATAACAGTTTCATAAAGTGGACTTCCTTTTTCCCTGTATTGATTTATTTTGTACTAGGGCTAAGAGAGGGCTAAAGGAGATATGAATATGAAAGAAAAGATCTTATTTGTAAAAGAAAAGAGGAATATGAGTTGGCACTAACATAGCACACAGTATCATTAAAGGCATACCGAACTACCCAGGGTCTATTTTAATTGGTGGGTCCCACGAAATTCACAATTTAAGCGAGAGAATGAAATTCAGTATTTAAGAACAAATTTAATTCTAAAACAGCAAAATAATGTTTATACTATACAATAAAGGCTGACCAAAAATGTCTGACCATTTAGCAGAAAAATATGATTTTTACTTCGCCAATATCACAAAGAACAATACAGTAACAAATAAAAATTTCTGGTACATCATACGACCTTTTCTCATAAACAAAGGCTCTATTAAATCAACAGATATTATGATTATGCAGGAAGAAAAAATAATTACTGATGTACAACTTTCATCAGAAATGTTCAACGAACATTATATGAAAATTGTTGAAAAATCGATGGAAAAGGTATCAAAAATAGTATGTATGTCAAAAAATAGTTAACTTGGTTCCACGTAAATGCGTCAGTTTCTCCATTAGACAAAGGAACAGGAAATAAAAATGAAAATTCCAACTTTTGCTCAATAAGTGTCCTTAACACATTTTCAAAAACATGTGAAACATGAATTATATCCTGGGTTAGGGTTAGAATTATATCTATAATTATATCCTGGACATGCCTCATATTTCCAAGAAGAACGTTTTGGTGAAATGAGTGTACGTGAAATGAGTGTACCTCAAAAAAGTGCTGACGTTAGCAAAGATGCGTGAGAAAAAATATTTTTTAATTAAAATTCTAATCCCTACTAAATTTTAGGAAAAGTCATGAAATATGAAGCAAATACCATTAACAGTTCCGGAGATATCAAATTTGATGCCACGGGCCTACTATTAGCAATTTATGGGGTCGAAAAGAATATCTTCCTTTACATAATTGTCATATCTTACAGACGAAAAACACAGTGTTAAATAAATAATATAAGTGTTTTAAAGACAACTAAAATAGGTGTTCCACAAGATTTATAGGTTACATTTTTTTAATATTTTCGTAAAGGACTTTTCTTCATCGAGGACGCTTTGCTCCATAATTTTGCCGATGACGACAATCGTTCTTGTTCAGCAGAGATTTGGCCCGGCCTTATTAATGTTTTAGGGCTTGTTATGCAATAAACTGGTAAAATTGTTAATCCCAACAAATTTCAAGCCATCATAATAGACAAAAGTTAAAAGAATCATACTACTGAAATTGACAACAGAGACGGTCAGCAGATGAAAACTGTGATGTGAAAGAAATTTTCAGGTAAATCTGGAAATTTCAAAACGTAATGAGGTGACATTTGGTACGAAGATTTACAACCTCTGAAACTCTCGATGCTTAATTTTTAATGATATAATAATAAGTGGAATAGACAGTGCTGCAAGTTTAATTTCTGCCAGACTTAACTTCAGTCACTTTTAACTCTCTTCTTTTTTACTGAAAACAAGAGTAGAAATAGTAGTGCAAGGGTGTTTTAATACGTTATGCGCTTTCGCTGCTACCGTAATAATGTAATATTGTAAATGCTTTACTTGTAAAAATGTAAATTGTAAAAAAATTAAATTTGTCGGACCAGATTAGCTACTAATTTATTTTTGAGATAATTTTTGGCTATGTATATAATATACAAGAAATCCTGGGCGAGTCACATGCCAGCGACTATAACGGTGTAAATCGATCCACTCAGCTTAGCACAGATGTCTAAGGGGGTCGTCTAGCTGAGTGGTCGAAGGAAATAAGCGGCTTCCATAGCCCAAAATGGCGGCTTTAAATGCTCTATGACCTCCTTGATAACACAAGACCCTTAATGATAACAGTTCTATCAGAACTGAAGAGGTTATCCTGGGTAAAAATAAATAAATAATCAGAAAGTTTCCTACAAAAAAAGGATAGTAGGTTCTAATAAAAAAGAGCAGAGACAGGATCACAATGAGTCTCTATGCTTGGACATTACTGACATTACATCGTTCCCAGGGCAATTATGCAGGCACTATTGGCAAATTACTTACGTTAGGTTCACTCCACTGCTTTTTCTCAGTCAATGTGTTGCACACACTTTCTTGCTCAGGTGAAAAACCAGTATTTTTGCTCTTCTTTGAAAAGATTAAAAGGGTTCCATTTGCTAATGATGCAAATATTTTCTGGTTGTGTTCATCCTACAAGAAATTAATAATGCAATAAATTTTTCACAAACTTTTTTAAAGTCGATTGGTTTAAAAGTCTATTAAAGTTTAAATGTTGATTTTTAGAAGTATCAAAATAGTTCTTTAAAATATCACCCAAAATTTTATGACCTTGTAATTTTTTGGGCATGTTGTCAGAAATTAAGATTGGGGAAAGAAGTTATATAAGGATACTCAAACCGCAGTTTTCCAAAAATTGTTAAATTTGGGTTATATATGTGTATCACTGTAATTGTAAAACCTTTTTATAATTGAATCATTTTTAGAGCTTGTATTTTGTATTTTAAACCCTAAAATACACTGTCCAATTGGTTGATGCAACTAGTTGGATAACTTCGGGACTGTGTTTATCTTTATTGCTATTGTTGCATTGTTTATTTTAGCTATAAAGCACTGCAGTTCTTTTACTTTTTTAACAACTTCAACTATGAATTTTGATGATGTCTATGCAATCCCTCAAAGATTGCCTAGATCACAAAGCGAAACACTTCAAACGCTGATTGCAACAGGGACTTACTTGAACAAATAGAAACGGTTATCAATAGAGTTTCACCTTGTGACGCAGCATAACCTAACTTTGCTCAGGTCGAAAGGGAATAACAAGAAAATACACCACCCTATTACAGGCTGATAGCTACAGTGGTTTGGAAGGATTATTTAGAGCAAGCTGCTGAAGTCAAAACCTCCGTGCTGGCAATATTGCTGTTTTTTTCTAGAAACATGCATTGGTTGTACTTGAGTCCTATTAAGTTAATTGCAAAAAAGGGAAACCAGATTTGTTTTGACCTCTTCTGAGAGGCTACATCTGATTGCACAAGTGTTCAAATAAGAATTAACAAAATTCACGTTGAAAAGATATATTTTATTTTGAATTCGTCTATTGAGGAAAACCGTCTATGATCAACACACAGTTATTAGTAATTGCGATTTCAATAGATTTTGACACCTCAGTCTAGATTAAGTGTGATATGAAATTTGATGTTTAAACGACCCTGCAATGTTCGAAAAAATCTTGACGTCACCAAGATCAGACGTCTTCTAGAGCTGAAACATCAACTTTTACTTAAACATAAACAAAACCAACAACAATACCAAATTTTATAACCCATAAAAACAAAACAGATATGCAATAATGGAAGACCATCTGGATCCCTCAGTCATTTTCTTAAGCGTAAATGCGTGTGAAAACAACTTAGAAGAACACAGACTGCAGCGCCACAAATGCAAACAAAAATGTGTACCAGTGTACACTCTTATCTTTATACCAAGTACAGGAATTTGATAACTTTAAGAGAAGCTACCGCAAATATACATGCATTAACTGTGTCGAAATACAAAATGACCTCTGTGAAATCATCCCAGAAAGACCCTCTAATGAAGCGTTACAACTTGAACTGGAAAACCAGAGACGACTTGCTAAATTTGGTAGCTAGGGTTGGTATGCACACATCCGATAGATCTTTGCACTACTGTTCTTGGCGGCCGGTGGTGGTGAGTTTAATAGTAATTCAGCTAAACGCATCGATCTTGAATGGCGAAAGCTAGCGCTTCAGTTTCCTTCCACAAAAGACTGTCCTTAATCCAATCAATGGGGTCCAATGTCAGGCGAGACTTAAAGTTTTAGGTTTTAGATCTCAAATGTTCCGTAAGACTTCGGCTGTAATTTAGCTGAACCATCTTACCAAGCTTCCAGTAGTTTGAAGATCCCAACGGTTGGTTATCACAAGTGATGACTTCCCTAATGTTCACATTCAAGCCACAGGTCACACAGATTATCCACGCTCCTGAAAACAGAGTCTTCCTATTCTTTTTCTCCGAAAGCCATCTCATAAGTTGCTAGGAGCCCCTTAAGAAGTTGTCTGACGTCGTTGAAAAATATCCTGCTAACTGTAAAACACTAACGTTGTACTTGGCAAGTAGAGTTTTTACACCTTGTGTATTGTTCAACATATATCGAGTATCCAAAAGAGAAACGATACATATGGTATAGTCCGGATAAGAAAACTAAGAGGACAAATGACCATGTTTTAAGCAAACGATATGTACAGGATTACGGGACAGACTGCATTGCCAGACTCAAACTTGGTTTTGATAGCGATCACTGTCTACTACAAACCTCCCTTTTCACACCCAAAACATGGAAACCAAAACGTATAAAGCCAAGCCAAGCTTTAAACATCAAATTAGAACATATCAGAACATATCCATTTTAAAAAAATGCACAATGCGTGTTACCACCAACGAAAAAAGAAAAATAACTGTTTGGAAAAGTGGAAAGATGGAGCTTAACAGACTTTTACATCAAAGCCAAAAAAGTCAAAAACAAACAGATCACTATAGAACACTTCGTAAAGGCGTAAAGAAGCGTGTAAATGATCTAAGAAATACCAAATTACAGAAAGAAGCAGATGAAATTAACGAACCTGCCTGCCAAAGTAAAGTGGTGTTATATCTATGTATGAAATCCAACATTACAACTTTCGAGAACTTAGGTAAGAAAAACCAGTTCGATCCAAACATTATTTAGAATTATTTTATGAAGTAATTAAACAAACCTCTAACAAATAATGATCCAATTGAACTGACGGAAGTTCATAAAAGATCTACAAGATATAAGCTATCTTGATACTAAAACTGCCCCACCGGATCTAGATTTATGTAACACAATCACAAAAATGAAGAACAGAAAAGCAGGAAACGATATTCCGAAGGTGTACTTGGAAAGTGCTATGAAATGCCAAGAATTTCAAATAGAGATGACCAACCTATAGGAAACGATATGGAAACCAACACGATATCCAAGAAATGAAGTCACTCGAATTATTAACAATATGGAGTTTATCCAAAGGCAGCAGCACAGATTCTAAAGCATACAGAGGCTTACAAATAGGATGAAAATTATTGTGGTTATCATAATAAATTGTTTAAGAAGTTGGTACGCAAATCAACTACTAGACCAACAAGAAGGCTTAAGAACAGAAAGAGACACATCTGATGGGATATTGATAGCAAAACGCATGCATCAAATAACCGACAAGATGAAAAAGCCTGCTTATGTCCTCTTCATTGATTTTACAGCAGTGGTCGATCATATCGAAAGAAACTGGATATTCAAATCTATCCACTAACGATTTCACCCTGACAGAGACAGAAAATTAGTTCAAGCACTGGAATCACTTTTACTCGTACACAACGGCGGCTCTGACAAAATCACCAGACAACATATTTGAATTAATTCTGGGAGTGAGACAAAGAATGCAGGACTAACCAAATCAAACATCTTAATTTCAATTACCGTTTCCCACCAACCGTAATAACACGTAACCGAATCTCAATTGGTACACACACAACTGATAGGATAGAATATGATATAGCTCCAATTTTCGAAGATGTTAAAAACATGCAATGTTGTCTTTACATTCTATCATTCTATCAAACACATTTAAATAGCTAAATAGCAGATATCACCTTAAACTGAATACATCCAAAACAAAATCAATGATTCTTAATTATGAATACTTGAATTCTGACTGCTACTCCATGAGCTGGAGAGTCAAAATAGCTCCGGCAGACGGATAAAGTCCAGTATGATTTTTCTAACACCACCATGTCTAAAGTTTATGGAATGGACCATGTGAAATACCAGTTTTCAACCCCAAATATTTATACATCATGGAACGTCCATATTGTGAAAATAATAGCTCTTGTGTTATTGAATTCAAATTTGACTGATAAATAGAACATAATGAGAACTGTTGATTTAAATCATTAAAAGTTTGGTCGCATGTAATTTTCAGATCAGATATCAAAATTGTCAGTAATATTTTGCGAGAACGAATATTAAAAACAGCTACTAGTAGTTGAAATGAGCTTATACCAGCAATAATCTGCTTTTGAAGGTACTTTGGTGCTTGAAGAAGTCAAAATGTATGTTTGATTGTTTACCATCAATGTATCAACTCTGAAACACTTGAAATATAATCTTAATGATATCATGTAATAAATAAATACCTTGTACTATTTTTTACAGACCAGAATATATAATTTACTGAAAAGCCGAAGGTCAACTGAACCACCATCGCAAATTACTTCAAACTTACTTACTTTGCAACTTAACCTTAATAATACTTATAAAGACATTAAGAAACATTATATCTTTAAAAACATTTAACAAAGTTGAAACAAGGACAACAACATATGCAGTAATAGTAAAATGCTTTACGATAGATATCCATATTTATCTGATTTAGGTGCTTCTACAGCATTAGAATTGCCACAGCTCATTGTTACAGCTGGTGGATCCATAGATAGCACATATGAAAGATTCCATATTCCAGGAATCATGTAATTTATTTCCCAGTAACCTCAGTAATAGATGCAATAACTTCAAACCTATCTCCACAATGCACTGACAGTATTACATTGGGTAAATGCATGAAAACCAATAATAGCAATCCAATCCAATTCCTTTTTCATCTTATTAAGGATAAATATATGGTTTTGCAGGATGTTTTTTAAAAACCTTAATATCATTGAAAGAATTTCTTTCCAAATATGAATTGAAAGATAAAAATGATTTTACTATATTTATTCGAAATCAGAATAAATTATTTTCCAAACAAAGTTGTTTTGTTTTTTAATTTCCTTTTCGCCAGAGTTTTTAAAGCTAAGAAACCTTCATTAATCATTAAAATGAAGAACCCATTTTTAGGCACGTCACCTAGCTTTCGATTGGTAAAAAACATGATTATGTAAAAACGTTTGCAGTCACCCCTCCTTGAAAAATTGATCTTAGAAAATCAAAGTTATATTTTTCGTGATACAATTACTTCTGCATATGAAATGAAAATCAATTTAAAAAAAAAACAACCTATATTTATCCTTAATGATACAGCTGATTGAGTTGATTCGTGTTTTGTCTTTTACTCTTGTTTTGATTAATAACTCACTAGGAATTGACTTGGGAAAATGATGGATATCCACACCACTAAATCTCTCACTTCCATGTTTTGCGTGCATCAGCATTTGTGTGGCTGCTTCTTCTTGATTGCAACACAATTAAGGAATAGCTCTGCCATCAATACAGCAGCATGTTTCACCATTGATAACATAAAAACTCTTGTTTCCTGATATTTCTTTCTTTTTTCAGTCATTGTCCAGAAACTTTACTCATTTCATTTAGTTGATGTTCTCACTCTTAAAGGAGTTCCACTGTCTAATAACATTACTGCTAAAAATGTTCTTTCGAGGTTTTTTATTGACTCCTCCAAATATACATGCTTGACCATATGGAATGGATGCCGAATACCGAATGGAATGGATGGCATGATGATGCACGTTAATGTGTGAAGGTTCCCTTGTCTAATTACCTTAAAGTCTAGAAAGTTTATACTTTCTTTAGAGTATTCAGCTGTAAATTTGAGAGTTGGGTGACAATTATTAATTTGTTCTAAAAACATTTTAAGTGCATTTTCACCATGTTAACATAAATATGTCATCAATATATCTCCTTCAGACAAAAGGATCATTGGGCTGTAGAAATCTTTCCTAGAGGTCTCCCATAAACAATTTAGCATATGGAGGAGCCATTCTTGTACCAATGACAGTCCCCTGTTTCTGTCTAAAAACACTGGCATCATGTTGAAAAACATTGTTTTGCAAAACACATTCTGCTAATGCTATAAGTGTGCCAGTGGAGATAGATTGATCTTGACGAGTGTAAAGGTCCTTTCTAACAGCTGCCAGATCATCGAAATGGAGGATATTTGGATAGAGACCAACAACGTCAACAGTAAATAACAAAAAAACGTTTGGTAGGTTACGCAATGCCATTAATTTTCTCAGAACATTGTTAGTATCTTTAATGTAAGATTTAACTTTTTGGGCTAGTGGTTGTAAGTGGTAGTTCAAAAACGAAGAAATATGTTTTGTGTAGAACCCAGTTTAAAATGACTGGACGACCCGGTACATTATGGAGACGTTTATGTATTTTAGAAAGGAGATAAAAACGTCCTATTCTAGGTTTTTTTACGAAAAAATAATCTAATGTTTCATTAGTTACATCCCCTCTTAGTTTAACTTTATGTAAATAACCCATGACTGTTTTTACATTATATTATAACATTGTATCATAATTTATCATAACTATTAAATTTTCCTAGCAATTCTTTTGTTATATTTCTATCTAAGTTAATTACGTTCCAATTGTAAATATCATTATTGCCTTATTATTTCAATCACAAACAGCTCATTAACTATATCTCTCATTTGCTTTTCTCCTTTGTGTATGCCATGTCTCTAATTATGTTCTTATATACTTTGTTAAATGTTTTTTGTTTCTATGGTTACCGGATTATATAAAAACTCTGTAACTTTTTTAAGAATTTTACAAATGCCGAAATATATTGTCATTGAAACGGGTGTTTTATGTCTCTGAAGTATCCAGTGCTGTTCCAATGAACATATCAAGTAATTAGCACTGGTTGTCTGCTGAAGAAGGCCTGTAAAGGTCGAAATGTGAGCTGGGTTCCTAGGAACCCTTATGCCATTGACGTAGTGTAAAGGGTGTTGTTCCGAGCCAGCATCTGTGCGAATCTGATTCGATTCCCACTGCCTACCAAGGCTAAAGGGGACCAGACCATGGGATCCAACTTTCACATACAAAATCAATAATCAAATGCTTCATCCTAGTTCACACACACACATCAGCACGAGTGTTCGCTTAGAACACGCTCACCATTAAGCACTCACTCTGTATATCCCTAGGGCCATCGAGCACTCTGGTTAGATGTGACATATAATGCCAACTTAGTCTTATTGTGTTCTATGGGTCTTAATGAATCTACATATTATGAAGGGTCACTGCCTAGAAATAAAATGTCAGGTGATATAATACGAATTTAAACATTCCTTCCGATAATATCCGTGAAACTAAATGTATCCACTCAAATAGAAGATATGAAGGAAAATTTGTTAGTTCCAGTGTAGTTAATCTGTCAAGTAGGACGTTGTCTAAGGCAGAAATCCCCTGTTAAAAGGGCTAAAATTTGTTCCCACCCCAATAAATGTTAACAGAGCACGCTTTAAGGAGGAACTTGAGGTTTTTGGCAGAAGAGTTCGTCTAATGTGGCACTTGAGGAACGAAACAAGCAATAAAATTATTAATCTTTTTCATCCTAAATCTAAATTTAATCCTTAGGGGAAAGATGCGGCAACTTAATTATATTTAAGTTGACTAGAAGGGGAGATTTTAGTCATAGACACAAAACTTAATTATTCTAATTCATCAAAAGAGGAGCGAAATGCAATTAAAACTTTCCAAAACGACACATCAATCGTTATCAATCGTTACCACTTGCAGCCTCTAGCAAGGCGCGTTCAATCCTATATCAAAGACATAAATGATTTTTTTGCAAACTACGCAATCTACCGGAACTTCCAGATAATTTTTTATGTACTGTTGACGTGGTTAGGCTTTATCCGAATATTCCTTATAAAGATGGTTTGACAGCACTGAAACATGCCCAATCTCAACTGACAGTCTTGTTGAATTGGCAGAATGTCTTCTCAAAAATAATGTCTTTGAGCATAATAGCCGTTTTTTTAAAACGGATTCAAGGTACAGCAATAGGCATTAAAATGGCCCCTCCCTATGCCATTTTGTTTTTGAGTGAACTGGAGGAGAGGTTTCTTGAGAAATGTGACAGAAAACCCTTGGTATGGTGGAGATATATCGACGATACATTTATTATATGGCAACACTGGGAAAGTGCACTTAAAGAGTTCCTTGAACAACTTAATAGCTGTCACCCAACTATTAAGTTTACCACGGACTATTCGGATAAAGAAATTAATTTTTTAGATGTCCATGTTATATAAAATGGCAACCAACTTATCACTGATCTCTATGTCAAACCTACTGACACACTCCAATATTTTGATGCGTCTTAATGTCATCATTCCAAGCGAGCTTTACCATATATAGCCACGCGCTTCATTTGAACAGAATATGTTCCGAAACAATGTTTTGATAAAAGATGTAACGAGTTAGAGGTTTGACTCAAAGAACGAGGATACAGTGATAGGTTGGTCCGTTATGGTTTAACAACTATAAAAGTATGTGCAGAAAATACAGTTCAGGAGGAGCTGTTCCCCAGGCTTCCTTTCATAAACATTTTTCTGAAAACAATCACACAGGGTCAGATGACTGGCAGTTTATCCTCATAGATCAAGCTGACAATATTGATTCTCTTCGCCGTAAAGAGTCCTACTGGCAACATAAACTAAATATCCTTTTGGGTTAAATGAATGAGATGTCACTTTAGGATACGGTTACGGATAGTCATTATCATTTTTATAATTGTCATATGAGTTATTTCAATACGTGTTTTGTGTTATAACATTTTACTAATCTTTACTGTGTGGGAGCTACTTTGGACCCAGCTCCGGCTTGTTGACCCCTTGCGCCGCTGCGGTTACATTGTTTGACTACAATGACAGTGGAGGGGATACCCCTTCATCTGTTGGTCATCTAAAGTGTTAACCTAGAAGTACCTTGGCAGGTGGTTGGTAAAAGGTGTAGCTTTCCGTAAGTGTTGTTTATATGGCGTATTATCACTTATTATTTTAACCTGTTGCTGTGAGATTGCTCCTCCTCAGCACCTTTTATTCTCTTCTGTCTGTCTACTGTTATCATGACGTTCGCATAATAGTTCTTATGCTCTTTTCTTTCTGTTCTCATAGGTCATGGGTTCCTTTAACTAGGCTCTCAAAGTACTCATGCACACTACCATTACTTCCACTTTTCTGTGACAGTGCAGCTGCTGTAGTGCCATCTTCTGAAACAAATGTTGCACTTTCATTCTCCTCACATATAAGCACAGTTCCCTTATCATTATTATTTGCTTTAGTTGCAGTTTGCAAAAAACTTAAGGTATAACGATTCTAAGGCTGGTGAGATCTTGAACTCTCGATCTTTTGCCTATGTATTATTGGGATACCAGCTGTAGGCTACAATTCCAGGGTTCTAGTAGCATCGCCAGCTGGTGTTACTAGGGTTGTTTTATGTTTGTGGTTATTGTCTGTAGTTGTTTCCGTTTTACTTGTGATATCCTTCTTCCCAACTCAAATTGCTCTCTTCTGTTGGAATATATAAAACACATGTGTAAACAAGCGATTAGTGTGAAGAATGTATATTTTAGAGAAAAGCACACCGTTAAATGACAAAATATATTTCGGCAAACAGGCCTTCATCAACTGATTTTTACGTTTTCACTCGTAGGATACAAAGGATAACAATTTGAAATCACTTCTTCTTTGGTAGTAAAAGGCCCTTTATTTTGTTTGGTGAAATAAAACAAATTTGAGATGATTCATTCTTTTAAACTTTTTTTTTTTTTTTTTGACTGTTTTGTAAAGGTGAAGTACGTGAACAGAGTTTATTACCTCTAAAATGTTAGAGGAAGAATTTTTTTGCAGATTGAGGGCTTTCTTCAAAATCTGTCTCAAAGTTTGCCCGGATCCTCCGAAACTCTTGAAGAATTGATGTGTGCTGTTCTCAGTTCCTTTATTCAAAAGAGTTTTGTGGTGAAAATTGTGGTAGATTTATAAGTAACAACTATAAGTGGCAACTACTTTCCAAATCTATACCGCAACTGGTTCAGAACCCTAGAGAAAATTTGTACATACAACCTAACCCTGAAGACGAATAAGTTATCTCAGGGATTCTCCAAATATTTAGAGGATCTGGAAACAACGATATCTGGTAAAGCGAAGTTCGACAAAATTGTTTAGACAGGTTCCATTCTTTACATTCTGCGAAATAACACAATCAAATTGGGTGGTTTCTTTAGCGCTAAATTAAAAATTTGAAAATTTTGAAAAACAAAACAAGAGAAAACCTATATAAGAAACCATGCTCGAGGAGAGAGAGCGAGTGAGAGAGAAACCACACTCTCATATGGTTTCTTATTTGGATTTCTCTTATTGTAGGAACCAGGATACCAGAATTATAATTTCAATTTAATTCTGCACTTCTATTGGTTGATATATACTAAAATACTCTTTCATGAATTGTGTGAGTAGATTGAAATGCGTTATGCCAGCATGATTTCGTTGAGCCACCAAAATAACGTTTTTTTATGGAATTTTCATTGATGGCATAACATCCTTAAAGGTACTCCCATTATCATCAAAGTTTGATAAATTAACTGAAAGTGCAAAAAAATTGACAAATATTTATCATACCAATTTTATCTACTCTAAATATAGGTAGAGAATGCAAAAAAAGTAAATGTTACCTGTTACCTTTAATCAGTATGAAATCATAAATCATTTTTTTCTCTGGAAGTTAGTTATAAATAGGAATTGCATTAAAATATATTCTTCAATGCCTTTCAAGTGGTGTTTATTCAAAATATTGATTTTTAAAGATTTTTACCCCCAGTTTTCTTATCACAAAATCCCCTAAATGTTTTTTTCTAAAATTTAAAATTTAATACATAACTTTGAAAGATTCTATACATTATTTGTGAAGATGATAAAAATACGTTTTAGAGTGTTTTACCCCTGACCTTTACTTATATATTTTATAATTTTTTCAACTAAAATCTAATATACTACCTATGCAAAAATCTTAGGAAAGTTTCAATGATTTTGACCATTCCTCCTTTGTAAAATGTAAATTAAATAGGATGTGGTATTTCAGGATCCCTTAGAAATCCCTTAGAAATCTAGTTCCAACCAAAAAATACCCTAAAACGTTTACCTGATGACTCATTCTGTTCATTCCTAAATATATAGGCTGTTAGCAATCCAAAAACAGCAATGAAAATAACGAGAAGGTTTACTATTCTAGAGCCCATTTCTTGTAAGCCCTTAAAATCAGTTTTCTCTCTTCCAACACTTCCGTTATGAAAGAAACAAGTTGAATCGATTCTAAACCTTCTAAACACTGCATAATTATGCAATGCAGTTTTGTTTTGATCTTATAGCAATGCAGAGTCTTCTTTATTAATTACCATATCTGTTTTTGTTTTTTTTATTTACCAAAATATTTATATTTATATGTAAAATTCTGTTGTCAATATGGGCAATCGAACATCAAAATAATTGATCGTAGTGATAATTGGAATATTCTTATAAAAGAAGCACTTCAAATCAATCAATCAAAACCATTGTTAAACCATGGATTAATGGCCTCCAAAGAGCTATCACTATTTTAGCTTTAATATAAAGCAGTTGTATGTTGTAAATTAAAACATTCTGATGACTTGATCCAAAGTCGAAATATTAGTAAAAAAAACCTGAAAATTTTGTTTTATTTATAATCCAGGCTCAGAGATTTAAATAAAATGAATTTATTTGGACTAGCATTCTTGCTATATCAATATGGGTCCTGTGAAAAATAAATGTTAAAAATTTGAAAACAAAACATTGGAAAAAATTTGTAAAATCACAATAAAAGTAAAAGGACAGCCATGCAACAGTGTGTTACAAAGAATTGTGATCCGTAAGGTCTATAAATGCTAATTAATATTAAAAACTTGGCTTTGGTTCAGAAAATTGCAGAAAACTGCAGAAATTTAGAAAGAAATGGAAAAACTTCTGTTTTTGGAAGAAGAGACTTTTAACTAATCAATCGAAAACTTCCAACTCTCTGAACTCTTCTAAACCTTCTGCTATGAAATTAGAATGTTTAGAATCAGTTTTTTTCACTGCAAATGTCTGAAAAATAAATGAAAAAAGAAGGGGCTATACTAAACCCTGCAACGACCCCCAACGACACAAATTTATAACCCAATGGTCCCCAACGACACAAATTTATAACCCAATGGTCCCCAACGACACAAATTATTGTCCCAATGGTCCCCAACAACCCAAATTATCCATTATCCATTATTCTTTCAAACGATATTAAGAGACTCTCAACCATAAAGATAGCATAATCGCATCTTGAAAGACAGACACGCTGCAAAGGAAATTTATTTTAGTAATGACATGTTTTGGAGGGTGGGGATAAATCAGCCCGCGCAAAGCGTGGGGTGATTTTAATTTTTTTTATAAATCGAGGAATGATTTATCACAAAAATGATAAATTTACAATTTACAAGAAGCATTAATCACCTTGAAAGATAGTATTAATCACCTTGAAAGAAAAGTGTTGATAGGAATTGTATATAATTACAATATTATTATCTGCACAATTATAATAAAATCTTACAAAATAAATATTATATACACCGTATAAAATAGTATAAAATCTATGTTCAAACGGCGTTAAATTAAGACCAATATACCAAAGACCACCGTCAACCATTGAACGGTCACCCTCGAACGCACAATTTTCTAGACCAAAATGTCTATTATAAGTAAGAAAGTAAAAAATTAATCACAGGTTGGTCAAAGAAAAACATAAGTGATTGTTTCACTTTAGGACCACCATTAATAGAATAATGGATCGGCAAAGAATTCTTTTGGGAGGACACAGCTGCTGTGAAAATATATCGCCTCATGACAATAATACAATAGCTTATTAATGATATGGTACTTCTCACACTTTTGGACAGAAAAATTTTGTGATTTTTTGTCTTCGTTATTCATGCAGTAAGCAAATAAATAATACAATTCCCTAACCGGCCATGAACAATGTTCTGCTTGTGTTTTCTCCCACTGAATTATCTGGAAAAGGGGAAACAGTGATCAAAATTTTATGCCCTAACTTTTCTGTCACCCCATCGCGAATGTCGCGGACCCGAAAAGTTAATTATTTTTATTGGTTCTTTAGATATTTGCCCTTAAGGTGGTTACCCACTCTAAAATGTCAAAAAATGAGATGTGAGCTTTTACGTTTAAAAGACACTGCAAAGTTTTGAGAAAGTTTTCCACATGATTTTTATGTCCTGCTAGCCCTCTGTTCTAAGCTAAAGCGTTCCAAAAGCAAATGAGCATAAATATAAAAAGGCTTTCTATGCGCGTTGATCAGTGCCCTTTGCCCTTGATGTAGGGCGTCTTTGGGTGCAATATCTTGCACCAAATTGTTTTTTTCGTTTCAGAAGTCGTGGACGAGCTTGAAAACCCGAAAAGCTCTCAAAATTTCTGTTATTCTTTTTAAACATAAAATTCTAAGAAGATGATTTCTAAATCACTGGAAAAGATATCTCAAGAAATATTGATGGAATTGAGTTGCCACTTTGCAAAAATGTTCTAAGCAATTGCTACTATGCAATGAGCAGAACAATTTTGTTAGGCTCGATTATCCAGCCGCATGGTGGGTCGTCAGATCTGCCCAAATTGACCAATTTCAACATCCTAAATTTGTGACATTTCAGGGGATTCGGATAACAAACGATATTTGCGTTATTTTTTAACGTTAATAAAACAAAAGAATTAACTTTATACACGTTAATTTTAAAATTTGATAACAATAAATTTTCACGTGAATAATAACATTAACTTTTCACATTTATAATAACGTAAATAAAAGAATAACTAGTTCCCCAGCCTTCTGAAATCAGAAGAATATACATTGAAATTAATTTAAAGGTCAGCATTGCCGTCCTGAATGAGAATTAAAGTCGGCAAGAAGTGTAATTACAGTCAGCATATTAGGAAGTCATCCAGGCCTTGTCAGAAGTTGCGTAACATCAATTTCACAATTGCAAGAAATTTTCGAGTAAGTAGTTTTGAGATTGTACTACAATAGCTTGTCTCCAAAATAATTCCTGAAAAACCATGCGAGAATTAAATCAAACTAACATGTGAGCGAGTAAACGCGCCACTCTTGCTGTTAGGTGCGTGTAGGTACGTGATGTATTTTCCAATTGTAAAAATGATTTTAAAAGATTTTACAATAAAAATAGTTTGTAATGAAACTCATGTTGTTTAAATCGACACAGGCCTTTTAATCAGAGCACTTCTTCTTACAGCAAAATCTTGTAACAGATAAAACTTTAGATAGGCACTGCTCTTGCTGTGGGATTGACACCTTAAGGAAAATTTCCTCTACTGTGATCCATAACGGCGCCAGACAATTAACCTTACAGTAGGATCAACAGCAGAGCCACTCCATTCCCAAGAAAACAATGCTCCACCTCTCTCTCCAAAGTCTGACTAACGTCACCTAATCTCAACTGGACAGATGAAATGTTTTACACGCAACTACATGTCATAAGTTTGTAAAAGTTTTTATTCTGGCCGAATTAAACTAAAGGAACATTGCTAAGCTGTATTTTTCCTTATACTCTCAGCCAAGATATTCGCCCTAGCATCTGTTCTGCCTGTAGTGCAGTGATGCAGACTTGCTTCGTCTGTCCGCTGTCGACGTTCACCTACGGCACTAGTTAAGAACCACATGGCTGGTGATCATCTGTAATTACCTGACTACCAAGGATGATGGGACCAGGTTGTTGAGATCCAGTTAAATAGTGCTTTGCAACTAGGTCAGGAGTTAGTGAGGATGAGCAGGTTGGCTATGATCAGAGACATTTTGGGTCAAAACTAGTTACTTATTCACTGTCCGATTAATCTCAGAAATAGATAAGTTTTTAAAACTAATCCTCATGTTGAAATTGTTCTTAGATCGAAAACTAGGAATCGCGTAGCTAAACAATTTTACGTACATATGTGATCATGTCTCATTTGTGGGTAAGAGGCCGTTAATTTCCATTTTCCGTCAATATACAGTAACGTAGTTCGGCATTTTTTGCCGCTCTTTCTGATTCTGATTCATTGCCGAATGCCAACCTGAATTCAGAACGTTTTTTTTTCTTTCTTACTTTGAAAAAATGGCAGCTGGGAGCACGATAGAGCACCAAAACCTGATTCAGTTGACTCACATCAGGATAGCTACTTCCTGTACGTTTATTGGTGCTTATTATATACTATTAAGCTGAATCTACATGCGATTGCGATTTATTCTGCCTGCTGGAAAACAATCAAAATCACGGTAGATAATGTAGATTGAAAGACTTTTCGCTGCAGAAAAAAAAATCACCCGCTTCAACATTTTCCGCCTAGCAGAGATTTGCCATTAGTGGTGTTGATAAAATGGGAATATTTGTCCTGTTAGAATTAGGACGTTTAATAATAGGGGCCAACAACCGTAGACTTTAGTGTCAAATTCAGCATGAATATGAAAATATTATTATACGTTACTCGCAAAGTTAATTCCCAAGAATTCCCAATTCTTAACGTTAGTTCCTTACATTAATTTATAACGTTTATTCCCAACGTTAATTTAAAATAAATAAACAAGGCTTCCTAGCTACAATGATGCATGGTGCTGCATAAGGTTTCCCCAGAAACACACTTAAGGGTCATCGTGGACAAGATCAATCAGGTGTGGGTAGTTCCTTTGAATCTTACAGATAATGTCGTCCATTTTCTTTAAACAGACATTATAACTGGTCATAAAGGCAAACTACTATGCACGTGGATATGATTGATGACTTTTCATAGAAATAGCAATAAGCTGTGCATCAGTAATGATGATGTCATCACTGTGGTGGTACCTCCGATGGTATTTATAAAAACATATTGTCTTTAATAAAATAATCAACGAGAATATTGTTAATGTTGTTTGTTATCAAAATCCCTTAGAGTGTCACATTTAATAGTCCTAATTTTCTTAAAATGGATTTTTGCGCAAATTTTCGTTTCTCATTACACGCTCCAGCCCTTCAAACAACGTCGTCAAACAAGCGCAAGAGCAAATATTTGGTAAGAAAGGAAATAGTTTTGAGACATTATTATTCATGAATGCTAAAAACAATTTTTTTATCAAGTGTGGTCACAATTTGTTACGTCGTACCAATGAAATAAAATGCATTTGTGGCCATTTTAAAGTTTTTAGGGGGTTACCACCTTAAACCTCACTATTATTACGCAATGCAATGGTATCACACTGACATCTAGGGTTCTATGTAAAACTTTTGTGTAAACATATATGGTGCAGCACCGTGCTATTACAACCCGCTCTACCATTTTGCGTGACAGACAGACAGACAGACAGAAAGAAAGAATCCAGTATTAATATATAGGACTATATATACGTCCCAAGAATTATTTCCTGTTTTTGAATAGTAGGATCGCACTAGGGAATTGTTTTTGTTTTCTCCTTTAGCATTTTAGATCATTAATACTATTGGTTGTTGGAGGTCCTTGGGTTGATAATTTGGGTCGGTGGGGACCATAATAATTTGGGTCGTGAGAGAAAAAGAGAAATAACTGTTTCTGTGCATGAAAAGAAAATGGTAAATGGTAAAGCCAATAGAAAGTTTTGACAGAAATTTCATACATTAGTCAGATATCTTCATTTTTTTCTTAACATATTAAAGACAATATTTTTCTTTAGTAAAAACCTTTTACTATTTTAAATTTTCTTTAATTGAATTGACAATATCACAACGTTTTAAGTGATTTTTAATTGAATTCTGTAAGCTCTTTCCAATAAGATTTTAGCTTCCACATTTGGATGAAGGAATGCTTGAAATTATGGGATGAAGGGAAGAGACAAATGAAAACATTTTAACCTCAGCCAGACGAGTTGCAAAAGTTCTCTCTTAAATAACTCATATTCCTTTAAATTTGCACTGGATGGCATCTTGTATCTCCATTTTGAAAAACATTTGATTATTGAATGCTCTCACCGTTCATAATTATAACAATTCGATGGAACCCTCTTTTATTGATTTTATTGAGTTACTGACTTATAAACCATTCGTTGAGCATTCATTGCAACGTTCATTTCTCTGGTTTAATGAATCTCACATTTATTTGTATAATTATTTGTGTTTACTATTTATTTACTTGTGTAGAATCAAAAATAAGAATATAGACTAATACCATTTTGAGAAAGTTTTCTAAATAAATTTTGAGAATAACCTCAAAATCGCCAAAATTTCATCTCAAAAATTTCAAAGATTCTGGTGTAAAACATTCTTTGAACTTATTAAGGGAACCAGACAAGCATTGTAACTCAAAAACTCATGGGCGACAAGCAACGAGATCTTGGCGGCTAGTTAGTATTAAAAGTATAACTCTAATGCCTGTACCAAATATCAACCTCTCAGAATATTTCAAATCTTAAAATTAGGTTTCACTGTCACACTGATCAAAAAAATATTTTACAATTTTAGGAAAAAAACCTGGCATATGAGTTTCCTTTTGTAACTCCTCCCCCCCCCCCCCCCCCTAATGTTGACAACATTAGAAAACTCATAAAAATTTTAATAAGGAAATACTAATACCAAACAAACCTGTTCATTACTTGTTATCATATGCATCACAGGATCTTTGACACTGATTTTCCATACAACAGATGGTGTGGATGTACTTGTGCTATTAAGAATTTCTATCTGCTTACCCTACAAATAGCAATAATATAGTAAGTGTAATTTTCATTTTCGTTTAACCATGCCATGAAATTGGCATTATATGAAACAGTCAATCTATAGCCTCTACCTCAGTTCCAAGCCAAATGAAATTATTTACTTTAACAGCACAAAGAACACGAGGACCAGGACAAATAACATCATGTATAACAAGCTCTCTTCTTGGATCAATGATCTTAAATCTTCTGTCAGAATGTTCGTCGCAACAAATCAGTAGCATTGTGTCATCACAGTCTAAACTTACAACTAATATTAGATACTAAATTCAAATTTCTGCAAGGTATATTCCTAACATAAACCTTCATTGACATTAAAACTCTTCGACTAAATGTAGGCCAGCCTGGCAAGACCTTTTATTGGCTAATATAAGGAACATTTCCCTAAAATGTAAATTAAATCCCTTTATACATTAATTATAGACAATGTTTTGTTAATAAATAAATCAATGAGAGAGATTATTGTCATTCAAAATCTAACTTTTAATCCCCGAAAATTGAATTTGACAGTACAGTCAACACAGTATAATTCACTTTTCCTTATTTGAATAAAATTCTGATATCTTAAAGACAATGTGTTGTTATAAATACCGCCGGAAGTACCACCTCATGCTGACATCATCATTACCAATGCAGACCTTTCAGACCTTTATGACCAAACGATAATTCACGAGCTACTTTTATGAAGATCAAACAATACAACAATTCCTTTTCTTGTCTCGCACTTGTTGTTATTGTTTATGCTCATGTCTTGAGATCATCATGATGTCAGATATTGCTATATTTATAACAACACATTGTCTTTAAGGAGAGAAATTATTTGATGGACCAAATTAGCTAAATTCGCAAAATTAAATCCTCGTGGAAAAACTGGGATGCACAACACCTATTAGTTTAATAAAGATTAGACGCCAAGGCGGTGGCATCTATTCATATAGTCTATGAAAACTTTCAGTGTACGCTATTGGAAAGTACTAACATCTAACAGAGCTCAAAAATGTGATTAAAAAAAATGTATGGGACCGTCTGTCTACAACCAACCATTATGAAGATATCGTCAATCAAAGATTTTAATGACGTCACGGTTCCCTCGTCCCCAAATTTTGTACAAAGTTTTTGTCACCACATCGCCAAAGTTGCCGACCCAAAAGACGTCAGTTATTCCCATTGGTTATCGAAATATTTGCCCTTAAATGACACTGTTTAACTACTGCTGTAATCAGGACATGCTTATCTTTCAAGTCTCAAAGACAATTGTTTATTCAAGAAGCGTTATTTATCAATGAACTGAAACCAACAATAAATATATCCTTTTATCCTTTTATAACATCCTTTAGGACTGAAATCTATTTATGTATTTCTGGTGTATCATTAAATTCATCATTGATTTTTAGTTGTTTGAAGTGCGTGTATTGAAGATGTGTGTATTACATATTGTACATATCTGTTTGTAAACCGATTTTATTACTTAATTTTAGATACCTGATGATGATATAAATTGTCCAAATATATTGTATAGAATAAACCACCTGCAATCCCATACATTTTTTTAACATTTTTTAGAGCCCTATAATGCAGTACCATTTTCCATGCAAGATTCATTGATTTTATTTTCTGTCATCTTTTGAGAGGTGGACCATGGTTATTGTTTTCCGTTAATAGATTTCCAAAGGAAATATATTCAGTACCGTGTAAATCAGTTTTGATCGAGGTCGGCATTCAGTTTTTGGAGGGTTTTTTGTCTAATTTGCAGACGAAGATTCTAGAACCTGGTCCTTTTTTATTTCCTGAACGAAGAATTGATAAAAGCTTGAAACTTACTCCTGAAGCACTGGTATTTCACGACCCAATCCTTTGACTACAGTATCAATTCTTTCTTTTGTTTGGCTCTAATTGATCTAGCTTCTCTTGCTGCATCCAGTGGAAAATTGAAGTACCACAGAAATAGACAGGTTTCTGTCCTCAAACATTTTTCAAACATTTGATTTTTTTTTCATTGCAATGATTTTTTCAAGAAGGTGCCATTATTGACCTAATTGGCTAATTGACATTTCATCTGAGGTTTAAAAAGTAAATTTTAATCTGCAAAAATAAAAAAAAACTTACCTTTCTCATAATCTTCATTCCAATGGCATATGCATGTCACTCTTTCCAAACCATTTGAATCAAACTTAGGATACACACTTTGCATCATTAACACATCCGGAAGTTTTAATTGTGAAATGATATCAACAAATGATGGACGCAACACAGGTTTATGTTTCCAACACTCCTTAAAATTAATTACAATTTTAATCGGAGTCAACAAATTTTCTTGATCATGTTTTATACCAGCCAAAAAGACAAAATCACAAATTAACTATCTTATACAAAAAACATGATTAAAATTATTTCAAATTTCAAACCTCCATCAGCTGTTCTAAAATTGGCAAACCAGGAATTAAACAATCTTTCCTTAAAGATGGACGAATTCCTCGACAAACAGCTTTCTTTATCTCAACAGCTGTTCTATATTCGCGATAAGGTCTGAATCCAGAGATTAGTTCATATAACCAGATACCATATGAAAAAACATCAACCTAAATTGAAAAGAACATCTAAAAACCAAATAACCAAACTGCCAAAGTAATTCTCTTTAATTATATAGTCTATAATGCACCTTCTCATCGTAAGGATTTCCAAATCTGACTTCAGGAGCTTGAAAGCCAGGTGTACCACCTTCTCCAAGAACACCTTGTGGCGTAGAAAATGTGGATATACCATAATCAGAGATTTTCACATTTATTGCATCTTTTTGATTTAAAGACCACACAAGAACATTATCAGACTTAAGGTCACGGTAAATTATGTCTGATTGATGCAGGTAAGCAATTGCTTGGGCAACCTATAAAACATGAAAATATGGATTTAATCCGTATAATCTTCAATTGAATACTTATCCATTTCACACTCTATCTCCACAGTATCATTCTTTCATTTCAGGCAGTGTTATGGAGGCAATGTACACTTGACTAAGTAGGTTTTTCCCTCGAGATTTAGCTGCACAAAAAGAAAAATCGACATGTTCATAGAGAAGCAGTCCATCTCATTTGCCAATATGCTTGTTGATTCAGAAAAAATAGGGCTATCACAGAAAAAGCTAAAATTAAAAATACATTGAGGTTGATATATATTATATGGGTAAAGGGAAAAAAGTACAATGAAAAGGGAAAATAAAATTAGTCAGTACTTTTCTGAAGCTGTTCAGGGATTGGGAAGCTTTTATTAATCTTGATTTAATCACTTTTACTATCATTAGGGAGTTCAAGTTAAAAAATACTGACAATTAAACTTGACAACAGGAAATTTTCTGTTCTCGATGCAATTAAGGTGGGTCAGCAAATTATGCGATTTTTGAAGTGAACAATTTGGATGTTTTGAACATTCCATTTTCGGGGTATTTTTATTCATTAGATCATATTTTTTGGGTTCATAAGTTAATTTTATCTTTCTTCTTTCATTTCCAGGTGTTAGATTTGTTTTTTTGCAGTTGAATGTGAAGTTATTGTCGTTTGAACACACATAGGTTTTATGTCTATTTTTCCATCTTGCATCCACGATTCAAGAGATAAGGTTGCAATAACAACTTGGATAAGTTGATTAGGTTGTATATTATTGTGAAAGTACTTGCCTATCCGTCTGGCTTCTTTATAAATTACAATTTTAGGCAAATGTGTGGTGCTGACAGGCAAACACTGGACAGAATCGATGAATTTCCTCCTTGAAATGCTTCAAAAATTTCATAGGCTTGCACATTTTGAAGAGATCAATGTATATTCTAACAATATATTCAAAAGGTTTTACTAATTGTAACGAACTGAGGATGCAAGAATAAAAAATCCATATAATGTTGTTTTTTTCACGAAGTTCACCCCTCTCCTATGCCTGAAACTGTTTTTCGAGCGTAGAAACGAATAAACTGCAGACCAGACAAAATAAGCCAATCACAATGATTAATGTAAGGCGCGAGGCGAAAGAAATGTTTTGTTTTGAGCTCAGTGTTGGTTGTGTGCTCTCGTTTCAACTTCAGCAACGTTTTTGGTTTTTCTACATAAGAGCTATATTTATTTTTAACGTTATATTTCTCGAATGTGAAAGTCTGAAAATTCTATCAGCCTTGCTGATGGTCTGGCAGAAAAAATATCTTATCCATATGGTGAAATCTTTCTTCCCTAAACAATGTTGCTCTTTCTTCTGCCAAAGTAACGGGAATAACCTGGAAAATCTTCCCAGCAGATTTCTTTATTACGTTTGATAAAAAAGTGCATTTCAATTATTGAGTGGCTAAGAGAGCCCCTTTAATTTGAATATAAAATATTGGTGGGCATTCAGTCAGATAAAATACACGCCAAATTAAAGATAATTGACTGTTGGCCAAATTAGAGGCTCATAGGGAAAATTATATACCAACATCGTTTTTAAAATTTCTCATTTTTGCAAATCATGTGCATCATGTAAAGGGCATAATAACATTTTAGAAAATACAAACTTCCCACAAATAAATGCATGCCAAATTATCCATGACATAAATGGCTCATTTTTTTGGGTATATTATATAGATTTTTGTGAACAGACAAAATGTAAGAGATTTCAAAGTATATATAATTTTTTGCCATTGGTCGTAAAGAGAAAAAATAAAAACATAAGCTTACATATATATATATCTTTTATCCACCATTTACAAGTTTTGGAACGCATCAAATACATTATACATACTATTTCCATCCTTATTCAGGAATTGTTTTCAGGACAACAGAATGTCAATGATGGCGGAGAAAAAAAAACTTGTGATAATAATAATAATAAGCATTTATTTGGCACATCCACATTACATGGTTCTTCGTCCTATATAATAATTTATATATATTCCTTTTCTTTTGTCTTGTTTGTGTTATCTGTGATTCTATCATTTTTGCTTTACGAGAATCTTATTGAAACAATTACGCAACCAGTTAAGCAACAAAACTCCAGTGTTGTGATTCCAATTTCAAGCTCTCATAAAAAGGAGAATTTAGCAACATCTAAGTCCTGGTTCGATTCCAGTGGTGGACCACAATATGACTTTAAGATGAGTATCTAGAAAGTTGGCAATCTGTCCACTAGCCATGCTTAGGTGATGCTTAATTCTAATTGAACAATGGTCTTAAATATAAAAAATGTCCAACTTAATGGGCATTTTAGTCCTAAGTGTTTTGTCATTTGAGTGTTTTCGTAATAAAGTTTATTGATCATTGTTAACTTTACATTTGCATGAAGATGTGTCAGCCTTTGAAATTAAGTCTCACAAATTGAAATGCGACCTTACACCAAACTTGAGTTTACGCAAAGAACAATACGTAAAGACTTTCTCAGTCAGTTTCACTTTCTCTTTCAAATTACTAAAATTCTGCTTTCTTATTGCTTCATGCATAACTTCTTAAAGTTTCCATACTTTAAAATAATTTTGGTTGATGCCAGCATAAACCTCCACTGCGAAAGAATTTACATTAAGGGTAGAAGTTTTGGCAAGCAAAGATTAGAAACTATACGTGTCTGCGTAAGTTTACAGCTTTAAAAGTTAACAGTCTTTTTTTTATTTTACATGTATATTCATGCTCAGTTCGATCGTGTTTCAAACTGCGTAGAATACAAAAGATTTTAATAATGACTTCATGTAACAAATGTTTATCATGTAAAATTTGGCAAATCTCTTAAATTGTGAAACCTTATCTCCAGAAATATCTTCAATTTTCCCAATGCGCGAAAGCATTCAAAACAATTCGCAAATTTTCTTCTTCACAATGGACAGAAATTCTTCTTTATTTGGCGAATAGACTCTCTCTCTATATATGTTTATAGTACGCTAACCATGTACGCTAACCATGGATTTCCAGTTTGTAAAGCTTTTTGGTTCATTCCTTTGGTTCATTTCTGGACAAGAAACATTAATTCCTGTTTTTTTCCTAATCAAACTTCTCGATCAAGTTTTATTAGCTGAAAAAATTTGAATTAGTTTATGCATGACCCGAACTTTAAGGTGACGTGACGTCTCGCCAATATAGGTAGCGTTGCAGCTACCGCACTTGTATTTGTAGATGACGCCAGACAAAAGTTCCTTGGGGATGATGTCTTTAAACCGAAAGAAACTGGAAATTCGAGTGTGAGTCTTAAAAATAACAAATAGTTTACAGCAGCGTAAGGTGCTTTTAAACAATTTCTCCAACCTAGTCCTAGTTTGTACCGACGTGACGCCTAAATATGGGAGAACGATTAAGATCTTTTTCTTCTCTGCAGTATGCATAATTTCTTTGACACGTCGTGAAGAATTGAAAAAACGTTTAGTAACTTTATCAATGAAATATTCAGGATATCTGTTACGAAGAAAAATACCTCTCAGTTTTATAACCTCTTCGTGAAAAATAGACCAACTTGAACAGATGTTAAAACATCGGTGTAACAATGTGTAAGCCCACTTTAGAAAGCCCACTTTTAGTGGCGTTTACACCCATTTCAACAGTTTTATTCCAGAAACTTATAAGTTTGGCTTAGTATACACATTGTTACACCGATGTTTTAACATCTGTTCAAGTTGGTCTATTTTTCACGAAGAGGTTATAAAACTGAGAGGTATCGCCATTAACAGGTAAGAAATCTACGTCATCCCAGCAGACAGCCATTAAAGACCACTTTAAACAATGTGTCAATTCTCCATCTTTTGACGATTTCAGTATTTTAGCACGAGGGAATAACCGTTATCTTTTGGAAATTAAAGAGAGTTTATTCATAATGCGAGATAGTCCATTATTGAATAATAATATCAGATCTACACCATTGTATTTATTTAATTGAGCGTGTATGTATAGTTGTATTTTGTATGTATGTATAATTAGTTATAATAAAAAATTTTTAAAAAAACTGTTTAATAAAAAAATTTCTTGTAACAACAATTATATTGACTTGAAAATGGGTGTGCGAACACCCGAAACGTTGTCCAAACCGTCGTTGTTGTTTTCTTTTTAATTATTCTTAAACCATACTACATCTCGAAGTAGTTTATGCATCTCATTTTTTTCGAAATCTGTATTGAAATTGTGTATAGAAACTGTATTGTTTTAACAAAAATGTCTTATGGCATTAGAAACTTAGAGTTGATTTAAAACCACCCATTTATAGTGTCTACAAATAGCAGACGGAAAATCTATGAGGTTGGTTTCGTTCCACAACCGAGTAATGATCATTCTCATCTTATGAAAAGTGTTGAGAATCCCGAAATCTGGAATAACCTTAAGAAAATAAGTTTTTAACAGCAATTTTCTTATAAATACTACAACATGTGTCTCCTGATATACACATTTCGACATCACTCAACAGAAAACAACATTTTGGCTATGGTTAATGGACATAGATGCCTGGAACATAGTTCGATTGTATCAGCAGCAAAACATTAATTTCAGTTTTCCTTGAAGAACTTTAAAAAATGCTTCTTATTGGAAGTAACCATAGTTGATGATGATACGAGAAGGAAAAAATATTTTAAAATCGCCTTGTTTTTTACAGTCTTTCGCATAAATGCACACTATTCATAATTAGAGGGTGCGCTTATTTGGAAAATATGATATATTCTTGTGAAAAATGGGACTTCACGTACACTCTTTTTTTTATAAGTATGAACTTTATAAGCATACCCAGGCTGAAAATCCCTAAAAAATTAAGTATAAGACATGCATAATCTGAGCCTGAGGTTTAATTTTCATGCATTGCCGTGGCAAGTGAAGTGTCGAAAGTACTGAAGTGTTAATTATTATCAGCGATTGTAATGCATCCGTCCCTGTTACAACTCATGGTTGCAACATTGCACACTCGTTTGTTTGTCTATCCTGCATAATAGTCTCATACTAATAGTCTCAAACTAAACATAATTTAAATCACAATCTTATAAAACACAGTTTCTCAGTTATAATCTGTATGTGTATGTTCACCTACAGCTACATGCATTCTTCTTAAACCAAAACAATTATCTACAGCAGGTAAATAATGTTTACGTTTTTACCTGAAAAGCTGCCTGAAGTGACCCTCCCGACCTAAATTTAAAAATTTAAATTTAAATTTTAAATCTTTGATCAGATATTGTGAAAAATCAAAAAAAAAATTGATAAAAAATGCAAGCAAAAGGGGCTGAATTTTTTGGGACACCTGGTATTGTTTTGTTGTTCATATCTCTATAATATTTATCAAAAATTACTGCTTGTACTTTAATCAGGTTTAATAATCAATATTCTCGTTGATTGGCAAATTTCTTTTTTGTGGATAGGTTGAAACAGATTTTTTGCAGACTAGATTGAAATCCATGAAAACTGATTTCCCCAAAAATTAATTCCCATAATAAACTTTTATTTTATAAGGTAATATTTCAGAAACATGAGTGAATGAAAAGTAATGATCTAATGGGTATATATCTTTTCCTGTGAGAGATCACAATATCATCTTCCATGATATTGGTTTTAAATTCCTTATAGTATTATAGTCATTAGAAATTTCCCTGGTCTCAAAGTTTATTGTGAAGCTTTAATGTCGGTATTTTATATTTTTACAGCTAGTTTTTGGAACAATGGCATTTATACGAATGAAGCATAACTAACTGTCCTTCCAATGATAATAAAACTATTGAATCAAAATCAGAACCCGATACTAAGATTGGTTTGAATCTTAATTTCGGCAGGAAAGCTTTTATTTTGTATATCTGTTATTCCAAAGAATACATATACATTTAAAATGTAAATAGTAAATTTTATAGGTAATTCTTTAGTTCTCAGAATTGCTTATCTATAATTTCAATGTATAAATTCCATGTTAGTTTTTTCCCTGTGAAATTCATATACAAAGTTCTTTCTCTTACAGTTTGTATTTATGAATTTTTATTACAACTGTTTCTAAATTTTTATTTTTAAAAACTTTATTTATTTTTATAAATTTTGTACTTATAAGCTTATAAGCTTGTAATTAACCTGATAAAAACATTTGGAAGTCATCTATTCATTAAAACACTGTGTCTATGTGTCTGGCTGTTTCTTTTTCTTCTTTTCGAAAATGACGAAGCAGTTGGGTGGGACATTGACATAAAGACACTTAGTAATTAAAAATTTGTCAGATGGCCACAAAGGTTTTTCTCATGATTACGATGAAAGTTTCTTATTTTTATTTCCCTTTCTTGATGAATAAGAGTATTATAAAGTTTTCTACCTGTCCGAACCATAGTTTAATTGTCAACAAAGATGAAGAAAGAACGTTTCTGTTTTGAATACAGAAATCACTTCACTTGGTCTTGATACTATTTTAGCCAATGATTATGTTTTCGATCCCGTTTATTCATTACATATGTACTTTTATACATTACGAAAAGCCTGTTTTATTTGTTCGAGGAAGTAGTAGGACTATCGTAATTAAATTTTCCTACTTGATTAGTTCTTTCTTTAATTTACATCATCATCTTTGAGTTCTTTCATATGTTTTCAAGCTTTATTTGTTTACAATATACTACAGCATTAGGAAACCTTTTAATGTGCGTATATAACATAAGGCATTTTACAATTTTTCTAAATTTCTTGGATAAAAATTTAATCTCTATTTTATGTTTTCATTTTATGTTTGTCAAACATTACTAAACTATTTGAATTCTTTATAATAGTAATTGAGTAATATCAATAGTTCCTTGATTTGAGGCCATATGATAAGCAGTTATAAGCAAGAAATCTTTTTGCCCATATGTGCATCTAGTTTTAATTTTAGTTTATTCATATCTCACTTGTTTTCCTCAAGAAAGTCTATTTCATTGGCGGAGGAGGAGCATTTTCACATTTTGTTTGAACTTGTAAAATCAAAGTGGAGTATGATATCCAAGGGAAACTGGATTTAAAGTATATGCAAATAAGGTGTAGGGCATGCAAAGGTCCTAATGTAATTCTGGTCCGCAAAAAGGCATGTAAGGTATGTGGGCACCCGCTTGTGACTTAGCAGACTCCCCTCAGTGCTACCCTAGGTCTCATTTGCTCTTCTTTTCCTAGGGGTGAATGCTGATTTTATTTTACTTCGCAAATGTTACTGCATTCCATGGAAAGCTAGTTAAAGTTTTACTAGTCCATAGCACAATCCTTGAAATTCAACTTTGTGAGTGTATGACAGCAATTGCCATGAAGGAATTAACATTTATTCAGGGGCCTGAATTTTTATTAGCAACAAACAAGATAGAACTGTATATCGGTGGGACATTACTGCCATTACATTGGACATCAACTTCTCAGTTATCGAAGCGAAATGAAGAGTGTTGGGGACAATTTAACCTGTGAACCTGATCGCCTTTCTCTTTACTTCACTATTGAGTATTAAAACGCAAATGACCTGTATAAAATATCATTTATTTTACTTGTGGTTTCAAGATTATATAATAATTTTATGACATGGATCACATTTTTCATAGGAAATAGACACAATGTGTCAATGGTTAGAATAACTTCAAAGTAAAAGCAAAATCAAAAGAACATATGAAAATACAATATAAAAAAACGCGTAAATATATTTTGCTATTAAAAACTTTCCCACCCCCTTTTTATGTTATGAAAATGAATTATTCTGTGCATCACAAAGCAAAGAGTTTATTGGGAGATATTTTGCTTCAAAATGGCATTCCAAAATGGCAATCAGAAATGGCGAACCTATCTCATATATAATGTTGTTTTATTACGTTATGTTATTACCGACTGGTGGCCTTGTGGTAGAGTGCTTGCTACAAGTGCGGGAGGTCAGGGTTCAAAGACTGGCAGTGTCATGCCAGCGACTATAACAGTGTGAAACGATCCACTCAGCTTAGCACTCAGTTAATTAAATTTATGTATTTGTCGTTGATTACTGTCATTGATATTCGAGGACTGTAGTATAAACTTATCTGTGAAATATAATACTTACAACAAAGATGGTTTGCATAGTTGCCCTTGTTTATTATAATTCTTATATTTTGATCATGTGATGTAATAATATTAACCATATAGAGGGCAAATAAAAAATTAGGAGAAAGTCACTTGAAAATTCAATATTAACTTGGTTATTGGTTCATACTAACAGTATTAACAGATAACCTACCTGATAAGCTATACGGTAAGTGATAGATGTTTCTAATACTGAAGTTAGCCATACAGTAGTTGTGGACAGATTTGATTCAATATCTCGTTGTACTTGTAGTTTTTCAAGAACTGATTGCAAACTTCCAAGTGGAGCAAGCTCAAGAACAAAACATAATGGTGACATACTAACACCAATAAAACGAATGATATTTTGATGTTGCAATCGGTATAGCACATTCACCTGAAATATAAATTACACTTTGAAACACTGGGCCAACTAGGAAGGATGGGTGGGGGTGGGGGATTAATAGTAGTTTAACTTGATGTGTAACTTTTCCATGTTGTCTAAATGTGTAAATTGTCCATCAAAAGTATTTGAGGTTTTTCCCACTTGTTGATCAGCCGCAAGGCAGCTGATCTTTCATTTCCCCGTGTCTGTCAGTCAGTCAATCGGTGTTCTTTATTGCCCGTTTCTTCAACACCCACTGTCAATTCAAACTCTAATTGGTTCCCTAAGAAAACGGGTTTTAAAAATGGCGTAAAAGTTACAGGTTTCGTAATAATTTTAAACGTGGTGAAGAAGACAGAAACTTTTACAAGGTAAAAGTCTGTTTGTAAAAGTCTGTTTGTTTCAGGCTTCTGCATGACTGGCAGATTTTTGTGGGTGGCAGCACACAGCAGTCCAGTGGGACACCATTCAATACAATATACAATAAAAATACTATAAAAATACAAAGGCAATCAGTATCCTATCCTCAATTAAATCCACACAAAACTTTAATTCGTGTATTGCAAATTACTCTCTCTTTTATTACACCATGCAGTGTAGATATTTCAAATCCACATTAAACACTATGCAGATAAAATACCCTAACTGCTAGTTGACCACAAGAAGCCAAATAGACGTTCACAAGGTAGTAAGAATTTTTTCATTGATGATTTTATTGTGGTTGTATTAATGTTCAAAACTGTTCATCCTCCTCTACAGACCAGACTGAGGGAAGAACTTACAAAACGTTTTAAAGAACTTTTCTGAGAGCAACAAAAAGTATTCATGAAAAGATATGTAATCAGATTCAGAAGAAAATCAATGTTAACATTTTCATTATTATAAACATTCAAACTTTTTATAACGTTTTGGAAAACATTTTTGATGGCTTTAAAATAAGAAAACCACATTGAAAATGTAATAAGGCATGATGATTTTAAAACACCTTGTATTATTACTCTGTCTTTTCTAGAATATTGGAATTTTTTGGTACTTTTACACTTAACATGAATATGATGAATTAACAGGGCCTTCTTTTTTAAGGTAATATTGTTTCATTAATGTACCCTATGTAATTAAGAAATAAAAGTATAAAAAAAGTTATGAAAATACACAGAAATAAAGAGAATGGCCATAAAGAGAAATATTCTTTTATTGTCATTATCACTCCTCAGAGAACCAAATCGACAGAAATTTGAAATGTATAAGGACCATTTAATAGCCTAACAGAATGTGTATTCATGTTGGTAGAAAATGTACTTGACTGTGAATATATCATCATCCAGCAATTGTTGAGAAAAAGATATTGAAATTTTCATGTTACTTTGAAAGTCATGTAAAGCTACCATCAGTATACCTTAAGTGTACTAATTTTCTCAGCTTTCTCGAATATTGGGGAAATCAAATACAAACAAAAATTTCTGCAAAACGTCATTCACAAAAATAAATACATGCTAAATATGCTTAAAATCCTTGTACCACCAAAAATATTTACAGATTACGATGGTCCAAATCATGATGGTGAAGAAGGTGATACATTTATGCGTCTGAGAACTTGTAAATGGTGAATAAACAATATACAACAGCCTAAAATTTAGCTTTTATTTTATACAGTTGGTGAATTGGTTAAATTTTGGCTATTAATCGAAAGTGAAATCCACGATTGTCATTCACTTTTTGCCCAATTGTGAAAAATTATACTCGCTACATTTTTTACATTTTAGCCATTTGCAAAAAATTATACCTGCAAAATTCTCCAAAACTTGTCATTTGTACTTTTGAAATACAATTTTTTTAGCTCACAAAAATAAATACATGAGAAAATTAGTACACTGAATTTAAAGATAAATTTATTAAGGATGTTTTATTTCTTGGCTTGATGAAAATATATGAAAAATAGCTCGACATTTTGTGACGGTAAATTAGTCATTTATATCAGAGCTTGTAAAGATTGTTATCACTTTCATTCCATTGATAGTTTTATTTTAGTACAGTGTGTTCCCACTTTAGTAGAGTGTGTACCATATATGTAAATATACAATATGTCATGATTGCGATTATTTTGCAACCAAATAAGTCATAAAACCTACTTTGAGACAGTAAGTCATAAATAAGAAATAACAAAAGTACAAATTTACATTATATAACAAGCATTTGTGAATTTATATTAGGCAGGCGTTTTGAAGAATTTTTCTTCCTCTAGCTCAATATAAGCTTCCATGAGAGATCAATTTATTTGTGTGAAAGCAGCTTGGTTGCTTGTTATCATTAGAACTAACAAAAATCTTTCTGCAATTGTACAAGATTTTCAAAATAAAATTTTTCCCTCACGTTTCTCTGAAAGTGATATATTTTCCAGAGTTCACTGGATATTTTCTATGTCTATTAAGTGTCTGCCATAGGGTGGCCATTCAAATTACTCCAAAATATCCAATCATGAGCAAGTATTTCGCTAGTACGCTTTCAGATCTCACATATAAATAGTGCTAGCTTTTAACCATCAGCTTTTTTTAAAAAAAAAACGCTTTTTCAGATATCTCCAGGTTCATGCAAACCCTGCATGTATAAAATATGAATGGGCATAAGGACATGCAATTATCAACAATTACAAAATGTTAGAATGAAATTAGAGTTGAAATGAATAGAATTTAAGAAACTCACTTCTTGTCTAAGATCCCAAAATGCCTTGACAACCTTCCCATCTTCGAACTGATCTTGCATTAAATCCTCTGTTGGATTAAAAATTGAATTACAATTCACATCATTTGACATTGAGAGATGTCCAAAATGTCTGGAAATAAATTAAAAAAAGAACCTGTATAAAAAAAAATATATAACAAAGAAAAACAACTAAAAAAGAATCTTCTGAAATCATAAACACTATGCAGCAATATGTATACAGCTCATTGAGTGTTCCTTTAATAAAACATTGAGCAGAAGAGCCCTTGGAAGGTTCAATAATTGGCTGTTCCAATGAGCGTTCAATTTTTGAATATTTAGTATGTTATAAACTTTGGAAATAATTTGGTTAAAGGGATCCTACCATCTAAAATGAAAATTTGTTATTTGTTTATAAACCAGGGAAAAACAAGATTGCCATTTGACTATTTTGACAGAAATGAATCACTACTATGCAACACTGCAGAAACGATCACAAAATACAGCCACGATTACAGCCTTTTGCTTCGCTCCTTCCCTCCAAAATTTAGTTATAGCGTCCGATCCCCACGCGCCGTGTGACGTATGGGTGGACTAACAATGATATAGAAAGGCTGTACTCATCCACTTTTTTAAGGCTCATTGAACACATTTATCTATACCATGATCAACCACAAGTATAAGAGAGGTAAAATAACAAAAAAGTGTAACGAAATTCAATTCCATTTCCACAAACAAAACAAAATATTTTATAAGAAATTCCCAAGAATCGACTTTTCCGCCATTTCCCAGAAGAAAAATCAAAACAAACATTCGTCTTTATAACCCAAATTAAAAGATCCGACCCAAATTAGCAATATAAACTCTTTTAAATTCATCGATTTGTTCGAAGAGATGACAAAGATTACAATTCAGACATCTTAGAAAAGTGCCCACCGTACTTGTCTATATTTATTCACACCAAATTGAACTCTCTGGTATGATAGACCAACTTGTGTATCACTTGAACTGCACAAGGACTAGGGGCTACTCTGAAGTTTGTTTTGATGAGGAAGAAGCGAATTCTCGAAAAGACAGTACAATATTAAAAAATAATCAAATTGAATATATTTATATTGTTTGCCAGTCTAGTCTGTCATCATCGGGCCCGATGATGACAGTAGTAACTGTCGAAACGTCGCAAACAAAAAACAACCGGTCTATGACATGATAAACTCTAATTATATATTAAAAAATAATGTTGGCTGATTATTGACCCTACCGTTTATTTTATACCTTATAAGATGGAAGCATTTAACAGAATATTGCTTTAGATGTTAGGGTCCCTTTAATAATTCAATCAAATATATTAAAATGTTTGAAAAGTGATATAGAATTAGCAAGGACAGTTTTACTGAACAGGATACGCACCCTGTCTAGAAGTCTACCATGGACGACAACCACTCATGATGACAAAATTATCATTTGAAAAACACTGCAGAGGCTTCATTGGTAACAGACACGTTTTTGACATCTCTTAAAATCTCTGCTTTCTTATATGAAAAATCATCATAAATATGAAGGTTTCGTTTTAATTATCAATCAAGACTGGGGCAGGAGTTAATTGGACCCTTGTCAAAATTGATTTTAAACGAAAACAATGATGTTATTTAACATGGCAGGAAGAGAGTGCTTTTTTGTGGCGATATTGCTGTTCATTGTTTATGTCAAGAAGAAATGTTTCACATCATCTGATGGTATATCAATTTGTTTCAACATGAGATCCATTATAGAAGAAGATGAGACTTACATTAATTCCTCGCTGTTCAATGTTATGGAGAGAAGGAAAGTTTTTAAAAATTGAAGGACATCTGGCTATGTTCTGTTACTCATTTTGTTTCGGGGAGAAAAAACTAAAAAAAAGCTATCTCGACAACAACAGCTTATACCATATTGATGGTTATGGTTATGATTTTGTATGTAGATATGCCACCTGTCAATGGGAAGCGTAGAAAAGATCTCAAATTTGATAGAATCGAAAGTCTTTGCATTGAAATTTTTACAAAAACTCGAAAAGTTTTCTCACAGCTATTTTTATAGAGCACCAATTTATTCAAAATGCATAAATAACAATTTCACAAAGTTTTTTTAATGATGTGCTTCAAAAGTGTTCAGAGGAGAACAAAGAAAACATCCTTGGAGATTTCAATGCAAAATTTCTGTAAATATCTAACTACAAAGACATAAGAAACAATGACATTTCATGGCTACAAACAACTGATCAAGTTGCCAACTCACATTTCAAAGCACTCAGAAACTTTGATTGACATTATTGCTAGCAACATTCCTTCAATAATACCACATACAAGTGTGTTCACTATAGCGATTATCGATCATCAAATGGTTAGTTGTTTTAAAAATTGAACTTTTAAAAATTTCAACAAAAGTCAGTAAGCTGTCGAAATTATGCACACTATCAACCAGAAAGGATGAACGAGGACTTCAGTAGCTTTGACTGGTCTACTCTGTACGCTATGGCATATGTAAACAATGCAGTTTACTATTTCAATGTGACCATCAAATCTATCTTCAATAAGGGGAGAACCTTTCCAATGGATAACCCCTTACCTCAAAAAATTGATGACGGATTGAAACCGAATTCTGAAAAGAGCACAAAACTCCAAAAGTGCTGAAGATTGGAATCAGATCACTAAGAAACAAATGTAACAATAAGTTGAAGGATGCCAAAAGTAGATACCATCGAAGTTAGTTAATGGATAACTCTGACAATGTAAGAAATTTCTAGAATTGTATAAAGAAAGTATTTCCGTACAAACACAAGAACGCTAAAACTGAAAATATTCAACAAAGCAGCAATCCTTAGACTGAACATACCCATCCTTACAACCGAGAAATTCTGCATTAAGAACATTGACTGAGCCTTTATCACGAGACAATTGCATTAAATGTTTCAAACAAACGTTGCAACTTAACAAGTATAATTCATATAAAAAGAAAGTAGAAAAGACATTGAGAATTTTTCCTGTTTTTGTGTTTCCAAATCATTAAATTGAAAACAAGTTTTCATTGGCTATAAGTCACATGTATGCAATTGTTTTTGTAATCCTCTAATTAACACTCCCCTTCTTTTTAACACCTTCCTCTAATAAACACCCCCCTTAAAAGAGCATCCCACTTTTATTTTGGTAAGCTGTTTTGGCGTGTGCAGTTGCTACTTTTTTTCAGTCAACCTCTTCACAGTTAATTTTGAGAAGTTTGAAAATGCACGACCAAGTTGCTTTTTCAAATCCATAATGGTGATACTCTTAAATTGCAGTTGTTTTTGTTTCCTTTTATGGTCAACAGATATTCATGTATGAAATAAGAACCAATAGAAACTAACACCATTCAAAATGTAAACAAAGATTTTCGTTTTGAAAAGATTAATAAATTTACAAGGAAAATGCATTAAAGATGAATAAAAAACAAAGTATTATATTTAACGAAGAAAAAATGTATAATGGTTTCACAGTTGTGATATGGTAGGAAAAGGAGTGTCATGCATTGAGTAGAATGCCATTTTGAAAACTTTGGAAGATTGTTGGAAGCAGGGTTGTTTACAACGAAGACAAATTTTGACATTTCATTTCCACATTTTCCACTGATAAAATGACACAATGTTTATATTTTAAATGAGTGGTTGAGTCTTCTGCAGCTACCCCATCTCCCCCTCCTCTACTGCCACTGCACCAAACTAACTTATATACTACTTTATATAGTTATCTTCTGCTAGCTGAAAATATATGAGTAGCATGTCCAAGATCTTAGAGGTTTGATAAAAGATTTATTGTACTGTTAAATATTTCATTACTTTTTCTTAGTGTTTTTCTGTTTGGTTTTGGCTTGATTTTATAAAGTTGGAAGAGGGTGGAGGAGAGTGAAGATTATGTTTATTTTTTTAATGGGAAGAATGTGAGAATAATAATTATGTAAATGTAGAACTGTTCGCTGGAAGAGTTATTATTGCATATAAAATGTATATAATTGTCATGTTTATGGTTTCAGTGAAAAGGACTAATTTTAACGATGATATTGTTGAATATCCCCCCACCTCCACATACAGAACCACAAGCACAAGATTTATAACACATCCCAATTTTACCTTCCCTTTTAGTTGTTTTTAGTTGTTAAGCTATGTTTGCTTTTATTCCTTAAGTACATCTGTTTGATTTGCTATATTTTGTTTAAGGGAGGAGGGAGTGTGCAATGTATGATTTTTTTCCAAGTTACTGTCTTGCTGCATAATGTGCAATTTAGGGGTGTTACTAATTATCATTACTGGCTTTAACATGGGCCACAGCAGGGGGGGGGGGGGGGGGGGGGGGGGGCAGGGGGTCCATGGCTCTCCCACGTTTTTGCATCAATTACATTAGTGTATTTGTGTATCTTATCAACAAATAAAATGTGTTTTTTGAAAGCCTCTGAGTCGTTTTAAGAGCTTCTAGACCCCAAAATTTTCTTCGTCACCCAACCATGGTGGGCCACAATTTTTTAGGAAAACGTTTTCAATTTTATCCGGGATACTACAAATTTTGTACCCTGAAAGATATAGATCTTCAGAGTTCAGTGATGATGCCATCAAACTATAAACATGAATTTATAAATACACCTCTATTACCTATAATTTTATCTACATTATTCATATTATAGGTTTTATCTCTAAAGTATAAAGCTTAACACGTAAACAATTACTTATAATTTATAATCTTTAATCTATAGTTTATTTATTATAGATTTATTATAGATAAATTATAGATAAATTATTATAGGTTCAATTTAGAAGTAATTCTTTTGTTCTTAGAATTGATTATCTATAATTTGATCTATAAATTCCATGTTAGTTTTTTCCCTTGGACAGTCACAAAATGCCTTTTTGGCAAAATCCGATTAATAAAATATCTGAGTATAAATATCTTAAACCGCATGTTGCATGTTATTGGTTCCACCAGGTGAGCTGAGCAGAACAAAAATAAATGTAATAATGACAGAGTTTCCCTTGATGTGGCTCAACAGGAAGCTTGTGATTTTGGCAAAGATCAAAATATCACAGCATCAGTTGACAAAGAGCTGACTCTGAGAAACAGTTTGTTGATAATGGTTTACCAACTGAACATATTTATTTAAAATCGGCCAGAACACAATACAACCTGGATTTCCTTAAGGAAGAAGAAACTCACCCCAAGTACCCAAAGGAACTGCTGAAAGTGAAATTTTCTCGCCCAAAAAGTTGTTTTGTAACACTATTCAGTCTTTTTCTGTAACTGCTAAAGTTAACTTTGTTATTGAAGAAGAAGACTTGGAATTGTCACAGAGTGATGATGAAATTCCAAAAAGATGAAGATTGTGTCTATATACCTAATTATGAGGACAAAGATAACAAGGATATGGAAAATGCAGACTAAGGAGTCATGCAGCCTTCAAAATATCTCGTCTGTTGAAAAGACTGATAAAGAGAAGGTCGTTGAAACCAGTCAAACCAGCCTTTCATAACATTCAGTACTCATCGCTTCACAATTCCTACATTGACATCAAGATGTATTTCAGATCTTTCATCATCAAGATCTTCATCATAATAATCCAAAAACATTTGTCGCTGCTCATTTCTACTTGCGCTGTTTTATCTTTTGAATGTTGTGATGTCACAGGTTTTATTAGCTTCATTCATTTTATGCGGCCACAGAAAAAAATGTGTAAAAATATTATTTTAAAAGAGATAAAACTTGTATTAAGAATAATGTTAAGGGAATTAAGGGAAGTATATAGTACACGTGACAAATGATTTAATTTAAGGCAATTAACTTTTGCTGGAACTGATGTTTGCGGATGAAAATTTGTCTCAGGAATTCCAAATCAGGTGGAAACAGATTTTTGGTTTCACAGATTAGACTCAAATCCTCAAAATCTACAAAATCTATTCCTTGAAAGATAGATCCAATAGAAACAGTAATTAATAACTGGTTACCTGATTTTAGTTGTTGAATGAAACTGTTTAATAGCCACATCCATTTCTTTATATCTGGCACGATAAACACCACCAGCACCCCCTTCTCCCAAAAGTGTAGCGTTACATGGTTGAAAATTTAATTTCTGCTTATCAATAACTAACCACGATGGAATATCAGTGAGTAAAATATCAGGCACAAGTAATTTCAAAGGAACTACATCTGCGGGATGCCTACAGCAATATATCGAGTGAGAAGTCAAAGCAGCTATAGCACAGGTAGATAAACTAAATTGTTTTACATGTTGTGGATCCCGAAAATGACAACTGGTATTTCCCATAAAACCACTGATAATCAATTCTTTATGAAGTTTCAGACAGCAAGTAACACATGGAATACACTTTTCAACCAATGAGGATCCAAACTCATCAACATCTTCAAGACCTGAGTGTATAGAATGAAATAATTAATATATTATGTTAAATGTTAATGTTAAATTTCAATCAAAAACGAAGTTCATAGAAACATTAAGAAACTTTCCAAACCTGGATACCATTCTGTAATCAGGGTGTCTAACTGATCAATGATGAACCCCATATAGGAAAAGTCCTGTTCAGTGGATGAAACACTGATAGTTACTCCTTTGTTGCTGTATCCCTCATACAAAACCTGTATAAATGTAAGCACAAAAAATCTTACTCAGTACTAGGCTTACAACAAATTTTAAAATCATACTACAGATACACTTGTTTGACATAAATAATAACAATTTCTGAGAAGGACTTACTGTTCTATTTTAAATCGTAAAAAACAAATGTTATAAGGTTTATATAAGCTTCAGGATGCATCACTTTCATATCATCATAGTCATACAAAATTTCCCTGATCTGGAAACCTATTATAGAAACAACAGAACTTGACATTAGGCTTCCAGAGCAGGGAACTTTCGTATGACTATGATATTGTACAGGCTATTCTCAAATCTCACGTACCTCCATCTTGATGACCTTTTAAATGGTCAAAATCTTATTGGTTGATAAGGAATACATTCCCTCTTTTGCCTTAAAATTCGAAAAATTGAAATATTCTGCAAATTTTAGGTTTTGTGAGTAAGTGCTCGCCTTTTTAAAGCATGACCAGAAAAAAATGCAAATCATGCATTCACAGAATGTTACATGCACTTACAATGCTCCATTTATGAGAAAAATTGCTTGCTAACTATTTCATTAGAGAAACCACTTGTCACAATATCAAGTTTTTATGAATAAGAAATAATATTAAATCACATGGTAAAAAGTTGGAGAACAGAACAAATAACATTGTGATTTTTTAGAAAAATTCATCTATTGTAGAAACAAATTGTGCTACTTCATGTGGGCATGCACTGAATATTTTTCCATTTTGCAGTTTCTAACATACATACTCACATCATCATGAAAGGACTCCATCAGGAAATACCCATTGGAGTGTAACACAAGAATTCCTTCTCTCCACAGTATCATTGAATAATATGAGTTGTCTGATGTAGTAACTTCAGGTGGTTCTTGACAATCATTCGTCGTAACTAAGACCCCCCATTTCTGTACAGAGATGATAATTCTTGCTGAAAAGAGATTTCACAAAGAATATATCAGATATCAATATATAAGGATTTCATAGCTGTGAGCTAAAAGGTCACTATGTTCGTGAGTGAAAAATATAGGTTTCGAAGACAAAGTGCTAGCCAAATCTACTGAGCATGGGAAGAATCATGCATAATGGAGGCTTATACTGATTAAAATTAAATTATATTATTAAAATATTAGTCAATCTTGTTTTTTTTACGTTTTAAGTTAAAAAAGCTTATTAATAAATCTTATTTCAGAAAGTGCAGTCAGAGTTCTGACAAGACCTGTGTCAATTGCCCTTAACCACTTTTAAACTTCTTTTTATCTGTATACGCTTAACATTTTATTCAAATTCTTTAAATTCAACATGATTATACGTGTTAATACTATTGTATTTATATAATATTTATTAGTTCATATAAGATAATTATAGTTTTCTTCTTTCTTCACTCACTTCGCTAAATCGACATCCGACCTCTACGGTGGCCAGAACAGAAAAAAAAATGAAAGACTGTTGAATGATTATAAAATAGAAATGAAAAACAGTAATTCCACAAGTTTTCGGAGAACTCTTATTGTGATGGTAAAACATTTAAAATATGAAACAGGCTTAAATTTCTGCATCCTGATTAAACGTTTATTAAAACCCTGTCGCATTCCTTCATAAGCCCTTTTTAGCATGGGCCTTTTGATGTTCATTTTAGCACATTGGTGCTAGATCAGGTCTAAGGCAACATTGTTACGTCCCCCACATGAAACTCTTACAACAAGTAATTGTTCAATGTTAACTGCTCTGTGAATCATCCCTAATAATAAAATTATTTTCCGACCCACCGACACAACTTTTTTTCCTAGAGTTGGGCGACGAGAAACAAAAATTATTTAAGGCCAACTTAGTTAATAGTCACAACATGTTATCAAAATGGTAATCATATATTTAGCCCCAGCGTATATCTGCCAAAGGGGCTCTGTCCCTATCAAGCTTGCCTACGCTCGGTCCTACAAGACTGTGCAAAATTGAAATATTTGAAGATGTTTTTTTATGAAATTTTCTGACCTATTAATCTGCTCCAAAATCCAGCAGGAATATAATTCATATGATAATTTCGACTGATACATTGCATTGATTCTTGCACATATTTTGCCATAGCTGATTGTAAAGCCGCACATGGACGTTCTTTAGGTAACATTGATGGGATCAGGAATGTGGCTTGATCCAGACATAAAGCTATTTCAAACCGTTCAAGCAGTCTCAGAAACTAAAGAAATAATTAATTTCTACTACATTTGCACAAAATCACAATGTTAATTCTCTATCCCTTTTTTGTTAAGAATTTCAGCTAATTTGTTCAGCAAATTGGTTATAATATGGAAACAGGTAAAAACAATTAGAGTGAAGGAACCACAAGATTTATATGTCAGGTATAAGTTTACGGGTTTTTTTAGACTTTCGGTTCTTTGTTTAGCTACATTTTTAAACCGACATATCTAATAAGCACCTCAATTGTCTTGTTTAGTATTTGTTAATATTATTGCTGTTTAGAAAATAGGAATATTCATATCAGCCCACTCAATCATTTCCATCCACACCCTCCTCCAATAATAAGGGTGGGGGCATTTAAAAGAGGAAATATGAAATACAACCATTGGGTAACTTGATATTGAGATTAATTTCGTTAATTTTTAAAATCACCACTAGTATTTCAAAATTCTATCTGTAATTGTACCATGTATTTAAAGTCCCATATTTCTTTGTTTCTCTTGCTTATGAAAGGTAGATGACTACCGACTTTGTTATTGTCAAAATGTTATGCTAAATTTCAATGCCATTTTCTGCATAGTTGAAACTTAGTTGGAACATCAACTTAAGTAATTAATCAAAACTTATAACTGATAAATTGGTAACAAAACCTACCTGAGGAATGAACTTTTCTGGCAATCTAGGATTCCTTAACACAACCATTAAGTCTTCCATTTTTATGAAACCGGATTTTATAAATGGATTTCTTTCACGTACAGTCACAACAAGAGCTAACATTTCACACAACCAAGATGGATCAATGAAAAACAATGAATCTAGTTCCCTGAGATGATCATTGAAATGAAGCAGTATTCCATGTTCGTGTAAAAATTTAGCAGCTTAAAAGGAAAAATATTTTCTAAGTACAATATATCTCATAGAACACTTACCACCTGAAATTGCCAACTTGTTTTCTCATATCTACAATATCATATCTATATTCTCATATCTATCACATCTACAAAAGTGTATCCAAAATGAATGACAAGTATGTATTTAGTTCTGCTTTCAAATATGACCTGTCAGAACTTCTAAGCAGGTTGTTAATAGTAGGGCAAAAAACACTGATAGCTCAATTTCAAAATGAGAAGAGAAGTGGGTGGTATCATTTTCATGGTAGATAGAATTGATGATGTTTTTCTTACACCTGTTGTTACACCAAAAATTCATGGATAATTCCGAGGCATTGTTTGACCTACCATGATTGAAAAAAGTTCTATCAGAGATCGTAATTGATGACAATGGTCAGGGTACAAATCAAGATGTGGTACTAACAAATCTTGATGGCGCAAAAACCAGCTTGAGAAATAAAATCGTATCATATGTTGATGCAATTGTTGAGAGTTTAACTGAGGGATTTGATGTTTTGAGTGAGAACGAAGATACCAATGATACAGAGCACGATGAAAGGGCATTTCAAGGAGACAAAGTTTTACATGATATCTGCCTTATCACAGATTTTCTGGTAGCATGGCTCTCACTGTCCAAAATATCGTTCTTCACCTTACCAACACTTTTGATTGCTTACATCGCCTCTACTAGAAGGTATTACTACGTGTTTGTCCTACTATATCCATTGATGTCATCATAAAAGAATTCATAGCTGTAATTACAAAAACCCTGTCTCCAAATGAAGTGTGGAAGTTTTTACATCAGCATCATGAGGGCAGAGTTGGGACAATATCTTAATTCTTATTGAACTCTGTTGTTGTGCGCCTTTTTCAAATGCAACTTTAGAACGATTTTTTAGTCAAATGGAAGTAGTTAAAACTGAAACAGACTGAGAAACAGACTGAGTGGAAAAAACCTCATAAGTTTGTTATTTCTCAAGATAATGAGACCACCATTGGTAGAATTTCATGAAAAATACTTTGGAAAGGCTGTTGATGGTACAATAGAAA
Organism: Turritopsis rubra; assembly: GCA_039566895.2. Lineage (NCBI taxonomy): Eukaryota > Metazoa > Cnidaria > Hydrozoa > Anthoathecata > Oceaniidae > Turritopsis > Turritopsis rubra. Next base: position 9,824,834 of record CM077625.1, on the reverse strand, counting down.
GGAACGACAGGTTAATCAAAGTGAACAAAAGAAATATCAAAAGAAAAAAAAGATAAAATCAATTCTTGATCTCAATATTCCATCAATTTTTGAAAGTTGAATCTTCAATGTTGAAATTGACAACAATAGCAGCAGTGATGAGTCGGACGATAACTGAAGTATTTGTAGATAAAGCTTTGTTCAGTATCTTTTTATTTTATTTTTTTATTTGTTATTTCGACTCTTCTCACTATTGTTGTAGACAGAAACTTTCTTCCTTGTCATTAAAAAGATTTATTTAAAAAATTTGTGTGATGTGATTTGTTTCGTGTTAACAGACCCAATTAATTTAATTAAACTTCACAAAATAAACGTCAAAAAATAACGTGTTTTGTTTTATTTATAAAAGAGGCAGTTTGTTTTTATTCTGTATTTCATTGAAAACTTCTTGAAAGTGAAAAACTAGTATCATGGTAGAATTATATTTGCTCTCTCTCCTCTTTGTGTAAATCATACATCCCTGGTTCCACAAAATAGAGAACAAGAAGACAAAAAATCTTGGAATAAACATGGTAGCCAGAAGAAACATGGTAGCAAAAAACTGTACCAAAAAAACACAAATGAAAAGGTTCACTGGCGAAACTTTATGAACTGTACAGGAAGTAAAATAAAGCCTCATCAAAATAGGCATTATAGATGTAAGGATCGTGTCGCAGGAAATGCATTTTCCAGTGATCTTGGGCTTAAAAAATCAAAGTTTTCCCCTCACCACTAACCATGGTGGCACCTCAAGGAGTCAATAAACACCATTGTGTGTACAGACATTTTAAAAATTGCTTATTTCTAATGCTGAAAATTGCATTAAAGTTAGCATCTAATTCACAGAGGCACACAAAAAATGAAGAAAAAAACATTGTGACAAACCAAAAAAATTAATGCAACGATTATCTTTCATCTCACATAAAAATAAGGAATTTTACTGACCTGTAATAAGTTCTCCCACATCATAGATATCATTATTAGGATTTGAACAAGCCAAACTTTGCATCTCTTTAATTGTAAGAACAGGATGATGATCCATACTTTTTCGCACTTGGTTTTCTCTGACTATGCTGTCATAAAGTTCAATGTAACTCAATGGGGCCTAAAATGATATATAACAGAAAATGCCAATGAGAGTGTTAATCAAAAAACAAACCTTTTAATGAAATGGTTGACAAGTGACTGTTTGAAAACAATATTAAATGGCTACAAACTGAACACAGATAATGGTTCTTTATATTCCACTTAATTGTGTAAGCATTTCTCCTTCAATTTGTTCCTGTATTCTCATGTTTGAGCCTATTTTAAAATCTTACAGTCTATTCCATTTCTTCTATACCAAATGTATCATTAAAAATGTTGACGTCATACAAATGATCATATGCTATGTAACAATGATTACTAGTTTGAGCTGTATCTTTTGAAATAAGTAAATGTTTATGTGTGACTGTCCAAGGGAAAAAAATCTTATTTTGTTCCATTGAGCAGTCACATATGTATACTTCTTCTTTTCTCGAGTTTTTCATCATAAACAAATGAAAAGTTTTATTCGCTTTATTTGAAAGACATTATTTTGAAAATCTATATTTTTGTATGTCTTCTTTATTAAAGTTTGAAATTTCTGTGAAGTTGAATGGTGAAACCTAACACAATTATGTATTAACACATGTTTAATTTGGCAATTACACTATTTTGGAACACTTTAAAATGAAGTCATTACATTATTTATTTACAGCTATGAGTCAAAATTCAATTCCAATTTTTTATAAAACTGGAAAACTTCTGTATTAAGTGATCTGTAAATGAATAATTATGTTTCAAACACGAAGGATTTCAGCTACATTTGGTTCTACAATGACACAAAGGGAAAAACAATACTCTGACTAAATGCACTAATTGGTAACATTGAAAAATACTCACAGTTTTACCAGAATTGTTGTCATTCCCATTCATTTGGTCAGCAACGTTATAAATTTTATCACGCAGTAGATTAATGTTTTCATTACATGTGTTTGAAACAAAAATACAGCCACTGATGATAGGATAACCTTTTTTATTGAATTTCAACATGATATCTTTCTTCATACGTTCCAGAAACACTTTATGATTTGAATAAGGTAAACAATCAATGTGTGTACCAACCACTATAATGCGAGAATTGGGTGCCCTGGCCTACAAATTAATAGAAATTTATTACAGTTGAGATTCAATGATCATATTCTCAGATATACCGATGAAACGGTGAAAGCTCAAATATTTTCTAGTATGTTTATAAGGTTTACAGTAGGTAAACGTATACGTATTATAATTATTATAACACTTTTTGAACCCATTCAAAAGTTATTTTTTGTTATCTTTTATACTTCTTGGCATTAATTTTTAGACAGTCATTAAATATATTACTGTTTCACAACATTTCAAGCTTGGAAAATTTAGTCAGTCTTCGGTCGCTCTCTATTTTGTCAGGGTTGATATATAAACCTGAACTATTGAAATGAACTAATGAAACACAAAGAAACAGAAGGTCTTCGGATTAAGGCATCAGAAATAGTATGGTTTCATGTAGCCAGACTGACTTATGCTTAAATAAAAAAACGGCTTTATTCTGGGTCACTCGGTTGGTCAATCTTTTGTAATTTTTTTTTTTAAAAAGTGAATTTTCTATGTTATGTTACATTTTATCTTGGGATTGACAGATTGACAGATTGAAGTTATTTTTGTTATGAACTTTCTATGTTTTGTTACTTTTTATTTTGGGTTTAAGAGTATAAACATTTGCAGGTATGTCATGGTTTTCCCAGCTTACTTTAAAAAGCAGGCATGTAATTTTAATTTCCACTTTATCATCAAAATTGTTTTCTTACAATATTTGTTTTTGATCTACAAATTATCAGTTCGAATTTTCCGAATCATACATATTATTTTATTGTTTTCATATAACTTATCAAAAGAGAAAATGAATGCCAATAATTTGAAAATTTGAATACTTTAAGAATATGGTAAGTCCTCATGACCTGTTTTTTTACAAAAAAAATCACTCTTCCATCGAGGATGAGAAAAAATGGAAATAATGAATTTAGCGGATTTCTTTTTAGAGAGTCATATAGGTATAAGTTCTTGTAAAAATGATAAAGGAATATGTAATCAAAAGGATAATGTAAATTCATTAATTGAAATACATACATTCCTTATTTACAGTTGTTCGTATGTTTTTATAATACTTATAGTCATTTCGAACGTGAATTGGCCCTGGATGTTAAATTAATATCATCTGTTTTTATCGGTAACGAAAACAAAACAAAAATTAGATGCTTGACAGGAGGCTGGTGCACAACGTCACTAGAGAGCATATATCGGAAACAAACGGGTGAACAGGGATCGGTTTTTAAATGCTGCTCATATTAATGATAACAATGATTTACCTAACACTCACTCTTTGGGAGCATTCAACATTTTATACAAACACTGCCACGTAATAAAATTCAATGGCGAAACTAATTTTAAATGGTGCACAAATGGAAAAGTAATGCTTCCAAATTTATTAGAATATCCCCCTGAGTTATGATATCTTTTAATAGACAACTCTGCACTGGCGAAACATTTTCGTAATTATAGTAGAGTTTACAATAATGCATTTAGTTTCGCATCACTGTCTGCTAATCTTCGCCCACCACCAGGAAATGGGCTTCCATGTTTAAGGATTTGTGGACAACTGTTGCATAGGTATGGAGCACTGCCCGCTGATGAAAACCAGGTAAGTAGATCCCAGAGGCCACAGTTACAACTTCTTTTCTGCTTAGCTACCATAGTTTTGTATTGAATTTCATGTTTATATTTACTTTTTACCCATTTTTACATCTTTGCTAAAGACCCTGGAGATTTTCCTATTTTGAATTCATTTATATATTTTGAATTCATTGATATAAATAAATAAATAAAGTAATGGTTGGTCTCATTGTTATTAAAGGTAAAAACTTGTGTGAAGTGTTATTATATTATACGCTTCATGCTGACAGGAAGGTGTACTGAACAAATTGTCCTTGATAATACCCAATAGATTGTGTAGTATTAAAGATAGTCACACCCAAATTTGCTACAGTTACTTTTTATTTATTTTTATGTGACACATCATCCGAGCATTGGATAGTTGAAGAATGACCATTCCTGTCAGTTCCTGAGCTTCATGGAATCGATTGATACGAACTATCCTTCGAAAATAGGTAGAAAAACTGTAATCCATGGGTATGAAGTTTTTGGTCCAGTTGCATGTTGTATGATTTTCAAATTTCATATCATCCACCACCACCACCACAATATTGAAAGTCAATTCGTGCAAATTGTATATCTATTACAGTGTGCCGTACAGTACAATGGAACTGATTCCTTTAAATATGTGTTTTTCTCCCCCCAAGGTGTGATAAACAGTTCATTTTCGAAACCGGATAGAGCCACAATTCAAAAGTTAAGAATAATTTCCGATGTTAGTAAATGAACGGTACTACCTTTTGAATATTGATAATCATTTGAGCACTCTTAAGATCCCAACATAACGCATGCGCCGAAGAGAAACTTTACATACAATTTATTCATCACAACCTAAAGTGAATTTTATCTTATAAACTTATCCAGCATATGTGAGAGTTAATAATTCGCAGACAGCCTATGCAGAATAGGAAGTAAATCTTAGAATTGCGTTTGGGGTTAACAAGTATACCTGGCCAGTACAACGTCCCCCATCTGCCATGATTAACCAGTAACATGATTCTCCCTGCCAATGCGATATATACTGTCTTGGCCTAAATAAATCTGATTTCCCAGATCTGAATTTCCTGATTTATAGAAATACCAAAAAATCTTGCCTAAGGTTAATTTTTTTCTGGATCTGCCCCTGTAGCCAGTTTTTATAACTTACTTCCTGAATAATCGAAAAACTTTTTTTGTGCATTCAAAAGGGTTGATGCCATTCACATCCTTCAGGCTCGCATGTTCACAATTCAATTACTTTTTATGGTTCAGAGATTAGTATTCAGTTCTGCTTTTTCCCATTAAACACTACTTCTTATACCTATCTACATGGTTTATTCTGTTAAAATATATAAAGTCAATCCCTTTTTTTTGAAAATAAGTATTGGATGGCTTAACATGCAATACCAGAAATTTTTACCCTGGAGTTGGTATAATAATCAAATGTGCTTCATAATTAGATTAAAACTTACCCACTACAAAATTACTAAAAAATTACTTACAGCAAAAAATATTATGGTTACTTGATGTTATAATTGTAAAGTATAATTTTGAGAATATATACCTTGAACTGTAACATTATAATTGTATACCTTATTTTCGTTTGAACAATCTGAATTTGAAAATAAGTTTAACATAAGCTAGACATGCAATATCAGAATGAGAAGCATTAGCTGTTGGTCATAGTTCTTATATAGTTTTACCATATAGAATACTGTAGTTCTCACAAAAGGTTTATTTAAGGTTAGTTAAGGACATGTTGTATTGACAAGAAGGTTATAAAAAAATATCAGATCATTTTTTAGTTATTTTTATAATATTTGTTACTGTTTTAAATTTCTTGAATTTCTTTATTCACAAATCATGAATAGGAATTTATCAACTGCTAAATTTATCAACTGCTGATAATAGTGGTAACAGTGAGGCTTTGGGGGCACTGGCTGCTGTGGCAGAATGTATTGCAAATTACAAGTCTAGCATTAACTAGAACTTCGAGTATCCATTATTTTTTATCATATGCCTAAATCTTTATTTTTCCTTTTTAGTTCGGAACTTATGCCAGCGTGGTATGTGTTTCTGACTTTCTATTAACACCATATTCTTAGAAAATTTCAATTTATGTTATTTGTATGAAAAAGATGTTTTTATTATTTTTAGATCTCCAAGCTAGTTTTAGTAAGTATTCTATTATGGGGCATGTTTTTTTTTGTTCCCCAACACCAGCAGCAACATGGAACGAGCTGAATTCTGGGCAGGGGCTAGGGCCAAGGACAAAGCAGAAAACAGCGGCCTTATTAATTTTTTTTGTAAAACAATAGTCATTAGAAAATTCCTTGCTTTGGCTACCTGAAAACTCCATTTATTGTCCTTTTTTCTTCCACATTTCATTTGATTTCATGGCAAAATAAACCAATGTACAATAATTAGATATTGTCATTCAATCAAAGTAAGTGCAAAATAAACTACAGTTTACACTTGTACATGTAAGCAAAAAAGATATACAATTATAAAGAATCAAACCATAGAATTTTCTAATGACTATTTTTTTCTTCTTCTTTCTATCTTTCTTTTCTTTTTTTTTCTTCTACAAAAGAGCCCTTAATGAAATAATCACTTGAAATGAAAAAATTGAAATACATAAACATAGTTGGAGTTTAACATGACTTCTATGACGTTCCTTATTTTTTCTGTAAATTTGATTACTTGATTGCTTGATTTAGCCTTCCAAATTCTCATTTCTTCATTTATTTATTTGCTACTTACTTTGAATTATTTGTGGAATTTGAGGAGTTATTTATTTATGTGTCAAAAGAATAAAAATTACAACTATAGACTAATTACTGTTTGAGAAATTTTTGCCAAACAAATTTTTGCAACTAACCTCAAAATCGCAAAAATTTCTTCTGTAAATATTTCTTCTCAATTACTATTTTATTTCAAGAACCTATGGGCAGCGAGTAACGCAGCCTTGGCGGCTAGTAAATGTTTATAATTCTAATACTGAATCAGAACAAATCCAAAATTTGGAAAACTTAAATAAAATTTTAAACAATAGACACTAGCCCTGAAAAACATATAATACTAGGTGGAGACTTAAATTTATACTTCGATACCACACTAGACGCATCTGGCAACTCTACACTGAAAAGAAAATCTCTACAAATGATATTATTTGACCTGTGTGTTATTTGGAGAATAAGAAACCCCAAAACTTATAGATCTACTTTTAGGCAAAATCATTTCTCTGGAGTAATTCAAAGAAGATTAGATTATTTCTTTGTTTCAAATACAATGCAAGAAACCATTACTCAAACAAATATTTTAACCTCCTTTTTAAGCAATCACTCACCGTCACCATTTCAGGTATTGCTGTCACTACTTTTGGTAAAAGTTTGTGGAAATTTAACTCTTCATTAATTGAAAATGAAAAGTACACTGATAAAATGAAAAGGCACACAAACTATAAGGGATTTTGAAAAAGGAAACATAAATGATGGTCAAGTTCTTTGGGAATTCTTAAAGTATGTGATCAGAAAATTTACTGCTAAAATTATGCTTAAACTATCTGTTATGAAAGAGAAAAACTAGAACATGAACTAAAGAAAGTGAAAGATACTCTAAATGATAACCAAATTCATTATAATGAAATGAAATGTCAACAAGATAGCATATATAACAAAATTGCAGAAGGTATAAAAATAAGAAGTAAATGTTACTGGCATGAACTTGGGGAAAAAATCATCTAAGTTCTTTTTGAACTTAGAAAAGAAGAACGCCATACAAGGCACTATTCGCAAACTGCTTGCAGATAATAAAGTGGTAAATGGGACAGCAGAAATTAACAACAAACTTCATAGCTTTTATAAGACTTTATATGTGAAAAGAAACATAAATAATAAAGATGTTGGTGAAGGACTTTAAAAATCTTTACCTATTTCTAAAATTAACATTGAAGAAGCTAATTTATGCGAAGGGCACTTTTTAATGCTTTGAACAAAGTCCCCAGGAAAAGAGTTTTACAAAAGAGTTTTATGAAACAATTTGGAAATTATCATTCCACTTCAACGTTCAATAAATGAAGCATACACAGTTGGAGAACTTAGTTCTTCTCAGAAAAAGGTAATTCGTCATTTGACATCACATGGGCAGTCGATATTTTCCCAGAGAGTGGCTTCATAACAAATGTAAATAAAATCAGACCCATTTCAGGGGTTATAAAATACACTTTGTGAATGAATACAACAATACAGAAGGAGAATTTGTTATTTTTTAACCCTCATTTTAGTAGAACAAAAGTTTTAAGGACCTTGTGTTCAGTCCATGACGTCATGATTTGCCTACAAGCATCTTTCTAGGCATTTAAGTGCTCTTTATAAGCTTATCCAATTTTCTGTTTAGAGTACAAAGTTGTATATAATTAACCTGATGAAAACTACTACTCTCATGTCATCTATTATATCTATTATATCTATTATATACACAGGTTTTCTAAAAGAAGTTCCTTTTAAATGTTGATCTTCTAAAAATCACTTCCATACCTCAAATTGATTGTGGAAAATCTCAGAGAATAAGTTTTTTATGCAATTTGCTAAAACCTTCAATGCAAAAAATATTGTTGTTATGTTTGTACCACACCTCTTCTTCTCTCTTTATATCCAATATATGATTGATAAGTAATTTCTTCTGTGCAAAATCAATAACAAATCATTTTTCCATAGTCAGTAAAAAAACTATTTTCATTGCCTATGATTTCTCCAATTAAACAGAGAGAAGAAATGTATAATCTTTTGTTCTTTTTTTTCATTCAGGCTGAGCATGATTAAAGTCTGCATTTTGGCCCCAGATTTTAGCGACTTTAGTCGTTCTTATTAAAGGGGATGTCAGGTTTAGAAACTTATTTTTCCTATTTCTTGTCCCAACACCAAAAAGATATCAAACAGCAAATTTATTTTCCAAAATTCAATGTATTTACGTAAATATTTAGGATTTTCATTTACATATTTAGCACGTGGTGGAGAAAGGAGCGTTTTGTGACATCAAAATTGCGGGTTGTATATTAGTGATATTAGTAAGAACTAAAAAGAAATTTGTAATTTGTTAACATTCAAGGTTTTATAAAGCCGTTGTCCTTAGCTTTTGGGTGCTCAAATACAAGTGGTGAAATAAATGAAAAAAGAACACACTATCTGAAAATACCAGATTCTAAGAAAGAGTGTGAACTATGATCTCAATGGTTACATAATAATTGGCTCTGGAGAATGGAACATAAACAACTGTGAATTAAAAGCACATAGTGTCGTGGTATGCAGCGATCAACTTCCATTCAGATAGCTTCGAAAGAGTTCCGGATTGCAAATACCTTAAAAATTCCAATTTTTTCTCTGTTAAAAAACTTATTTCTTTGCAACATGTTTTTTACTTACACAACTTTACAATGAGCAAGATTTGTTTACTGATCAATTAGATTTTATTGAAGCCGGACAAGAATAAAGAGTTAAACTTATTATTAAGGCCTACTTCACACTATAGTGAAATAAAACAAGTCCCTTTCCTTTTCCAACTTCTCATAGTTATGTGGGCATGCAAGTTAATTGCAAACTTTCTAATGGTCAGGATAACTCAATGGTTGGGTACACCTAATGACTTGAGTAATCCTGATAAAAAAATGATGTAAAATATTAAAAGGGGGTTTTGTTTTAAAAAAACAGCCCTTACAAAAGTTCTGCCTACTGATCTGACTTCACTCAGGGGATACTCTTTGCAGTTTCTTTTATCCCTTTTCCACATGGCGATCATGTACTCTCTACAGCACGTGAAAACCTTGTTGACAAAGAGCATGGAAGATGATTTAAAAGCGATTTACGATGACTTGTTGAAAACAGTAATAAAAAGCCTATGCTAAGTCAAGCAAGCTTTTACAAGTTGTTGAATGTTAAGAAGACGTTATCAAGAAATATACGTGTTGAAAATGATGTACCCAATAAGATTAAAAGTTTTGTAGCTTTGAGGTAAGTCCCACATGAGTTACAAATGAAGCTAGTCATAATGCCATAGGTAGTCATAATAACTTTAATTATACTATTTGTAGTTTTTCACAAATTTGATTTGGTTTTTAAATGACAGATTCTATGAATTTTTTTGTTTTTCATGAAAATAATGAACAATTATTTGCGGTTACATAAGTTTAGAAAATTTTAAAAAACCTGGTAAACTAAGACTATTAATATATATGTAAATATGGCATGTTGAAGTTGTTGTGGATTTTTGTTTAGGACAGAATCAACTGGAAATTGTTTATTCAGTGCTTTTTCTATCTCATTATGCGGTGATAACAGTTTGGTGAGTGAGTTTAGAATACTTGTAGCTATTGATCTGTTTTTAAACTCCTCTTTTTACTCCAACCATCCAACTTTTTACGTTTCCTGATCAATTTCAAAACATTGCTAACTTACTTGCTATGTCGGTTTCCCAACATTCCATTGATTCTGGGAAATGTAAGGATGATCTTGTTAAGGAAGAAGCCATTCTTATTTGTAGTGATTATGTTTGGTCAGGATTTCTTTGTGTGCTTGCCCTTTCCACTGTGTGTTGTAGGAATGTGCAATGCTACTACAGAACAACTGGTGCAGTACTAAAAAATAGTACCATGTTTAACCAATTGATCGCACCCGTAGCCCTTCTACCTCGTATGAGATGATAGCTTACTGATGTTTGTCATACCAGGGGGTGGAGATGATGTTGAAAAGTAATGTCATCGAAAGCATCTGCATTTTTGAAACTCTTGACATCCTCTGAATTTATTGTTACATTAGTTATAACAAGATCTGTTCTTGATTATACACTTCCTGTGACACAGATTTTGCAAGGAAAATCTATTGATATTTCTGAGGGTTTACAATCGATTAATTCCTTGAAAAGTTGTTTATGTAATATCAGAAATAACATAGATGATTACCACAACAAGTGGTTCTCCAGTTAGCATTCAAGGTTAATGTCAGTGAAGCTAAGCCAAGAACTGCTAATCATCAAATCAATAGAAATAACGTTTCTTCTGACAACAGCTTCAGACTATTTTAAATGTTCTCTTACAATTCCTATTGTTGATCATCCTCAAGGTCAAAGAAAAGAAAAAACTTAATGATGACTCTTTGGTTGGATACGATGGATTGGTTATCATTCCATCAACTATGATTGCATTCATAAGCAAAAATATTGACTGGAAAGTGAAGTTTCAGTCATTTGTCAATTTGTATGAAGAAGACCTCCCATGTGTTAAAGCTTTGACTGCTGAACTGGAATTGTTGGAACAGTATTGGGTGTTGGATAAGAGCAGTCAGCCAAGTAATATTTCAGATACTTTGAAATGCCTGCCAAACAAAGCATTTGCCAACATCAAAGTATGTCTTTTAATTCTTGGTACCTTACCAGTAACCTCTTCTTTGTGCGAGACATCATTCTCAGCAATGAGAAGATTGAAAAATTATGTAAGAAGTACTATGACATCAGATAGGCTGAATGGGCTTTCCTTGATGCATATGCATATAAAATGTTTTCCTGGTTGAGGAGCTGGTTATTGGTGTTTCATCAGCAATACTTAATTCAGTTCGCTTTCATCAACAAGTAGTATAACTTGCTGGATTATGTCCTAGTTATGTCAATGGTCTTAACATTGGCAATTGGTTTTGGTTTGTTACAATATTTGGTTGATGGACATCAAACATTCATTTCATCATTGGTTCACTTTTGATTTAATGTCGCCATATAACAATATCTTGTTTTTGGCTTAGCCTCTTCAAAACCATTGTCCCTAAGGTTGCTTTAGCCCCTGGTTTTCCTTACATGTCTTAATTTGGCTAGTAGAATACAACAAGGTTTTTTATCCAGGAGCGGAAGCAACTGTATTTCCTTGAATTCTTTGGTTGGATTGTTGGGCTTCCCCCATCAGCCTTTTTGGGGATCAGCTGCAGGTGCATCTTATGTTTTCACAGTATGTTGGTTATTTTAGCTGTGCTTTGCTTTCAAGTTGTACTTAATTCTTAGTACGCAAGCCTAGTTTAACTTGTTTATTGGTACTTCGAGCTGTACTTTTCCGTCATTCATTCCGCTGGATTACATAGGGAACATGCTGGCTTGGTTTCTTCTGATGTAGTTTGCTCAACATCTCAACCCAAATTTCCCCAAATTCTCTTGTAGTCAACAACCGTTCATGCAAAACATTTGGATCATTTATATTTTGTGTTTTGTTTCTCACTGAGAACCCAACAATTAAAACTTCTTTAAGATGTAGTTGTTCGACTGACTAAAAGGATAAAAGTTAATTACAACCTTATTACCTTGTCTGTTGCTTCTCTGTAGACTCTCTTTTGGTTTCGTACTATATTTACATGTAGAGCCACTGGCGCAGCATTCACTTGTCCATAAACTTGTCTTCATTTTGGTGCTGTGTATGTGCGTAATATGTCTGTCCATGTCCGTCCATCTTTCTATTAAGTTGATGAGCCTAGACATGCTAATGAGCCTTGATATAAGTCTGTTTACAACTAATAGCGTTGTAAAAGCTTTGTTATTTTGTTTCGTATCGCCTCGTTCCTTTAAATGAAACCAAGAGACTTGTGAAACCCCACACAGTTCAGAGCACCAACTCCGCCCCGCCCCCCCCCCCCCCAAGACCCCCAGCTATTTGGCCAAAATGCATTTTGACCGAAAGGAAGTAGATCAGAATAAGAAGAGTATGCAGGTTATTTATTCAGATTCATTGAATCCATTATTTCCTCCTTCAAATCTAAAATTGAACCAATTATTCCTGATTGGTTATTCGAAGAAAAAAAGGAGATTTATTTCAGAATGCTGTACTGCCAAAGAAATGAAACGTATGTTTTCAATTTGATTAAACAGTTGGAAAACTCCAACAACAGTGTTTTTGTTAAAATTATTTGGATCACCAAAAAGATTAGAAGTCTCTTTCCATTGAAGGATAGAAATACACACAAAGCCAATGTTATATACGAGGGTGAATGCACTTGTGGTTCCAAATATATTGGTGAAACGTCACAAAATGCAGAAATATATTTTAAAGAGCACTCCTTCACAAATGTTAAATCAGAACCAACTTAATTTTAATGATCATGAAATGCGATGGAGAGTGATTACACAAGCACCTAAGGACAATAGAAAAAGGAAGATATTGGAGGCTTATTATATTAATAAATATAAACCTATTTTGAATAATCAATTAGATACGTGGTCATTAAGCTTGTTAAGAAATGGTGTAACATAGGAAATGAAAGTATTTTGTATATATGTAATATATGTAACATTTTTGTAATTTTAAATTTTACTGGCTGAAGATGTTTTTATAGAACGAAAATCTTTCCAATTTTTAAACTCATACATATGTTGTCTTTTATTCACACTAAATGGTGTACTATTCATTCACATATACATATATATTTTCTCACTAAAACATCAATATAACGGCATATTGCTATACTTTTGCTTAATTTTACCCTTGAGATAAGAACAAAGAATTTCTTTCAGTTTTTTGAAATATCTACAGCTGAAATTTTTCACTACTAACTCCTGACTTGTGATGATAATATGTTCCTACCTGCACATTCTGCAACCATGGAGCAAGGGAGTCGACACCTTCATTCCCATGAGTTACATTATAAACTGCTAAGTATAATGTATTTCCTGTTAAAAAGCATTGATGTGTTGCATAATAAACCTGCTGTCCAGCAAGATCCCACGAACTAAATCGAATGACTTTCAGCTCATTCTAAAAGGAATTCAATTTTAGTTTTATAGCAAGTTAATTACTAACAGAGAGTAGCCAGTATCCTGATATAAAGCAGCTTACAGAATCTTTAAACAAAGAGCCAACATAGGATTTTGTTGGTGGTGATAAACTCCAGTCTTGTACAGATATTCCAACACTGGAAATATTAGGAGGTAACTTTTTCCCTTGGATAGAAGCAATAAGTGAGGTTTTTCCACGTCCCTGAAAACAAACAGTTTTTTAAATATTACTCAGAGGGTAACCAAAGAATATTACATTATTTCTGCTTTTTCATTTCTTTTTCCTTTTTTTTCCTTTCTTTTTTTCATTAAAGAATTCACTTACTTAGAATATACTTACAAACTTATACAAACTTATAACATGTAGTTCTGTTTAAAACATTTGATTTGTCTAGTTAAAACTAGGTGATGTAAGTCTGACTTTGCTGTTCAAGAGCTGTTGAAGAGAGGGCAGTAAGGAAAGTCAACTAAAACTCTCTAGGACATTATTTTCTTGAGAATGGAGTGGCTCCTCTGTTGACCCTAGTGTAAGCTTAATTGTCTGGTGCCGTTATGGATCACAGTAGATGATATATGTCTGTTATAAGATTTTGCTGTAAGATGGAGTGCACTGAAATGTACGAGAAAAAAGGCATGTGGTGCTGCTTGTTTAGTTTTATGGTTTTGTACTGCTCCGGTCACTATAAATAAAGAAGGTTATTACTACAAAGATCAAAAGAGCTGATTTCGCTGTCTTGAGTTTAATTGAATCGCTATGAGGCGTCGTAATTGTCAGGTCAGAACTGGGCTTAAAACAACTGGTTTCATTCAAAAACATCTATGAAACAATAAACTGCACGTGTATTCTGCATTAAACAAAACCAACTGATTAAAAGACCATTCATTTAATATCAATGAATGAATTTTCATTTAAGAGGAAGAAAAAAGACTGCTTTGCATTCTTAAATATTTTTTCAAAGTTTACCATTGCAATGATGGAATTTACTTTGCAAAATGCAAAATTCGAAGCTATAATTCAAACCCTGCAGGTGGAGTGCAGTCCCATGTAGACACTAAAGCTGCTCTTACATCCACAGTTGGCAGTTCTAAGAAAATAACCAAGATTTAGATAAACATCTACTTTGTTTTTATATCCCCAAGTAAATCAGAACTTACAGCTCTTCGTTCAAAACAAGCCTTCCTTTTCCAAAACATTATTTCTTAGTTAGCAAACCTCTTGCTTAATCTTTGCCTCTACTAATTCATTTATTATACACTACTCTGTATTTCATGGAGAAACTTTTTCTTCATAATGATTTTCTTTTTCATAAAAAAAATCTTTGATTCAAAACCAGCAAGAACTTTCATCTCTTTTATCTTCAGAATATTTTTTTAAAATCTCTGTTGCGGCTAATTAATTGCATGAAGGCAGCTTAAGTCATTCAAAATAACCTTGCAGATGGAACTCTCTTAGAAACTAATACAATTAATTATAAGATTTGGTTCACATGTTTGAAGGTTTTACTTGATTTTCTTCATTAAGGGTTGTACTAATTGTTTTGATGAGCAAACGACCTGTACATTACCAACAACACTAGCGTAATGAAAATGCAAACGGAATCACAGAAAAGATGGCAGGAGTAAAGTTGGTGAAATTTTTAGAAGTTAAACCAGAAATTTTTGAATTAAAATTTTATTCTGAACGCTTCAAAATTTAAGGAAAGTAACATTTTATCATGCTCAATATGTATCAAAGTTTCAGAGATTTTTTGGGTTTTTTGCCAAATTTGTGCCATTAAATTCATACTTCATATTCTATTCCAGAATACTTTAGCCTAATCAATAAAATAAACGCTAGTCATTATTCATTATATTATTGATGGGTGACACCAATGAGCAGTACATGTCACCAGGCCCAAAAATGACAAAAAGATAAGCATTATCTTAACAATCATCTGAGGCTTTGTTTATTTTAGCAAGCATAAGTGAGGGTGGAAATACTAGGATTCCAACAAAATTAACCAGTGAAACTAATACTATGTTAAAATTTGAAAATGTTTGAATTCAATCATTATTATTATTATTATTATTAAGCAATATTTATACAGGTATACATATGTACATATCTGCAATAGGAATATATACATATAAACACTTCAACAAACTTAATTGCTGCTATCAACGTGTGACCTGTTTATGATAAAATATTACAAATATTACAAGAAAAGAAAAAAAGAAAATGTACAAAATAATTTATTTCTAATGGTTAAAATCATCTAATTAAAAAATTATTTAAAAGGTTGTTAAAAAAAGTGAGAATCTCTTATTTAGCTTAATATCACCTTGACAACCTTTGTAACTTAAAAACCCAATATCGGCATCAGCATAGAGAGATAAGATAAGAAAGGATTTATTTCCAGTATTACGAAATAAATACATTTGGCTCTTCACCCAGAAATGCGTATGATATAAGTGTTTGCATCGCGTCAACATAAAAAAATTAATTGCTCAGTCATGGATTCCAGCTAACGAATTGAGTGTAGGTTGAAATTGGACAAACAAGCTAAATCAGATAAAGGCTATATTGACAAAGTATTGGGACTGTAAGCTGTGCTCGAACAAAAAAAAGGAAAAGGAAACAGAAAAATATAGAAGTTAATATGATACAACAAATTTATTCTAAATTTGAGAGAATACGTGCTGTGGCTTTATCAAAACAGTAACTTTTTGTAGCAGTCGTGAAGCTTGAGTAACTGTCTGCATTTTGGCATATTAATGGTAATTCATTGAAAATTTTTGATGCCTCATATTCGAATGTTGACCTTGGGGCGTTCATATTACATGTGATGGTATCTAGGTCAAGGATGTTACCTCATAGTTGTCGTGTTGGAGGATCACGTCTTGTCATTGGCAGATATTTTGGGCAGTTTTGGGGGTTGATGGATTCGTAAGCCAATTTGGCGAGAGCAAGTTCTGAACGTTCCATCGTCGCTAGCCACTTTATCGCTAATACGTCTGAACAAGTCAAATACGAAAGTCTTACGAAACTTGCTGCAGCGTTTTGTACTTGTTGAATGTGCTTTTGGAGATATTTTGGAGCGTGGTATCAGATAGCGTTAATGTAGTCAAGTTTGCTAAGGATGAGAGATTCTGCTAGTTGTTTTTGTACATGATATAGAGTAAATCGTTTGAGAAGGCTGAGGGTCTTGAGAGTCACTGATGCCGATTGCGTCACTTTGTTGATATGTGTATTCCAGGTGAGATCTTCGTTGAAAGTAATGCCCAGTATGTTATAGGACTTTACTCTTTCTATTTGCTTTTCACCAGGATTGATTTTACAAATGTCCGGGTTGCTGAGGTTGTGTGCACGTCTCATCTGTTTTGTAGCAAAAAGAATCGAGTTAGTTTTGACCCAATTGAAGATCAGGTTTGTAGATGTAGACCAATTAACAAGATTGGTGAGGTCGATATTTTTTTTTTTTTTTTTTTGCGCAGTCAGCAATGTTCTTTGGCTTTGTGTGGTGGTAGAGATTCGTATCGTCAGCATACTGTAGACAAGTTCCGTTGGTGTTTTGTTGTTTTGACTTTGATATGTTTTTGAAGTTTTTTGGACGAGTTTTAACATGTAATATTAACTTGTACAAATTGGTAACGATTAGACAGGTAGTTTGAAATTGTAAGCATAGCACTTTGAAATACCGGAGAGAGTGAAGCTTTTTAATGAGAGTTTCATAGTCAACGGTATCGAAGGCTTTTGAATAGTCTGCCATAACTGCTAACGTTATTTCTCCTTGATGCATAGCTTTGATGATATCGTCCCTGATTTTTAGACAAGCGGTGATTGTAGAAAGTCTCTTACGGAAACCGGATTGATTTTTGGATAGAAGTTGTTCTTTTTCGAATGTTACTGATTCGTGTAAGTAAGAGCCTCTCGTATACTTTGGAGAGGACGGGAAGGATGGATATTGGTTGGTAATCACTTGGATCTTTTGGTTGTTTGATCTTAGGTTTAGGACTGATACGAGATATTTTCCATTGACATGGGAAAACGTTCATTCGTATAGATTCGTTGATTATGTGACATATCTTTCAGAAAGACTCCAAAGAAAAAGCGTCTGCTGGTTATTGCATAAAGTGAAGTAAAGTGCATCAAAACTCAGTCAGTAACAGTTGTAGATTATGTTCCTTGTTTGCTATAATAATATTTCTTTTGGGCTTTCCCATATCTTGTAATGGCTCTTCATCCCTAAACATTGATATAATAATAACCACTTTGGGAGTGCTTTACTGGAATATTTGGTTTCATTTTCCTGTCTTGTTCGATTTTGATCAATTTCTCTAATCATAACAGAACAAAGAGGGAGTTCCAGATAAAAAAATCTGATAACAGACACCATAATTTTATGCAAAAAGAAGAAGATGCCAAAAAAAAGTTACACAATTTAATTATGTATGATTGCCGCGCTTTTTCGAACAAGTAAAACAGGTTTTTTTTAGTGAAGAGTATATATGTGATGAACAGAAAAGAATTGACATTATATTAATACATTGGCTAAGATAATATATGTGAATATTGATAATTGTTTCAGCTTTATCAAAAAAATCTTTGATCATTACCATTATATATATGTTTATTGCCAACAAAAAAGAAAGTCTATAATTAATATTTTGAGAATAATTACAACGAGCATTCAGCTGGATCATTCAAATCTATGTTCAAATAATTTCTTGAATCACAACAAACATTTGTGTAGCTATACCAAGAATAATATAACTGTCACAAATTCAAAAATAATGAATAATGAAACTTTGTCCTAAGGATAAAACCTAACTATATGCAAAATATATAATACTATGGAAGAAGCTGTGCTATCCCAGGTTGAGCTTTCAACATCCTATAGCAGCACAACGTTCACACAAGATCCTGCTATAGTTATCTTATAGGCTTTTTAAGTTTACATTCTTTAAAGATACGTTTTTTCTATGTTGTCGAAGTAATTTCTTTATTCAAAACAGAAACATTCTTCCTCCATCTTTGAACGTAAGTAAACAGTGTGATTCATGTAACGGAATACATGAAAATATAAAATCTGTTGAGGTATAGACAGTAAGAAAAAAAAGAATAAAATGAAAACAAAGCCGGTTGTAATGTATTTCTTGCTTTTGCAGAAATCCAAAAACCTGTTAAGCATCAGTTAAGCATCATTTAAGCCTCTAATTGTTGAAAACTTAAGCATCACTGAGGCTCAACAAAACTTTATTGATGCTTATAAAAAGCTGAGCAGTTCACTTAAGAAAAATAGTGCTCCGACTGGTAAAAATATGTATTCCATACAACATAGAATTACCTGAAGACCAATTACCATCAGCTTTATTCTGTTAAAAGGAACACATTGGCGAAGTTTTTCTCGAAGGTATGGTAGGACAGTTTTGGCTTGATTGCTACCTATTATAAATTGTAATTCTGTTAAGTTTTCCTATTATGTGATGGCTCAAGGGAAAATCACAACAAGGAGTAATTAGTGTTTGGTAATGATAATTTGGATAAATTGATCATTAATATTGAAAGACAACCAATAATTATCACTAATTTTGTAAAGAAATAGCAATAAATGTGCTTATAAATTGGCAATGGTTGCAATAATAGGGATAGAATTTCTAATGACTTGAGAAAAACTGTTATTGTATCTTGTATAAGTATCTTGTATAAGTAAGTAACCTAGAGTTCATGGGCTTCCATCTGTAAGAGATGGTTCTTCTGCCTTCCAACTAGCAACTAGGAAGTTAACAGGTAACATCAGATAACAGGTGTTTATCCCATATGTTCAAGAATTTCCTTCCCTAGCAGAGTTTACAGAATTCAATGAAAAATCACTGAAAACGTTTAGTGAAATGTCTGTTGAAAAGGAAATTTTGAAGGAAAAAAATTTAAAAACATTTTTACTACCTAAAAGTTTTCGTCTTTAATAAGAACAAAGAAAATAGAGAAAACTGACTAATAATGAAATTTCTGTCAATTTTATTAATTTCTACGGACTTTCTGGACTGAGTGGAAATACAACTATATTATTAAAATAAATGCAAACCTTCTCATGGGATTTACAAAATAGCAATCTGGTCGAACATCTTAAAATAGAATAGTAGTGGACGGTTTCTATTTGGAATAACGTTTGAACTAACTGTTGATTCTTTTATTTTTAAATGAACCAGGTATATAGTTCAGTTTAACGAATGTTACCTGCAAATGTAAAACTGAAAAAGTAAACAAGCTAAAAGAAAACAACCAAAAGTTTGTGAATGTCTTTTCAGCACATTTTTTTGTGATAAAAATTATACGTATCAAATGTCCATACAAAATCTCAGCGAGAAAATAGCAAAATGTCTTTGTCAAAAATACTGGAGTAATTAAAGTAAAAGTAAAATTATAGAATGGAATCTGAAACATGTGATCAAAATCTAGTCGAGGGTTCTTGTTTATTCAAACTATAGTTCATCTGTAATACTCTTGTGAAGTTTTGGGATTTTTAAAAACGAACATGCAGCTAGAGGAACAAAAATTTTCTGAGATTATGGTTATCACAAGCGGGCGAAACACAATCAAATTAATCGAATTTGATAACTTAATGCCCACTTTAGATTGAGGCTATCACAATTTGCTACCAGGATAAACTTCTGGGGTGAAGAAGTTTTGGTGTGGTGGTTTGACCCAATTAGGGATCATTTCCAATTTAAACAGCAAAACGTCGAAATAGGATACTGAGTTTCTTTGAAAATTGTTACTTCCGAGTTCAAGCAAAGCAACTTTTATTGTAAAGATTATAAACTTGGTAACACCAAACGTTGTTAATAATCACGTTAATAGATAACGTGAATAGGTAACGTTTCTCACATAAGAAATTACATTATCAGATAACGTTATAACGTAAGAATTTAATGTAGCTGTTACGTTATTAGAGTTCTTGTAGAAGATCTTATAATGTTATGGAAGTTTAAAAATAACGTCAGGTAGATACAAAGAAGAACCATAATTTATGTTATTTCATTTGTCCTTTATAATGGTATTACGTTATTCAAATAACGTTATGGCTTGTTATCAAAATCCCCTGGAGCGTCACATTTATCAAATTACCACTTGTACAATAATCAGGCTTAATAATCAATATTCTCATTCATTGGCAAATTTATTTTTTGTGGATAAGATGAAGCAGATTTTTCGCAGACTGGATTGAAATCCATGAAAAGTGATTTCCCCCAAAATTAATTCCCATAATGGTATGGTGTAATTAAAGGTATGATTTCAGAAACACTAGTGAATGAAAAGTAATGATCTAATGGGTATATATCTTTTCGATTATGTTTAAATTCCTTATAGTATCATAGTCATTAGAAAATCCCCTGGTCTGGAAGTCTATTGTGAAGCTCTAATGCCGGTATTTTATAATCACATATTTTTACAGGAAGAAATCTTTCAGAATTTTTAGAATAATGGCATTTATGAATGAAGCATAACCAACTCTCCTTGCAATGATAATAAAACTATTGAATCAAAATCAGAACCTGATACTTGATACTATGATTGGTTTGAATCTTAATTTCAGCAGGAAAGCTTTTGTTTGGTAAATCTATACATTTACCATTTGTTGTTGGATTAATGACATTCCTGTATCTGAGACTTTATCCTGCAACTAAAGGCAGAGCTTTATCATTCTCTGCGTTTAAGTAGCTACCGTGTTGATGCCGTTCGGTTTGTTGTTATTTTTATCATCAGGTAATTTCATTCCATGTTCAACTATTTTGCTGTGTAAATGTTCATATTCAATAATAATCATTCATAAAAAGGGTCTCTTGTTTATAAAAATATGAATTTTTAGTGGATGTTGTACACTTCATCTACTTTCGCACTTTCTTGCATTAAAATCTCTCAATCATTATCAGTGTTCAACTGAGTTGCTGTTATATTTGACATGGCTTTATCAGATTTTGCATTTCTGTAGAATCTAATAATACAACCCTTGTTCCTTGTTATCGATAAAAGTGACAATCTTCCACATCTTGATTTTGTTTCTCCATGATTTGTAAAGTGTTCCATCAAGAAACCTTGGTGGAGTCTTCCTTTTTGATGCAGCTGCCATATCAAAATTGAATCTTTAAAATAAAGAGATCCTTAGAACAGTTTCAATTTGACAAACCCAACATGATAACCACCTCTGCCATCATGAAAACACTGATATTAACTTCCAGATTTTTGATGTTGAAGCTTTTCAATTCCCAATTCTTGCTTAAATATTTAGATAATGTTGTTGTGGCATGATTGTTACTCTATTTTACTCCCTATTTGTTATACTAACGTAACAACCGTAAAGCATAATTTAAGAACAATTCAATTTTAATAACTTTGTTACGCTGTAACAAAGCGTAATTCATGAGTAAGTTAAAGTAACATTACAAGTAATATCACACCTAATATGCGATTATTCCCTTTTCACATATATGAAAGTTCATGTCAGTGTTCACTATTAGCACTAATTTTATAACTTACACTGATATCTTATGGATGAATCGAATGAATTTGCAAAAACACATATTGTTCTTTATTCACTATTAACATCTTCTTATACTAATACTAAATCTTGCATATTTTTTTTTACCTAACTTTCAAAGAAAGAACTTTAGGAAAAATTTCTCGGGAAGTTCGTCAATGGATGTTTATTTTTTCAATATTAGTATAGGGAGAATCTCCCATTATGGGAATCTCTAGCTCCATATCACGGGTTTTTATTACTTTGTGGAATGTTGTGCCTTAAAGGTAGTGTCCGCTAAAAAACTAAAATTACAATAATTAAAGATTCTAACTTGTTGATATCGAAAATGTATTTAAAAAATTTTTAATTCGCTTTATGTTGTCTAAAAAACAATTTTTTATAAGGTTTTCTGAAAACACAATGTTCATCATGTTGAACATCTGTTATGCAAAAAAGACTGGGTAAAATAATTAATATGCACAATTATCCATATGACGTAGAAACTTCGTTAGAAAGTTTAAACTTGATAAAAGCACATAGAAATGCCCCTGATTCTCTTCGTCTGTATCATCGTAATTTTGCGTAAAAAAGTTCTGTCCATAAAAAAAACATTTTATGATTAGAAAGTATTTTTATTCTATTTTTTTTAATAACTAATGTCTTCGGCCAATAAATCATGGGAAATAATAGGTTTTGAGTATGAACCTGAAAAACCACTGCAGTCGATAAGTGAGCTACTATATGAAGATTACGAGGAGGAATCTGGTGATTTTACGTCGGGTTGCTCTTCTAAAGCGCTCTTCTTTTTTTCTTTTTCTTTATTTCGTGTTCAAAATTTCTTCCTTCATTCAAATGATTCTTGATGAATGTGACTTTTAAGCAATGAAAGTAACCAAATCACTCTACTTAAAAGTTGATCAAAAAGAAATCAAGATAACATTGAATAAATATTTCTTTTCCAAAAACCATTTCTTATTTGTCCTGCCAAACTGAGAGAAAAATTTCCTAAACTTAACTGTGCTGCGGTCTCTATGTAAGACACAGCTTTGAGAAGATTGGATACCTATCTGCTTTCAGCCATGCGCAATGACATGGTGGCTAGAGAATCTTACGATTCTTCGCGCATGTACAAAATAGGTCCCCAACCGATTTGTAGGCATTAATAACGACAGGAAGAGAGTGTTTGGCACGCTCAGTCAACACAGTGCCAAAGAAGAGAATTATAGTGTCTACTAGCACGTAAACTGTTTTATCTGCGATGTATGAAAATGGTTGATCTGCGTCGTTGCTTAAACAAATAGTTTTCGTTTGTATTTCTATACGTTCTTTACTTCACAATAATATGGAACAACCTGTACTTTGAAGAATAAAATGTTAAAACTTTTCTCTTTAGTCTTTCATTTTCCGTGCATTTTAAGCTGCCAAAGTTATTTTTGGTTTAAAGATATGTAAAAATATTTGCCATGAAGCAGCTTATATTTAATGTTTAAGAGATCCTAGAATTCAAAATTTTCCTTCATCACTATGGTGGGTGACAAGGTGAGGCATTATTACATTTTGTTTTTAATTTGATTGTGTGTGTTGCCATGAAATTGACGAAATAAATATAGCCATTTACAAGACTAGTTTCAAAATTTATGAAAAAACGTCTAATATGTTGATATATTTAACGTATAGCCAATTACTGTATTATCAATCCCGAAGACTTTAACGCATTCATGCTTTTGAAAAATTGTCTTTGGATGGCTTTGGTATTGACGGCATTGAAAAAACTGTTCAATTTATTGCTTTTATCCGTGCATCTCAAACATTAGAAAAAGAGTAACAACACACCAAGACTTCGTGAAGGAAAAGAATTTTGTGAAGGAAGAAACATGGAATAACTATCAACTATGTGAAATAAAATACAAACAAAAAATGTTGCACAAGAATGGAGTCCTAAAAACCCGGGTTGAATGACGATTCATTTATTTATTATAAAAGTCAATATAAATCTTCTTCACCATTTCAAATTGGTGAACAACGGTTCTTACCGGCTTAATTTTTCAGTGCACTCATGCATAATTCATTTTATCTTAAAAGAAATTTAAGCGGGGGTAAGGTATCGAATGAAAAATGTTTTGCTTTTTTTCATGAATTTTGTCTCTACGTCACAATGGACATATTATATTAATCTCGTTTTGATGTTTGAAGCATGTTTACAATATGGCGAATGAAGGAGACATTCAAGTGCCGAAGGAGAATTATAAAATGAACATTATTGTGGCTATAAAGTCTTTTTAAGGAATTTAATTAAGAAATTTGTAATCAGTGAAAATTTATAGGTTTTTAGTGAACACTACCTTTAAGGAAGACATCATAAAGCTGTCTAGAGGAGAACGCAATGCTTTTTGCGTTCGAAAGTTCGTCAAATTTTCTCAACGTTCATTTCTTTAAACAAGAAATGAAGACGCTGTGTGTAATTTTTTTTGTTTTAGTTTTAAAAGAAATTTATATCCAACGCTTTAAGTTCAGTAATAAAGAATAACAGCATCAGTATCAGTAACTATTCTATCCGACGAGATAGTCAATGTAGTTACGTGTTAGTGTTATCAGTTCATCATTTTCTACCGATGTCTTTTTTAAATATGGTTGAACGCAGCTTTTTTGTATCAGTTAGTTTTGACTACTATGCCGAAATGTGTAGCTACTAGTTTATTTTATTGTAGTATGTGGATTGTTATTATTAAGGTTTGCCTTTAGGGAAACGAATGTAGCAAGATCATTATTATATTGCTTTGATAGTGTTTGAATGATATCTTTTTTTAGATTATAAAATTGAATAGTATAGATGAATGTAATGCAAGAAGAGAATGTGAAAATCATGGTTATATACATATATACATGGTTTTTGTATCATGATGCACAAGTGGAGTTTTGGGTTTTGACATTTCCACAATTCATAGCAGAATAAAGATTTGAAAGATAAAAACGTCTGAGAAGGTATTGTTTTTGTTAGCTATTTAATAGGGAAATGTGAAGGTATTTTCTTATCCTTTAGAAGTTTAATCGTAGTAAGGTAGGAGTATACGTTGTATTGTCTCTTTTCTAAATCTCTGAACATTGGAATTTTAGCTTTTAGTTTAACTGTACAACTTTAAAAATCCCTAAATAGGCCAGATAGCACTGAAAATAGGGATAATAGCATTCTTTGAATGATTGATCCAAAATATTTATGCAAAAATTTTGTGATAAATATGATATAATTCCAACATGGAGAAACAGCATTGGCAGTATTGCGTGTAAAAACAATTTATGGAGAAAAACTGTAAAATGTTTTTACACACTTCACTAGTTTATATTTATCGTTATTACTGCTTGTAGTGATTTTCCCTTGAACTGCTCACATAATACATGCGTTTAACAGAAGTTAACTACAAACTATATCAACAATTCAATTTTAATGAAATACTTACCATCAAGTTTAAACGGCAGTTCTGGAATATTAAGACTGTTTAATCTTAAATTCCACATGTTTTTCAAATTTCCAAGTTCAGCAGGTAACCATTTCAGCTGGTCATTGCTAAAAAGAAACCCACTGACATATTCAATTACATATTACATATTATTACCTGGAGGGTATTACAAAAGGAATTTATTTCAGGAAACGGATGTATTTGATTGGCTCAGTAACCAGTTAATACAAAATATAACTAATCAAGCTAAAAAAAACAGGATTTTTGTTAAGTAAAGGTTGTTATATATGCATTGAGCTTAGGAGGATGAACAATTTGAAAATTACATTAATTCATTGGCTAAGATAATATAAATAAGAACATAATTCTTTATTGGTTCTCAATATAACCATTTCAGCTGTATTCAAAGAATCGGTAAGGATATAACCATTATAATATTTTATGTGAACATAAAAGAAAGTCTATAATTAATATCTGGAGAACAACATGCATTCAGCTGGAACATTCAAATAAGTTTCTCGAATCATAAGAAACATTTTGTGTGTATACTATGAATAAAATAATTCAGAAATTTAGAAATAATGAATAATGAAACAAATTAAAACTTTCAATGAAAGAAATTCATACTAACAGGAGAAATTCATACTAACTGACTTATATTGAAAATGTATAATACTCTGGAAGAAGCTGTGACCTACTACCACAAAATTATAAATTCCGCTTAAAATTAAAATCTTTTAGCAATTTTTTTTTGTAAAAACGGATGTCAAGAAATATCAAAAATGTCAAAAAATAAAATTTGAATAATTTTTGAAAAGCATATGAAGTATACATATACGTTTACCTTGAAAACACATTAGGCTTCACCGTTTTGTCAGTATAAATTAGAATAATGTCAGAAAAGTAACAGAACATAGTCGCATTAAAAATTGAACACCAAAAACATGAAAAAAAAAAGACAAAAAGTTGAATGGGTTTCGTCAAAAAACAATTAATTAAAAACTAAAAATCCTGACAAATTAAAGAGTGACCAACGACTGACTAAATATTTGAAGCTTGAAATGTTGTGAAACAGTAATATTTTTTATGATGGTCCAAATATGAAAGGAAGAAGTATCAAAGGTAACAAAAGATACAATTTGAATGGGTTCAAAAAGGTAAATATATCCAAGTATAACTGAAGATTGCTCAAAGCATGAAACTCTGAGTATTGAAGAAAAAATTGAGGTTTGGACAGTAAGAAAAACAAAAATAAGAAAAACAACCGGCTGTTGTAACATATTTCTTGCTTTCGCAGAAATCTAGTAAAGGTACTCATATTGTGTGAAAGAGTCCAGGACTACAATTTTTCAATGTAACTTAGTGATACTTTTGTTGTTAATTACTTTCACACTTTCATTCAACAACAGTTTACTAGAAATAGGAATAAATTTTGATAAAAAAAGATATGATTAGTGCTTCTTTCCCAATCTCATTTCATAATTCTCAATTCTCAAATTAAAATGCCCTTGCAGGTAGAAGAATTTCTGCATTTGCAGATCAGTTTCAATGTTTCTATAGAATAAAGAAAAGCATCCTGATATAACCCTTAAGAGCATGAAAGTAAACTAACACCAGATATTCCTATCAACTAATTTGGCAAACATTAGAGTATTATAAATTGATTTATAAATGACCTTTGAGATTTCATTTAACTTTAATTTTAATTACAAACATTTTTGGAAATGACAACTGAAACATTCAGTTTTAAAACTTTTGGCCATTTTAGCCATTATCCCATGTGACCCATTTAGGGAACAACCACCTTAAAATGTGTATAAATTATAACTATCACTTAAAATAGAGTTTAATCACCCTGGTTGGCAGTAAAATGCATTTTTTCATTAGTTTAAACTAAATTTAAATGCCTGGTTATGTTTTGTTAAGTGTGTCATGTCTGTAAGTGCATACCTTTTGCAACCAAAAATAAATCAGTGATTTTAGAATTTTTTGAAAATGATTGATAACGAAAACAAAAAAGTTGCCCCAAAAATTCCCTGCACCTTTGAGATATTTGTCTTTAACATTTAAATTATAATGCATTATCATCTTTTTCTATTTCAGGCATTCTCATGGTACTTTTCAGAGACTTAATATTTTCTAACAGAAATATCGTATACAGTTCCTCAGGAAAACTGAAAAAGATCATATTTGATGTGTATTATATCAAGGTTTCTGAGTGATAAAAACATATCCCCTCCTCTGGAATGCCACATGTTTGAGGAATTTTGACAAAAAGGATTGTATGCCTGAGAGTAAATTTGGTATTTTTGAACAACAACATTTCCCAAAGAAAAGTTAGAAGTTAATGAAACTTAACACACCTTTCGTATCACAAGAAAAGAGATACCTACCAGCTCAAATCCAATTCACTCAAGTTACTTAATCCACAAATGGAATCTGGCAACATTTCCAACTTATTACAGCTTAAATCTAAGCTGTGTAAGCTGTCTCCAAATACCTCAACTGGTAATTCGCAGTCACTTCGAAGAATGCAAGTTCCAATTCCTATAGCTTCATGGATATTATATTTATCAACACCAAAAAATCCATCTGGCCCGCACTTTGCAGTCAACTGAAAGGAAATGTAATAAATCTTTATGTCAATTTCATGGTAGCGCACACTCCCTTACCATCCAGGTTATATGGTTCATAAGGAAGAGAACTGAATTTCTATTTCCATAGTTTAAACAAAAAAACTATACGAGAGTATCTTAAAGTGTTGATATTCACTTTGAATTTTCGCCACTGCATTTTAATTTTCAAAAAAATCAAAGCAAATTTAAATCAAAATTTTAATTCATGTTAGTGTGAAGCCAGCTATATGATTGAAAACATGGAACCCATAATAGAACCTTTCTTTACCGTAACCTCACAGAACCCATTTGTTTACGCAGTGTATTTAAACAGAACCTGGCTGTGGTTTACGTAGTTTACTAAAATTTTGAGGCCTGTATGTTATGTATTAAAAATAGTCATTTTCAATATAAATATGCAATTTGTAAAAACTAGAGCATAAACAGTGTTAAGAAGAATTCTTTAACTGTTTGACTGAATAAAGAGAAAACAAAAATTTACCCCATTATGAGAGAGATTTAGTTTACTAAGGTGTCTACATTTCCAACTTCTTGGTGGAGGAAGGGTCTGTAGTAAGTTGTAACTCATATCTAGGTTTTGTAAGCAAGATAATTCACAAATACTTGAAGATATGAACTGGATACTATTATGAGACAAGTTCAACTTTAACAAGGTATTTGACCAAACCATTTGAACATTCACACCAAGATCACTAAGTTGGTTGTTAGAAAGATCAAGTTCATTCTAAAAGACAATTTTAAAAGATCATTCAAAATTGAGCAAAATAATGAATGTTGAACCAAAACAATATGAAGCTGTTCTGTTTATTGAAAGGCAAATAAATACCATAAACCTGGCAATATTACTTTGGAAACAATATTTGCAACCAAGTCCTTCAAGAAACAAAATAATAAACCTCATTGAATTCAAATTAGGGTTGATCTCCCTTTAAGTTTATATGAAAACTAGTGTAGCGTGTAAAAACATTTTACAGTTTTTTTTCCATAAATTGTTTTTACACGCAATACTGCCATGATAAGTCTGTGTATTTACAAAAAGGCTATACAAAAAGGCTACAGTTGAACTAAAAGATTTAGAAAAGAGACAATACAACGTATACCATCTAACCAATGGATACTCCTACCTAACCACGATAAAACGTCTGATATATAAGAAAATACCTTCAAATTTCCCTATTAACTAAAGCTAACAAAAACAATACCTTCTCAGACGTTTTTATCTTTCAATTCTTTATTCTACTATGAATTGTGGAAATGTCAAAACCCAAAACTCGATTTGTGGATCATGATACAAAAACCATGTAAATATGTATGTAATCACTCTCTTCTTGCATTACGATCATGTATACTATTCAATTTTATAATCTAAAAAAGGTATCATTCAAATACTATCAAAACAATATGATAATGATCTTGCTACCTTCGTTTACCTTAATAATAACAATCCACATACTACAATGAAATACCAAATAAACTGCTAGCTACACATTTCGGTATAGTAGTCAAAACTAACTGATACGAAAAAGCTACGTTCAAATACATTAAAAAAATAGACATCGGTAGAAAATGATAAACTGATAACACATAACAGGTCTACATCGACTATCTCGTCGGATAGAATAGTTACTGATACTTATCAATGTGGTTATTCTTTATTACTGAACTTAAAGCGTTGAATAAATAAATTAAAACAAAAACAAAGAAAATATTCCTAAAGTTCTTTCTTTCAAAGTTAGGTAAGAAAAAAGCAAGATTTAGTATTAGTATAAGAAGATAATTAGCCTATTTACAATATCGTAAACAAAAATTCACGCACAACACATGAAAATGTATAAAATTAAGATACCTATTTCCTTTAATAAAGATAACAAAATAACAATCAAATTTTCTTGAAGAAAACAATTAAAATTCTCCGGTAAAATTTATCTACATAATGTTTATGTCTATGTCTATCTTCATGATCCGAATTGAACAGTTATATTTGTAGTTCACTTTAATAAAGCAAAACAAAATATGATTTAGACATATGATTTAGAGAGTATATAATAATGCTGATGTCAGCATTTTCTTTAAATTACCATATCTTTTTAGCAACATAAGTAAACTTCAAAGTATTTTCCAACTTTTTGTTTCATTTTTATAAGCTTTCAATTGGTGTGTAAGTTAAAAAGAAATTGCCTTCGATTTTTTTCTGACCATTAAACCATGAGGTCATGTGTTCTTTTGAAGATCTTTCATCAGATGACAAACGCTTTTTAGCCTGAAGTCACATGGTTATCTTGGTCCTGCACCTCTGGACCTTGTGTAAGAGTCTCAGTCCTGTTGTTTCTTGGCACTGCACTCTGATCCGCTTTAAAAGCAGCGTATCAGCTTATGAGGAGCCATCGACACAGATGTAACAAAGATTTATTGTAAAACATGTAGAGAGTTCTTTAGTATAGAAAAAACAATGTTTTTCATCCGTACTATTTTTTGATGAACTCACCTTCTGTAATTAAAAGGTGCTCTCTAATTGGTCTGTCTACGAAACTGGTTTTAGGTTTTCCAACAATCTTTTAAAAGTTTCATGAAACTCTATTTCTGCACAAAATAAGCATGTGGAGATGTTACACGGAAAGATTCGTTTTATGGAACAGGTTTCATGAGATTATTAGACTTGTGTCGGCTTCAAACATTACAATTTCATTCAAGTAAACATGCTAGGATACTTATTTTGAAGATTGTTTAGTGTTTTTTTCCTTTGTTGATATTTTGCATCTCATGAAGTAGATGGTGATGATCTATGCACATTACACATGATTATTGTAGAACTTATAGTTTCCTTCATATTCATAAACAATAACAAGTATTAGTAGAGCTAAGAACATACTAAATGATTTTAAAGTAGACTGGAAATAAGTAAAAAATGTTTCGTCAAGTTGATTCTGTGTCATTCTGGATGATTCTGGGTAATTTTGCTTCATTCTTGGTCATTCTGAGTGACTGGTTTTCTTTGATTTCCCTGATTTCCAGACTTTGTAGGAACCCTGTATATGAACTTTCAGACTTTTTGTTTCCTGTTCATTTTCTAGAATTTTAAATTAAACGTTTTTCGGGAAAATTTTAAGTTATCTTTCAATGATTTGATTGTTTCTTTTTACATTTAGAATTCCAATATGTCAAACACTGACGCATTTCTATGGTATTACATTTGTAAAGGCATAAAACTACTTTTCGTGTTTGATCGAGGGTTCTAATAAGCAAGTTTTCACATTCACTCTCAAAGGAAATAACTAGTTTTCTACTTTGATATTCCGGGTGTGACAAAAAAATGCAACTAAATTTAGAATTTTCGTATCTCCAATTCCAAACCAGAACACACGTAATGAAAATATTGAACAATAAACATGAATCTATATCAAATATTTTTGCCAAGTTTTACTTTCATTTTTGAATTTAAACCAAAATATTGCCTTTTTAAAAAAATCTGTCAAATTTGGCTTGTACGAAATAGACATCAAACAGGATAACTTTAAAAAACGTAAAGACAAACATAATAGGAACAAACACAGGAACACTAAAAACTAAGAAAATCTAAGAAAATATCATTTTAATCGATTGTCCATTTTCTTTTCCTCTACCGCCCTTAACCATCCAACAAATTGTTTGATCTAATTTCGATGACATCAGATGCTACATCAGATGCTACAAAAAGTTCCGCACAAGATAAAAAAACACCCATAAAATTTAAACTATTGAAATTGTGAAATAGATTGTGATTTTCCTAAACTTTCTTTATTTTTATGTAACAAATGTATTTAGAAATTTTTATTCGTCCATTTTGGTAAGAATTGATTTTATGTTTAAGTCGAAAATAAAGGAAGTAAGGGACAACATGATTTCAATTTTGATGTCAATTATTTTTACTTCATGTCTTTTTATTAAATTTGATATTACAAAAATTTAGATATTCCTGTAACATGATGTTCATTATCATAAAAATAACAAATTAAAATAAGAAACATAACAGAAGAGACAAAAATAATTTAACCATAATCATTGATTGGCCTTCTAGTGAATTGATTGGTTGGTTTGCGAATGGAAGGAAAGTAACTTCTGTCCAACCAGTTCTAATTGTATGCTTTTAGTTCTTCTTCATTTTTGAATGGATTGTTTAGCTTCGATTCATAAACTTTCTCATTTATCGAGTTAATCAAGAAGTCACAATTAGAAGATGAGAGTGGGTGTAAGATGAAACGTGAATTTAACGTTTTTTTAATTGAGAGTCCTTGAATAAACTTTGAAGTATGTGATGGTACTTGTCCTGTATAAAAATCATGTGTAAAAGCTGGTGAGTGGCAGGAAAATGTTGTCTTTGCAGGGGTTGTTTCTATGTCTTTGTGCTAACATTCATTACATTAATATTTGCAAAACAAGATTTTGTTACACCATCCCAGGTTGAACAAGTGGACACCATTACTTTCTTTATTGTTTATTTATTTGATGGAAAAGTTTTTCATGTGGTAACTCATCTTTCTTTCCTTTAAAGTACACTTTATTATTCTGAACATTTGTTAACACCTCAAGTGCAAAATCCTTTTCATCCTGTCAAGCCACCAATTTCCCAATTAACCTCGGATTTCGTTCAAAACATTTTGTTAAACACCCTGCTCTTGTTGTTCTTCTGTCTTTACTTTCGTTATTCATGTGCAGGTATTTTCATTCTATTAAACTTTAAACTGATGGAAATGCTTCTTTTTTTATCAATTTTACTCCGAAGTTCTATGATGCCAATATTTCTGGGTATTTCATGAGGGCTTTTAAGGGTGCTAAGATTTCCTTCTTGAGAATTTTTGACATCAATTTTTGAACATCATAACGTTAAAATTGTCTCAATCCCCTTCTTTTAACTAATGTTCTTACAGAAGAGTGACTGATTCCAACCTGTCTTGCAATTTCTTGTGGGGAAATGTGAGATCCAGGGTTTTCCTCCTGGGAGCAAATCATGTCTTCTATGAGTTCTCCATGAGCTTCTGTAGTTGCAGATGTTGGTCTACCTGATTCTTGTTTCCTTTCCATAGTGCCACCAGTGTTACCATCACTCAGACAAGGAGCAATGCAATAAATCTTGAAAAAGTTTGAATATACAAGCAAGAGTTTTAACGGTCTTTGGTCTTAAAAAAAAAACAAATTCTGACGTCAGTTTGTAAAAAAGTACATGTAAAAAACGACACTGTGTACAAAAACATGAATTGTGAAACCGTTATTAGGAAATTGTGTGTTAAACCCTCAGATATATGGGGGATAGTTAGATTAATGTGACATGAAATGCAGGATATTAAGGATTAAAATATTGTTACATTTTTTTAAACACATGGTATACTTCCTAAATAAGAATAGGGGGACACTGGGAAGAAAATTGGTTGTCCTCCACAAACATTTTGCCTTATTCGATAAATTGCATGATAATTGCATGATAGTTGACACAAAACGATAAAATACTTATCAAAAATGATTTCTTCAGTTTTTCTTGAAGAATACTATATTCACAGAAATACTGTAAAATGTTACTAAAAATCTCGTAAAAATACGATGAGAATAACTAAAATTGAAAAACACGTAAACACGCAATAATTTGGATTTTAAAAGCTACTTTCTCAAATCATCACTAATTTATGCACCACGGAATGACAGAAGTTAACATGACCTGTGATCTAACTTAGCTTATCTTTGGAAATTACAAGCCATAAGTCTCAAGTACTCACACTAGACAAAGCTGGAATTGATTTAGGAAATTAAAAAAATTATTGGTGTAGCATATGATGCAATCTCAAGGAAAAGAAAATTGGGAAATTTAATAATTGAACAATGACTATGGAACACTTACTGGATATAAAGAACAAAGAGATTAACCAATCATGTGGCTGGAGAGGAAAGGCAAAAAAATAATGAAATGAATTTACCTCACAAACTCAAGTAACTTAATCTCACTTAAGGACATGTGTAATGTTTTTGAGCACATTTAAAATTTCTTCAATTTCTCCAAAATGGTTATAATTTTCCAAAAAAACCCGCAGACATTCATATTCCCATATAATAACAGAAAAATTATTAGAAATAAAAATTATAAAATATTTTTGATATTCTTGTTAGAAACAAAAAAATAGCATGCTTTTTACTTTCTGCAGCTCCAACTTATGCTATTTCAATTTTTTTTAAATAAAATATATATTGGCAGAACCGTATCGATCTTCTCTCCAAAACTGTGTGTGTGATTTTGTAATTTCTTTTTTGACCAGGAGAAATTGACAAAAATGTGTTATGGTCTCAAGAGCATTTAAGGGAAACAGAGGTAAAAAAAAAACTTATTACTTTTTTGTTATTATCTTAAAAAAACTTAAAAATAGGAAATATGAGGTATTATTTGTCTTCTAATTATTTTCCAAACGGAAATTATGGTCCCTCAAAGTTTTGTTTTTGTTGCTATGGTTTCCAAATTTGTGACGTCATTGGCGCAGCTGTCTTTCAGCATTTCGATAATACTTAGCTTTGAATATCTTAGCGATGAAAGGATCATTTTGTAAGAATTTTATGAGGAAGCCTATGAATCTGCAAATTTCTGCAAATTCGATCATTGATTTATATGAAAGAGAGTCAGAGAATGGTGAGGAAGAATTTAAAGGAGAGAAAAACTAAGAAAACCGAAACTAAAGGAATTAGACTTAGACTCAGATGATTTAAATTCCAGCTGTGTGAAGAAATACGTAGTTAATATCATATATATATGAAAATGTAATAACAATTTAGAATTTTTTTGTGACTAATGAATGAAAACATTCGTTTCATATTTTTGTTAAAAGTACAAAAAAATTAAGTTTAATTCATCAAACATCTAAAAAAAACAAAAAAAACCTTGAACTGCGTCGTTGACATCATGAAAACACTCCATTCTCCAACACAGTGTTTATTTTTATACTTACAAAACACTTATTATCAGGTCGGAAGTAAGCCAATTTCAATTTTTTTTCTTTGTTTTTTAAATCTTTGTAATATTTTCATACCTTCAAACGAAAAAGAAAAAAAATAATTTCCAAACCTCTGTTTCCCTTTAAAAAAGAAATCGCTCATATGGCTTTGTAGCATAAAAAGAATATGCGAAGGAGAGACTTTGAAAATGATTTCTAATTAAATTGAAGCTCAAGAAAGCTATGTGATCGGTGAAAAATGAAAGCTGAGAAATCTTCTTCCGAAGATTTTTACTAAAACCACGTGCTAAAAATAATTAACATTCCAATATATATTTTGGGATCAAATTGACCAGATGATGAGCATGTGAATTCTGAGCATCTAATTAATCCAAAAGGCTATAGAAGCACCCGCTTTGAAAAGACACTGGTCATAATTGGAATACTGTAAGAGCTCAAGGCAAAAGTGAATGATACGTATATGATTGAATGGAAGCGGTTGACGTTGTGGTGTAATACCAGTAGCACCTTGGATGCTTCTGATACCACACAATGTATAGTTAACTCAAACCCTCAGGGGAGACAGGAAATTAGTCCGATTAAGCGAATGCCGAAGTTAATCAAAGTCTCAATAACTCGGACTTTCTTGAAAAGTACAACTTTTTCTCCACTGTATGACACCATGTTGAAATTAGAGAATGAACCCACAGGAATTCAAATCATTTGTATGGTTTCATGTAATTTGCAAGATATCGATTTCAAAATTGAATCATTTGACCTACAATTTTCAGAAAGTCCGAGTTACATGAGGTTTTATTCGTTAAAGGGACAGAGAAAAAAGGTCCGACTTAGCAAATGTCTGAGTTATCAGGGGTACGACTTAAGCGGAGTATTTTGGCTCAATTAGGATTGTCAAATCCAAGGGGGACAAGAAGCCTGTATTGTAGGTAGCCATAGTGGCAGAAGATAAAGCCTGAGATTGATAAAAGGCTACTGCCACAGAAAGATCATCCAAATGAGAGGATCCATTGAGGACGTCCAACTGTCTGCTCAGGGGCATGACATGCGAGTCTCAACGTAATAATAACCTTCCCAAGCATAACCTATCAAGCCCCATTGTTATAGAATCTGCAAGTGGCCCTTGCCTGCTGAGAAAACACCTGCCCTGAACTGCAAGATGATGCCTGGGAGGGGGGGGGGGCACAAAAGGGCTGGTTCCCCCAGAATACAATGCAGGAGTAAAAGAGATAGAACTACCGCTTAAAGCCCCTTGAATAGACTGCAATGGACAAGACAAAGCCACATAACCTACGCCCATACATGAAAAGCAATCAATGAGAGGAGAAGTTTCAAGCATTTTCCTGAATGTTGAAAAACTTTCCACTGAAGATAAAGAACTATTCATGAAGAGAAGTCCGTAACCCTAGCACGACCAGACTGGCCAGGCACTAAAGACAAAGACGATGAGGAACCACCTGAAATCTGCAAAGTGAACTCTTCTACTGCAGGGACAGATGACAGAAGTAAGTGATCAAAGCTAACAAGCTCACCATTCCTTATCCTGTCGACGATCACTTGTATCGACCAAAAAAATCACAGATCTTACACTTGTTTTTTTTCTTGAATTTTATTTTAAAGTGTGTCACCTGTTTTTGATCAACAAGGTCGAGACAGGAAATTCTGTATAAATGAAATGAATGACTCTTTTTTGCACGAGATTAATTTTTTTTCTTTCATCTACAGGGTTTTTTTTATAAGAAACCTAGCGAAAGGCCTAGTTCTATTAGTTTCTTTTGTTAATGGTACAAACACAGTAATAAAACTCCAGGTAATTTTCGATTTTGTTTCTTTTTTTCACTGCTTGTGATTTAATTTCTTATCACACAACATTTCAATGATTAATTGGTATTTCGACATTTGAATGAAGGATAAGGTCATAAGTTAGCTTTAGAGTTTGAACGAGCTATACCGGAAAATAAAAGAGTTGCTGGAATCAAGTTCCCTTCTACATCCATCAGTCAAAAGAATCTTGCCACAATGTTCAGCAACAATAGTAAAGAAGCATTTATAAAATTGGCGCACATAGCATACAAATTACCATTTAGGCAATTTTCTACTCTTGTGAAAGT
This sequence comes from Turritopsis rubra, assembly GCA_039566895.2. Classification (NCBI taxonomy): domain Eukaryota; kingdom Metazoa; phylum Cnidaria; class Hydrozoa; order Anthoathecata; family Oceaniidae; genus Turritopsis; species Turritopsis rubra. Next base: position 9,787,606 of record CM077625.1, on the reverse strand, counting down.
CCAATGGCAAAATGGAGTTTGTTTGGTTCAAGGTAAGCTTTTCCGCATGTAAAAAAGCGAAATCAGACCTCCGTCATCATACATCATGAGGAGTTATACTATTGATAAAACAACAATAATGTAGAAACAGGGGCATTTAATTTTTCGAATTATCATGGTGTGATTGAGAAAGTGCCGCCGAAACGAAACGTGAAATACCTAAACATGCTTACGAAAATTTCACGATATAACTGGAGAAAGTTAGTTCAAACCCTGAACAATCGCACATGCAAAATGTGAAGGTTAGTACCTATCACACATGCAAATCACTCTTCATGTGTGATATGCATCACTTGTCCTTTTTTTTCATGGCATGGCCTGGGACATCCTATGCCACTTTCCAACGCCATGGAGCAGTAGCACAAAACAAAAATCAATACGGCTGAATACATGGTTGGATGAAAAAGACTTGAAAGAACAGTCACTTCCGATAAATTACTCCAATGAACGTTAGCAAATAAATGTGTAACCAATATTAAACTTCCAAAAAATAACTCTTTAGACGATAGATAGACACTGGTACAACAAATTAACTAAATTTTTAAAATCTTTGTTAACAAAACTTCACAAGGCAAAGAATGAACTTAAAGGCAGGCAGTTGAAAAACACAACCAAATGAGAAAACACAAGGTGGAATGATATCTCATGCCAAATGCCAAATTGCCACGCACTTGCCAATATAACCCTTATCAAAGGTAAAAATCACAACTGTGCTGGCCCTTGGTTAACTATGGTTAAGTGAACTTAACACCCTTTATAACTTTTGTTTATTCAAATTTATTCAAATTAAAACATTCCAAATATGTGAATATTTTTTGAAACAGGAAGTTGGTTTTATATTCCAAAAAAAAGTCGAAAAACATATAATCTGATTTCAGAATCAAATTCTTCGGCTTTTTTCAGTATGTTTATTTTTTTTTAGTTTTTCAAAAATTCATTACACAAATCCTTTAAGGCTACTTTACAAAAATTTACATTTTATCACAAAATTTAGGGTTTTTTAAAGTCACGTGTCAAATTCTGTGACTGTTTATTTACATCAAAACAAATGCACAGCAACAAGCTAAACATGCCTAGAAAGTTCTTTATCTTCAGTGGAAAGTTTTTCAACATTCAGGAATATGTTATTACCCAAAATATAATATTCTCTATTTTTTATAAAACATTTTCATCGTTTAAGTTGCTGTGTGTATACATTTTCACATTTTGTATGTCTAAGTTTTTCCAAAAATGTTGGTGGTGGAATTATTGTCGGGAACAATAACTATGATTACACATGGGATGGTTCCTACCAGATAATATAAATAATGCAACATTTTTTCTATGGGTGTGGGTAAAGTTTTTGCCAATGATGGAAAGTTGTGTGATTTTTTAGTCAAAAGTTATTTTGGAAACAAAAAATAACTGGGCTTTGAAAAAGTTTGATGTTTCCATTATAAAATATATAACAAATAATAAATACAAAAGAGCACGTAAAGTCTTAAATCTTTTTGTTGCCCGAAAATTAGTTTTTCATCCAATAGGATTTATTTTGATTCTTTCTTTGTGCCCAGTTATAAATAAAAGTGCCTGATTAGACAAAATTTACAGACAATAATTTAAAAAAAGAAAGAAAAAAAAAAAAAGCTTGTGAAAGCGTTGACAAAGCAAAATTCTAAGAACATATTTTGCTATAGAGTACAGATTATTGCAATCTCTTATTGTTCGTTCTAACAACGTCAGAAACAACATTCTCACCATTCATGTTTTATTTCCTTAAATATTTCTTGTTTAGAAATTTTCAGCAAAGCACCTGCTTTCAAATGTTCAAACATTTCATTTTTGTTTATCCGTTATTTTCTACTTATCTAATTTTCTTTCAAGACTTAATGAAAAAAATTCTAAATTTAACTGTATAATTCTTCCAAATGTGAAAATTGTTTACCTGCTCTGCTCATTCACAACTACTGCTCATGCCATAATTTCTGAGGGCATATTTTTAATTCACACAGATGACGTCATCATCACTAAACTTTTTAAAACTTTAATACCTCATAACTTGCTTAAAACTAAACAAAATCAACTGAAATTTGGGCAGATAGTATATTTCTTCATTTCAATGTTTAAACTTAAGAATAAAGCCAGGAGAACAATACATAGTGCTGCAGCAAGAGCAAACACACTCCTCAATAAGAAGACTGTTTGTTTCTCATACGAAAAATACAGGCCATGAAATTTTGTCCACTAAGGGGAACGAATCACCGTTACTGTTATTGTACTTTAAGTATAACAATGAACAATTTCCCGGTATTGCAATTTTGTTGATAGGGCAACGATCCTTTATATCGGGGTAATGATGAACATTAGGAGTAATGATTTCAATAATTTCGCAACCAAAGAGAGAAGCAATTTTTTACTGCCAAAATCATCATGTTTAGTGACTATATGGTAGTAATGTTAGGGTGGGAACATTGATGCGAAGCATCAAATTGTTGAGATGACCTTTGGACAGATGTTTTATTTGTCAGCATTCGGTTAACTGCACCGAAACCTCTCTCTATAGAAGATGATGCCCATTATACTGAAAGAACTAGCTCCACCAGCAACAGAATTTGAGGAAACTGCTTGTGATTCTTTGAAGGGATCATTTTCCATTTAACATTTTTGAATGCGTGAAGTGGTGGTATTGAGATTTTAATAATTTTTTTCAACTGTCAAAACTCGAAAACTGCGGCATCCAGTCTAAATTCTGCATAAACCAAAGTGCTGGAAAAAAGTCCAGCTAACAGCTTGATATCATCAATGGCATAGTTGCTATGCCCATAGTCCCACCTAGAATGGTCGATGAAGTTCATTTCCAGGTATACTGGTTCATCTAAGGAGATTAATCAATCTTGTATGGCAGATATAATGGATGGTAGCAGGGCTTCCTTTATACGAGCAACAGCTTGCTTACCATGATGCTCATGAGACATCTTGTTTCTGCATCGTATACGCCAAATGAGCCGTTTCTGATAGTGCTTTTTTGTAAAACTGCAACGAAGCTAAAAACTTATACTTTTGGTAAGTTAACCAACTAGGAGAGCAAGAACAAAGGCTAAGGTTTCCACTTACCTGACTTTTGGCTTCCACGTAGTTTTCCTTCAACATAGACATAGGAATGTAGTTAAAAAGCTTGTAGTTGTATTTGTATTGCCCTGTATTTGTGATTTTGGAAGCATGTGCCAACTGACTTAACAAATGCTATAGCCTTTAAAAGTTGTTTGACTATGCTAATGTGACGTGTCAGTAGATAAAAAATCCACAAGCATGTTTATGCTTCCTCCACAAAAAGAGAAAAATATGATCCAGGCTGCATTGATGCTACGCATTCAATAGGGTCTGAAAAAATTGTAGTTGAATGAAGATAGGAGCTCCTGATATTAGAAGTTCAGGTACATTAACTTAAAAAAAAATTCTGACGTTCTTAATTTTGGACACTGGGTGAGTCTGAAAATTTTAAAGTTACAATGTGAACAATCAACGTACACCATTTGAAGGTTCATACATACGTTCATCCTGTCATTTAACTCTCACCATTTTGTTTCCATGTAAAGAAAGAACACTCCTATTATATCAAGGTGGAAGAATGAAATTACAATGGAGAGCCTTTTCTTTTGGTAACACTCTGTATGTAAAATTGTGAATAACAAATTTACAGGTACATTACCAGCTTTTTCTAAGAAGTAAACAACAATAGACGGGGCATGTGGTCTTTTTATAAAGTATTTCTACTTTATTTTAAATATTCAACATGTGTAATAATTATTATGTTCTCTGTCTCTATTTTATATTGGTTACTTTTCTTCTAAAAACATGCTGTGTTATTAAAACATTACGTTATTCTCAGATAAAAGATTTCCTGTTTTTCTTTGTAACAGGATTTAATTGCAATTCTTGATAATTCTCAAGTATCACTCAGCCTCAACTTTTATCCAAGACTCTTCGTCGCCACGGTCATAACACTAGAGTGGCTCCACCAATATGATCCTACTACAGCCTTTTACACCTTTTGTAACTGCCTGATGCCATTACGGAACAGGGTAGAGGTAGCTTTTGCTAGTGTTACCATGGAACAATCTTCGATCATGTGAATCTTATAAACTTAGATATCATGATAGTCAGAGGTTTGTGACCACATTTATAAAGAAAAATATGATTTACTTTTTATTTTTTGATCTTATCGCCAAATTTTATAACATCAATTTAAGTTCGGTGTTGTTCTTCCCTTCTTTAGTAATAATATATATGACATACACCCTCATTTGGTTTGAAGTACAAAGTATTCCTGCCAAAATAATGTTTTTAAGGATAGGAAATAGGCTTTGCGCATGATATTTTAAAATCAAAAATATCCTACTTTCCTTTATTTTTATATTCAAACATTATATATAGTTGGCAGGCCTGGAAATTTGGCAGAAATGATCGTTTTGTTACCGCGACGTTTCCGTGAAGGTAAAATGGCGGAAATCCGCGCAGCTATTTTTGTTAAGACATCCATTTTTATTATGATAAAAAATCAAAGTAATCAGGTTGTCATACTATTTTGTAAAAAAATTTGCTTCGAATTCACATTATTTAATCCGATGATCTTCAAATTTTTAAATACGAAACTTTCAGCATATTCTAGAAACTCTCTTACACTGTTGAATGTAAATGAATGAAATCTAAGAATATTATCAGTGATGGAGCTCCACGTGGGTCACAAACAAAATTCGAAAAGAAAAAAAGAGACAAAGCATTCACTGTATCTACACATGCTAAAAATTTCAAAACATTACCAAAACATTTGACATTAATCTTTCACAAACTAAGAAAAAATTAAACTAATGTAGATTCTTTACTGTGATTGAAACGTGTTTTATCATGCTTAATGTTTCCGTTTCAAGATTTCCCTGTATTCTGTAGTGTTTTATTCCCCCACATAGGTTATTTCATGCTGCAAATACATTTTGGATTAACTGATTCTCTGTTTTCTTGTAGTATTTTATTCCCCCACATGGGTTAAAATAATTATGCTGCAAATATATTTTGATTAAATCCCATTCTTGATTTAAAAATAAAATTTCCAGGCCTGTTCTATTTCATTTTTTTCGGCTCATATTCCTCATATATATTATTCTGTGACAGTTCCAAAAGTGATGCTAGGTAACAAAGTGTTTATGGTATCATTCACGGGTACAATGGTTTGAGAAACTTTCAAACGTCATATGTTCAAGGTATGATTGCCCACATGGTTGCTTATCCACATTTAAAAAAACATACAGGAAGAGCAACTCTGATCCAACATGGCAGCAGTGGTGCCGAAATTGGTAGTTTGTAGATGGTTAAGACATATTCATACACGTATAATGTGGCTATAGAATGTTTCTAAACGTTTCTAGTTAGTTTTTAGATGACTGTTACCGTCGTTATCGCATCGTTTCCGCCAAGCCTTATTTATGTAAACGAAAAGGCGTTTTATCATTTCCGCAAGATCCAAACTGCGGTAACGATGAATCATTTCCCTAGACTTAACAAATTTCCAGGCTTGGTTGGAAAGTAATAGAATCAAAGTATATGAATGTTTTATTATTTTTCAAAAGTTTTTTCCAGGAAAAAAGAAAACAAGTAAAATCTTAAATTTGACTGTTTTTGTATTAAAAGCTCCTGTCTCTACTGAAACAAACCACACTATCGTATTCAGTGCATATTAATCTAAAAGTCGGTATCATAGTTTTTTATTTACTTGTTTCAAACCTCTGTACTTGGAATTTTAGTTTTATAAAATTTCTTATACGTTTTTTTAAACTTCACGGGGGGTATAATTTCTTTTAATTTCTGAACAAAAACTATTTAACAGAAAAAGTGATATCGATTTATAGCTGCGATATGTCGGTGCTTGGTAAAGTTGTTACTGTGGCAACAAGACAATTATTTCTGAGACAGGAGCTAATTTAGTATAGAAAATAACGAAAAAAATTTTCTTGAGATACAAGTGTTTTAACATTTAAAATATATGCAGTACTAATTACAAATAACACAAAAGATCTTTACTAAAATCTGCATAACAACAGCTTGTGTCTGTTTATTTTTTCTTCTAAATACATGTGTGTAAAACCTTTCTTTTTCACAATACTTTTTACAAGTTTAAGTACGCACAAATATAAACACACAATAATCTCACATAAGGTCAAACAAAATAAAAACACGTCGAACCCAAAGAAAAAACAGTGCGAGCAATCAGCAGCCTAAATCAACAAATGAAAGAGATGCAGAAGATACTGTTAATCAATAATTTTTTTTAATAACAGAAGGAACAATTTCATTATAATTGGTCGAATATCTAAGCAGCTTTTCTTGCTCAAACCATGATCCAGCTATACTTTCTTTCAGTCTAAGTTTATCAGGAGAGTCAAATTGTTTCTTTTCTTTAATTTTTGCATTTCTTCTCTTTTGATTAGAGAGGAATGCGTTATGACGGTTCTTTGAAGCAGAAGACATATAATAACGATTAACGATAATAACAAAGTAAACTAACTTTTTTGGTAAATGATAATAAGAAGGATATTGAAGTAACGTTTATAAAATGTTTAAATGTTTTGAAAAGAATGCACAGGCTTGAGTAATAATAGCCCAAGTCTCACTGACATTAGTTCAGATTAGTTAAGGTTATTCATAGGGCTTTTTCTCGATTTTGGCCAAAATATTATTCACATAAATACTTTTTGGGTATATCAAAAATATATCTTCTATATTACCGGGAAAAAAAATCCGAAATAAAATCGAAAGCCCAACTAATCTCAGTGTGACTAAAAAAATATATGTTCAGGAGTAATCAGAGATGTTCATTCATTCTAAAAGCATGCTGAACTATTACGCAATATTTTTTAAAGATCAATTAATCTTTAGTAAATCTTGGTCATAAAAATCTAGTTTTCCTTAATTTTTACCAACAAAATGAGGAATTATAAAAAAAGAATTTACCATTCGATAGCGTTTTGAAAATGCTTCATACAACAATAAAAAAAAATCAATTTTTTCTTGAAAAAAGCCTATCTCCTATCCTTAACATGTGTGTGGCTATAAAAATAGCTGCTTTCTTTCCAAGATTATAGCCTGGTGAGACAACAGGACATAAACTAATTCAAGCACAAGCCACCATCATCGCCTTGTAATGCAATAAAATCTTTAGTAGTAAGCAAAATGATTGTAATAATAGTAGTCTAGTCTTGTGCACCTAATTGTAGGGTGAGTGTGGTAAAAATATCTATCAATTGATCAATCCGTCTGACCAACACCTCCCATCCTCCTTTTCATACACATGGAAGTAGGAATGTTTATGTTCTGCAAAAGTCTACAAACATGGTGGATTCAGGTGCATTCCGGATAAAACCTCTATAACTCAACTGCCAAAAACTATACACCACAACTCAAAAGGACATAACAAATGCACATTAAATACATAACAAACTGTTATAAAAAGGTCAATAAAGAACAAATGTTAACAACAGAAAACTAAAAATGAAAACTGTATATTTACCAATGGACACTTCCATATCGTGCTGAAGTTAAGCAACATATTGTTATTGAGGATCAATTTTTCCAGACTTGAAGCACCGGATATTGAATCCGGGATGTTTTGCAAAATGTTGCCAGAACATTTAAACACCAGAAGAGCAGGACATTCCCAGATACTTTTGAAATATTCTTTTTCTTTGTCAGGAGGTAGATTTCCAATTTCATTATTTGATGCATCAATTAAACTGATATATTTGTTTAGAAACAGTTCTAATGGTATTGTTGGTAACTTATTTCGAGATATTGATATTCGCCTTAACCTAAGATAAAAATAAGGCTTGAAAGACTTAAAAAAGCATAAAAATAACATAAAAATGTAAGCTGACAAAATAATACCTGCAATTCCTTAGTTCTTTACTTGGTAGAAATGTCAGTTGGTTGCAAGATAAATCTAATTCCTCAAGAAGAGGCAATAGTTCAAAAAAGTCAAGAGGTAAGTTTTTAATTTTGTTATTATTAATATCAAGGAGATAAAGATTACGTGAGTATGTTTCTAGCCAATATCTATGAATCTTGTGTAGTCCCATATTATCCCAATACACAGCAGCAGAGTCATCAGGAAGAGAATTATATAAGTTCAATCCAGACATACTATATGATCTTTTATACTTCTTTACATCTTTTGACAACAAAGATGCAGTGAATTCTGGAAACTGATCAGCAATTGATGATGTAATCTCAGCTTTCTGTTCTAACAAATACATAGCTATTTCTTCATGGGAATTTCTACAGGCAGCCGATAGTGGAGATTGTGATGCAGAATAAAAAGTATCCTCAGTCAATATACTGTTAACCCCAACACCTTGAGAAACCAGATATTCAACAACTGTTTTTTGTTTGAAAATACATGCAACATACATCAGTAAATTTCCTGAAAGTAGAAAATGCTTCATGTAGTTTCTTTGCTACACTTACAAATAAAAACAAAGGTATCGTCTTTACCAAGTAGTAATCCTCCATTTACAGCAGACACCTTAGAGAGACAAGCCCAAATATCTGCATACTGGAGACCTGGACATGTTCCTATATTTTCTACTGGCTTTACAAGCAAGTCTGGTGTTTTTTCCACAATGAAAGCAATGATATTTACAAATCCATATTTACAACAACAATATATTGCAGAATCTTTAAAACTGACTCCATCTGGATGAAGCATGACACCATGTACATGAAGAACTTTTACAATCTAAACAAAGTCAACTGTAAATTTAATTACCTAGATGAATAAATTTTCCCAATTATTTCACAATAAACTAGTACTTACTTAACCTGGATCAGTATTTCATTATATCTTAAATTCTAATGTAGTTTAATCAGTATACATTAAACCATTGCATACATACTACATACATCATCATTAAAATAGAATGTCCAACATATTCATAATAAAAGTTGTAATTGCTTCACCATTTGCAAACATTAAATAAAAGTAGTACAAATGTGAATGCAACTTTGATGATCATTCCAAGAATCACGTGACGATTTAAGGGAAAAGGAGGAAAAGAAGGTTTAAATGTTATTATAGTAATATGCATTATGTGCACCCTTATCATAAATCAATGAAAGAATTTGTTCCGAAAGATCAAAAAACGTGTGAATACAATTATTCGTGGGATAGACTCAAAACCCATTACCAATATTGTGAGGTCAGGTAACTCCGTGGACTGGAATCTTATGAAGTTAGTCAGATGTTGTTCTTTTTTTGTGCTAAACATGACAATGATGTTCTGATTTTCCTTATCAGCGTTTGGTGGTGTCAATGACTAATCACTTTAATTGTTTGCTTCATTCACAGGCTTATCCACATGTTTATCTACGTTTTTAATTGGTTTATAAATTTTCAATTGTTACTTGTGCATTTTCATTGATTAGTGATAGGTATGAATAGAACAAAAAGAAAAAATAGAACAAACAAGAATAAAATTAGAAAGAAAACAAGACTATTCTGAATGAATTATGACTGTAACACTTTTCTTTCTATTTATTGGTAAATGATAAATAAGAGGTAGTAAATAAATAGATAGATAAATAGATTTCAAAGATCATGGTGGCATCCAATGCTTTAATGAGTTTTTTTAAATATCTATAATATATCTTTCTATGTATCATTCTGAAGTTCATTTACGTGAAAAATAAAATCAATTGTGTTTTGAATATAGTGTTTTCAGTGATATAGGAAACCTATGATAAATTTAAGGTTCCATTCTGCACAACAACAACTATGTTTTAAAAAGTTGCTGATGCTCTCTTTTTACAAAATTAAAGTATTTTTTAATGAATTTCAAGACTTATTAAAACAATATAAAATAAAGTATGAAACAAATTTCAGAAAAATTGAAACAATTTGAAATGAGGTGAGAATTAATCAAAACAATTTTGAAACGATTTACAACAAATTGCAACAGAACGAATTCAATTATAAATTGTTTTATCACCTATTTAAACCGTTGGAAGATCGTTTTGTGAAACAAATTCTTTAAAACGAATTAACATTGAATTTTGGAGCCGATCCCTTACTTTATCTTTTCTTTTCTGTGAGTCATCGATCTGACAGGTCTGAATATGGAAGCTTGATAAACAGCGCGTCTTAGCAAGCTTGAGGAGCGTCGTAGCAAGCGCTAGCGCAATGGTGCGCCTCATAATGAGAAGACTGTTATTACTGGTGTACAAAGTGTTCATTTGAAAAATTAAAACTGAACAACTTCCTTCTGCATTTGTTTTGTAATATGTTTACAACAATGTTTTTTATTTATTTATTAAAGACTATAATTTGGATATTTTCCAATGTGATGAAGGGAAAAGAGCTCAAAAAATTAAGCAAATTAGAGGCATAGAATGTCAAGTTTTGACTAAAATATCTGAAGAAATATGATTCAGAGAGAGTATACTGACAACAGTGTTTTCTTTAAATGATCATAACTTCTTACCAATGCAAGTTAACCCCAAAGTGTTAAATAACTTTTGGTTCCATTTTTTATAAGCTTTCAATTGGTGTAATTAAAGTTAAATTTTGACTTCCATTTTTTTGTGACCGTAAAACCATGACATCATCAATCCTGTGACAATGGTGCAAAATCACGAGAGGGTCATTAGTGATTTTGAATTACCTACATGCCAGGGGCATATTTCCATCGAAAAATCAAAGTTAAGGCTATTTACCAGTTTTTCCTGAAAAATTCCCTGTCTATAGTAACAAATAAAAAGCAAAGGTTTTTCGTAACGTTTTCATTCCTTTATAGAGATCTTACAATACTGTTCCCAATTTTCATTTTTATAATAAATGCCCCATTTGTATAAATTCCCCTCTCAAATAAACACTGTATAGAAATGTTTGTTTTTTAATTGAAAATCTATCTATTTTATTTAATAAAATAGATGTGAACCTTTTTCAAGTATCATGATTCATGACAGAGAAAATTTTGTATTTGCTCATATTTATAGACAATACTTTAAATCATGAATTAACCTCGACAAGAATATTCAAACAACAGAACTTGTTTCCACTTACTTCTATATTTCCCTTTAAACAAGCGACAAGCAACGGTGTCATTGCAGAATGATGAACTTGAATTGGATTTCCACCTAGCTTGATAAGATGCTCAACAATGTCTGGAAAATTGTTTTCAGATGCAATATAGATATATTGACCAGGTTTATTGACACCAAATTTGGTTTTGTGAGTAAACGAAATGTCACCTTTGATCAACCTTTCCACGCTGCATTTGTAAAAGTAAAGAAGCTTACTGATATGACTCAGATCGCCACTAGTACAAGCTTGAACTAAATTCCAGTGCAGGTCTAAAAAAAAGTTTTGTAGTAAATGAATGAAACACATCATTCCATCTAGATTTATAAGCAATGTTCCAGTGGAAACAGATATCTTTTGGATGAACTGAACTATTTGCTATTAAGTTCATTGAAGACTAAAAAGATTTTAGGAGAATTATGTCATTGGAATAAATATTCATTAATGGAATTTAATGAATACTTAACTATCGAATGAATGATTTTAAATATTAATGTAAAAAGGAAAAGCTGTTTTTATACAAAGAAGAAAGTTTCGTCTGGACATAAGTTTCGTCTTGATAATCAATGCAACAGTACAAAATCGGGCAGATGGATGTTATTTTTCAATGGAATAGATTTTTATTTGGCATCAGCGTAAAATCGAGAAGAAACAGATGACATAAGAGGATGTAGAAAGTCATGCCTAGACAGTTGTTAAGACAAATTTTTCTAAAATTCATCTCAGGTAGTCCTAAAATTCGTCTCAGCCTCTATTTTCACTATAGTGATGGAATAACTAAACAAACGTAATGGTACTTTTTCCTACGTGTTAAAAACAAAAGAGAGAGAGGATGAAGATGAAGAACATCAAAGTATGTTAGCTACCACTTGTAACTTTAACACATGAAAATAACACATGAAAAGCTTGACGTATATCAAAATTATATTAAATATGAATTAAAGTCACAAATGCGTATATGATTAGTGCAATGTTCGGTCCTTCACATTGTTTAGTTTGAAATTGCTCAGTCCATCATCGAAGTTGAAACCTACCCAACTTTTCCTGACAGACAGTTTGGATTAACAATTATTGCCCCTTCAAACTGGCCACTCCTCACCAGCGTTTCAGAGTTATTGGGCCTTTCCATTTCAGCGGCATATCAGCTTTTCTACAAAATATGCAGAATACCAGTAACCAGCTGTAGGATTGCTGTCCGTTTTCACAAAATTTTCTACTTCTTACTTCTTCTCTTATGTGCATTTTCTGTTTTACTTAAACACCCATGCTAAAAGTACAGTTAATTTCCTTCTTTCATTTGTCTGAAAGTGCTAAATCGCATAGATTTGTCGAAAATTACAGCAAGAAAAATTTTTTTTGGAAATTTTTTTCAACCATTGCTTTATTTTTTTATGTTTCTACATTGTCAAAGATTAAAAATTTCAATTAACATTTTTGTAATTTCACCCAGTGGAAGCGATTTTTGACTTCTTGGTTTTACATTAGGCGAATGTTTTATCCAAACAGTAATTTTTTCATTCGTCTGCAAGACGTATTTATGTAAAATTTCTCTTGGACAGAGGAAATGTAGACGAATGAATTTTAACGCCAAAATCGTCTTTGCAAGTGCTTTTTTAGTGAATTGATTTTTTGATTTTATGACAAGAATGATAATCCAGAGGGGTATGTAAAATTATTTCAATCCATTCTCAAATGCTTTTTATTTGTTTTTCTCCTTCGTATATGTAGGTATTTTTATTTTCGAGAAGATTATGCAATCATTGCGAAGGTTAAAGACAATGTGTTGTTATAAATATAGCAAAATCTGACATTATGATGATCTCTGCATATGAGCATTAACAATTACAACAGGTGAGAGACAAGAGAAGGAATTGTTGTATTGTTTAATCTTCATAAAACTAGCATGTGAATTATCGTTGGTCATAAATATAAGCTACTATTTTTGTTGCTTTTAATGATGACTTTCATAGAACTGAAAGGTCTGCATTGGTAAGGATGATGTCAGCATGAGGTGGTACCTCCGGCGGTATTTATAACAACACATTGTCTTTAATTTCCAATATAACTTTTTTTCTCTTCTGTTGCACCTCCTCAGAAAAATTCAATCAGAAATTTTTTGTTGTAAATAATAATCTTTCTAAAGATTAATCATAATATTAATCTTTTATAAGAAAGATTAGTGTTCTAAAGTTTCTTTAAATATATACCCCACTCATTTATGACATAAAGAGTGAGACAGGAAATATTAGAAACTAGAAAAACAATATTTGAGCATAATTTTCATATCTGAAAGTGATATAACTTGTACCGGATATATTTTGTGACACTGATTTTATAAGTGGAAACAGTCAAAAGTGATAAAAAACAACATGGATTTTATGCCAAAAGATATATTTTATGAGAAAAAAGGACATTGTATAATAAAATTATTTTGCTACAAAACTTTTTTTCTGTTTCCATTACGTCAAGTATAATCGTTATGAATTACAAACCGCGATGCGACAGTATTCGTCTAAAGGAAACATAGTCTTAGCATTCAAACAAAAACGTGATCCTATCACTTTTGGGTTTGAAAAAGTCAGACGTCTGGGATTTGACTTGCAACATTAAAAACTGTAGCAAAAAATCAAAAGTTCTTTTTAAGAAAAATGAATTAACAATAATAAAAGGAAAGTTATCTTCAAAAATACGAAGTAAGGATTTGACAAAAAACACTCCCTTATAAAATCAGCTTGCGCACTTTTTTGGCTCATTAATTGAAAAAATTGTTGCATATCAACATGCAAATATAAAGCAAAGGCTAAGTAGACTGTGTGATTTGATCTATGAGCTTACAGGATATTTTATGGTGACAGGACGATTTCAAACACCTCGGGTATACGCGATTTGAATTATGTATGGACTTTCAAAAGTACATAAACCTCTTTAAAACGGTGTGCCCTCTTTTCGACCAATTTTATCAGCCATTAGTATGCCTACCTATAACTTGGCTTAAGTTTCTTGTTACTAAATTATCACCACTTACGACTTATGAATTCACTGTTAAGATTCATTTAGTTTTGCTACTGAAATAACTAAGTTAGTTTTGACGTTAATTCATTATTCACCAACATCCCGTTGGAAGAAACTATTGACAACATAATGAATGACATGGGAACTACTCCAGATGGTAATGTTTGTGGTATTGAACAACTTTATTTAGGAAAATTTTAACAATTGTCACCACTGAACCTGTGTTTGTGTTTAATGATTCTTACCATAAGCAGGTTGATGGAGCGATGGGATCAACCCTTGGACCCACCTAAGCTAATGCCTTTATGTGTCACTATGAGAAAATATGGCTCAAAGAACGCCTATCTGAATTTTAGCCAACATTTTATAGATGCTATGTTGATGACATCTTTGTTACATTTCCGTCTTCCACACTATATAGTATTATTTTTGGATTATTTAAACTCACATCATTATAGTATAACTTTTACACTTGAGGAGAAAAGCAAAAACATTTAATCTTTTTTAGATGTTTCTATTTGTACAGATAACAATCAATTTGTCACTAGTATATATCGAAAACCTACATTTAGTGGAATTTATACTAATTTCTCTAGTTTTCTACCAGAACAATATAAGCTTGGTTTAATTTCATCCCTACTTTAGGGATAGTCTCAAAAAGTTCATCTCAATTCGGGGTTTTCATTTTCGTCCTTAATTCGCTCTAAATCATCCTTGAATGTGCTTGTATTTGAAAATATTCGATCTGAAAGTGTTGTAAAATCGACCTTGTAATTATTCCTTAAACAACAACGAATTTCTTACTATCGTCCCAAATTCATCCTAAATTCATCCTAAATTCGCTCATTGTTTCATTGAAACTTCAGCTTTAGAAAGAACATTAAAATATAAATTGAGTGCACTCTTTGTTGTGTTAGCCTTTTATACGAAATAATGATAACTTTAAAATAATCGGACATTACATTAGAGTTCAAGATTGAACAACAAAGAAAAAAATTTCCTAGGAATATTTTTGCTTGTTTTAAACTACGTTTTATACATTAACATGAAAAAATATAAAAGAATTGCATGTCTAGATTTTGTGAATGAAGACGTGCTCTGAAATTTGAAAGAAAATGTTGTTCGATATATTGTTGTCGTTGTCGTTGTCGTCGTTGTTGTCGTCGTCGCCACTACTGCTACCACTACTACGACTACTACTCTTTTTAGAGGACAAACTTTTTGAGACGATCCCTTATAGATGCTTCTGTTTATGTTCAGACCTCACTAAGTTTCATCATGAGGTATCAGAACTCAAGGTTATCCTTGGGAGGAATGGACACCCTAACCATTTTGTTGACTTTTGTATAATATTTTATATTTATATTCCTTAACAAAATTTTGGTTTTTTCACCTTTAACAGAAAGAAAAGTTAAATCTAGTCACCAGACTACCGCCATATTCAATCATCTTTTGATGGCTACTTGCATTCCAACGCATTATGAGAGTTTTTCTATTTTAGCCGTGAACCTAATGACTTCAAGATCACCTTAATGGAGAGTCTTTTGATAGAGTGTTTCTCAAGTTTCTCAACAGGGCTATCAAATTAATGCCTATGTTCAATCATAATTTATATTTCAACAATGTGTATAATTATTCACTGTGACCATGCCCACAGAAGTGTGCAAAAGCTTACTGACATGAAATATATTCAGACTTGTCACTGATTTTCGTCCTTGTTTTTTTTGGTTAGTTACAGTTAGTTGAGCCCGTGAGAATTATCTTGTCCTGCAAAGAATTAGTCAGAACATTAAAATAATGAATTGTTCTTTAAAACCATTACAGGTTTATGGAACAGGAATTAAGTGCAACTAAGCCGAAACTAGTTAGCTATCGTTTCTCATCTGCTATAGATGACTTGCAAATGATGTTTTTTGTTTTTATTTAACTTGAAAAGGCAAGATTTTCAACAATGAGTATACAATCATTAATTTTTATGATGTCATTTACAGATAATGTTAATACAATGGTAATACATAATGTCGCAAACTAGAGGAAATATCTATCTCAAAATTATAATTTAGATAGTGCCTTAAAAGCATGTAAGCATTTGAAAATCATCTAAACACGATTTCAGAGATCCTGCAGCCTATATGTATTTTTATGTTTTTGATTTTATACATCAGTGGTGCAGATTTCACTGGACGTGCGCATTTTTCGATGTGTTTACATAGGAGAAGTAAAGCATGGTGTGCAATGATGTCTTGATTGTTGATTTTCTTCTTTTTCTTGTGCCTATTTTTATTTTGGACTGTTTGGGATAATTTTCTACAGTTGGTCATGATTTTTGTAGGAAAAACCGCACTTTTTAATAAATTTTGTCCATTTTTCTTATGCTTTCAGGTGAAACCAGATTTCAACTTGTCCCACTGACATAATCATAATAATAGGATCTCCGAAATCTTCTATTCTGTGATTCGACTTAGGTCACTTATTATTTTGAAATAATTAAATCTCGCTACTTTGGCTGTCATGTTGGTTCCAAAAATATCCTGTTTTTATGACTTGTGAATTTCCCTTTTGTATACATTTGTTTTGTTAGCCTCAAGGTGATTGTGGTTCACAATATGCACACAGTAAATAAAACAAAGCTTGTATGCTTTACAGGCATTGATTATCCTCTAGATTGTTAAGTCATAAAAGTTGTGTCAAAACACGGGACAAAACACTGGATTACAGAATTAATTCTGCACGCTTTCCTGCGAGCTTAAATCCTACCATCTAAAACAATATTCTGTAAAACACTTCCTCAGACCATAAATACAAATATCCCCATATCTTATAAGGTATAAAATAAGTGCTAAGGTCGATAATCAGCCGATAATTCACTTCTTCCTCATCAAAACAAACTTCAGAGTAGCCCCTAGTCATTACTAGTCATTACTAGCTCAAGTGATAAACAGCAAGTTGGTCTATCATACCAGAGGGTTCAATTTGTTGTGAATAAATATAGACAAGCACGGTGAGCACTTTTCCAACATGTCTGAATCATATTCGTCATCTCTTCGAACAAATCGATGAACTTAAAAGAGTTTATATTGCTAATTTGGGTTTAATCTTTCAATTTGTGTTGTAAAGACAAATGTTTGTTTTGATTTTTCTTCTGGGAAATGGCGGAAAAGTCGATTCTTGGGAATTTCTTATAAAATATTTTGTTTTGTTTGTGGAAATAGAATTGAATTTTATTACACTTTTTTTGTTATTTTACCTCTCTTATACTTGTGACTGATCATGGTAAAGAAAAAATGTGTTTAATAAGCCTTTAAAATGGTGAAAGTGGATCTCCACTAGGTGAGTAAAGTCTTTCTATATTCATTAGTCCACTCATACGTCACACGAAGTGTGGGGACTGGACGCTATAACTAAATTTTGGATTGAAGGAACGAAGCGAAAGGCTGTAATGGCGGCTGTGATTCATTTCTATAAAAAAAATCAGATGGCAATCTTGTTTTTTCCTGGTTTATAAACAAATAACAAATTTTCATTTTAGATGGTAAAGGGATCCCCTTTAAAAAGTAGTCTACTATACACCACCATCATACACAATGTTTTTCCATCAGTAAAACAATAGATGGATAAATATTGTTTACATTTTTACCGAAAAGCGGCCCGAAGTGACCGTCTTTTGGCAGTCAAAACAATTTAATTTTTTACTTTGAACTGCCGAATCGGATCCCTTTTCAGTAAAAAAAACGTTAACAATTTACCTGTCTATAGGGCCGTTACATTAGCCTTAATAGAGAATTCAAAACAAGAAAATCTCCAAGGGAGCATAAACAAGAATTTGCTGGTGTAAAAGGGGTTTAAAAGCGAATGTTAACATGATATTCATCTATTGGGACTTCAAAATAGGTTTACAACTGCAACAAGAAGGGCGTGAGAGGTATAATATAGCTACTTACCTTCAAGGGATGGAGCTTCCATTTCAGATACAGCTTCTTCCTCCTTTAGCTTATACTACCTTCGTTTAAACTTCAGGGAAAAGGACTACCTGTCTTCTTGAAAGTATATGAGGGACAAGGAAAAGTTTAGTTTTTTATCATAATTCATCATAAACAAATCTGGGTAAAATTCACGCGGACTTTGGCGGAGCGGAGCGAAACAATTTTGGCAAACAAGAAACCAAGATTGGGGCGTATCGTATTTTATCGAATAAACGCCCTCTAAAATTTGATGGATAATACAGCTTTGCAAATTTAAAGTTTATTTATTTTAAAAGTAGTTATTGAAGTCTACTACTTGAAAAAATACGGACTAGTATTTCACACAAAATAAAACAATCAGTTAAAGTAAAGGAAAAGGAAAGGAAAGGAAAAGAATAACAAAGAACGGTGTGACAGTGAGATGCTGCGCTTATCCAGAAACTCAGCACAACCAGCCAAGCTGCGCTCTGGCAAAGTGGAATAAGTGTCATCTACCTGTCTATCTATCAAGTATTTATTCTATCAACTGATAGATCGCGAAATTCTTAAGAATATTTGCATATCGGTATTGGATAAATATGCTCCTCGAAAGAAAAAAATTGTACGTCATAACCAAGCACCCTTTGTGAATAAGGAATTAAATAAAGCAATAATGACAAGATCTAGACTTCTTAACAAATATAGGAGGGAGAAAACTGAAGAGAGTAAATCTGCATATAACGGACAAAGAAATCTTTTTGTATCCCTAGTTAGGAAAAGTAAGGAAAATTACTACAATAACCTTAACGTCAAGAGTGTAACTGATAATAAGGTATTTTGGAAAACAGTAAAGCCATGTTTTTCCAACAAATCAACCAAGAGTGAAAATAATATTTTAATTGACAAAGGAGCAATAGGGTCTAACGACAAAGATCTTGCCGATATATTTAACAGCTACTTTGGAAATATAATTGATAATCCAGATATAGAACTGCCACCTCAAAATGAAGAAGCCTTTTCAAAAGACGATATAAACTCAATTTTTTATCGGTACAAATTTCATCCAAGCTTACAAAAGATGAAAAACAACATATATAGTAATAGAACATTTCCTTTTAGAACTGTTGGAGCTAAGGAAATTGAAAAAGGTATCCGCCAACTTTAAAAAAGCACAACAGCAAGGCGACATGCAAACAAATATTATCAAAGAAAACAGATTTCATCTCAACAAATTTCAATACATCGTTAGGAAATTGTGAATTTCCTCAGTCTCTTAAAAATGCAGATGTTACGAAAAAAAAAAAAGATTTGCGTACAAATCTATGAAAGAAACATGTACAATCAGATATACACCTTCTTTGAATCAAATTTCTCAAAACAGCAGTTTGGTTTCCGAAAAGGATATAGTTCCCAACATGTCTGATAAATATGATTGAAAAAAAGCCTCGACTACGGTTGGACTGTATTCCGTATGAACTTTTACTAGCTAAACTACATGCATATGCTTTCGATATGAATTCTTTATTATTCTTGAAATCTTATTTAACGAATAGGAAACAGAAGGGGAGAATAAATAATGAATACAGTTCATGGATAAACATCAAGTATGGAGTACCACAAGGATCGATATTTAATATATTCATATGTGACCTATTAATTTTCGTCCCAAATATTGACATTGCCAGCTACGCTGAAGATACTACCCCATTTTCAACGGGTAATAACATTAATGAAGTTGTAAATGAGTTAGAAAAAGCTGCAATGTTAATGTTCGATTGGTTTAAAAAAATGGAATGAAAGCCAATGCATAAAATTCGCATTTCTTTACTAACAATGAAACAGATATTAAAATCAAAGTATGGAACAAATCTTTAGATAGTTCAAAAACTAAAAAACTACTTGGAGTCAAACTCTCTCTTGAGGAGCATGTAAACCAACTCTGTAACAAGGCTAGTCAAAAAGTAGCGAGATTATCCTCTCTTATATCATTCGAAAAACGAAAACTAATTATCAATGCTTTTGGTACCTCCAAGTTTTCCTACTGCCCCTAGTGAGAATGTTTCATAGCCGAAAATTGAATAAAAGACCATTGAGAATTATTAATCAAGATTTCCAATCACCTTTTGAAAAATTCCTCTCTAGAAATAGAAGTGTAACAATCCACCAATCGAATCTACGCACCCTTGTAACAGAGTTGTACAAAGCAAGAAAAGGAATTAGTCCAGAACTTATGTGTTGTTGTGTATGTGGTTTTAGTTTATGACTTTGGGTTATTGAGGAGTTGCAAAGAAAACGTGCTCGTGAACAGACGTATCTTATTTATATGCTAAAACATAATAGTTAAAATAACCGATGAAGGGGTTAAACCTGATCCAGGAAAGGTCAAATGTCTTGCAAATGCATCATCACCATCGAATAAAGCCGAATTAATGTCATTTCTTGGACATTCTTGTGTCAGTTTATACCGAATTATTCTGAGAAAACTGTGAACTTGCGTCACTTGTTAAAGAAGAACACGTCATTTCTGTGGAGAGAAAAGCAAGAAAAAGACTCTTCAATGACCTCAAAACCGAAATCACAAGTGATACTGTAGTAGCACTCTATAACCCTGAAAAACCATGCACCTTATGGGTAGATGCGAGTGATCGAGGAGACAGACCAGAACAACAACCTTCTGCGTCCAGTTGTATGCGTATCTAGATTACTCAACAAAGTAAAGTCGTACAAACCAAACTCTAACAAAAGATTCCGAATATAGTGCATCGAGCACACTTAGGCATTGTAAAGACGAAATCTCTTATACGAACCAAAGTTTATTGGCCAGGGATGGACGTCTCTATACTTTTAATAAATCATGTACGAAATGCCAACAGATAAGCAAACCATTTAAACCGACACCCGTTGCGATGACAAAGTTACCAACAGCGCCATGGACAGTAACTGCCGCAGATTTTTACGACCTTTACTATCGGGAGAGACGCTCATGGTTTAGAACTGACTTATTCTCAAAATTCCCAATGGGCGAAATTTTACGGTCAACGAAATTTCAAACCGTTGCAAATCACTTTAATAATTTATTTAGCATTTTTGGTTATTCGTCGGAAAGGAAAACAGACAATGGACCCCCATGGGACAGTACGTTATTTAAAACATTCCTTGCCGAACAAAACATCAAATATTCACCATCGATTCCGTTATGGCCTAGGAGTAATGGTCAGGTAGAAAGATTCATGCAGGCAATTTTGAGGTTTTTTAAAACCATTTCACATGATTTAGATAAAATAACAAAAATCATATAGCAAGACCTTTT
Source organism: Turritopsis rubra (assembly GCA_039566895.2). Lineage (NCBI taxonomy): Eukaryota > Metazoa > Cnidaria > Hydrozoa > Anthoathecata > Oceaniidae > Turritopsis > Turritopsis rubra. Next base: position 9,766,200 of record CM077625.1, on the reverse strand, counting down.
AGCGTGACAAAATTGGGATTTTGTCCCAAATTTTGTAACGTCTAAATTTGGGTGTTAATGTATATAAAAAATTCAGTTGCTCTGATTTATGATGTTCGCTATTACAGGAGGTGTTTTGCACTTCTCCACAGTGACTATCAAAATGGACAATCTTGTATATTCCTCTTGACAAACAGGAAGAACAGGATAGTTTTAAGGTTTTTGACTAATTCTTTCGTTTAGATGACTTTTGATACTTTGATGACATTAGGCTCTCCTCCATAATGTTTTTAATAATTTTTACCATATTTTCCTCTATTTTGACTTTCGAACAAAGTTACATCAACACATGTAAAAACTCAGGTTGCTCAGTCAGTATTTAGTTACATCATTGTTTCATGCAGTTTCTCTCCTCCATAGGCAATGGTATAGGCAATGACTGATAGATCATTACTTACCTTTACAATCATCAAACCAAGAATTTTTAAAGGACGCTTTTGATTCAAAGTTTATCATTGTGCTGCAAAAGATAACTTGGAAATCAATGAGGAAAATGTAGACAAGCCAACAGATGTTGAAAACGATATTGATAACCAAACTTTGTTTGAAGACCAAGATACCAATACTGATGCAGGAACTGTCAGAAATGAGACACATTTCGAAACTGAGCAAAAAGATGAAAAGAAGCAAAAACAAAAAATATCTATAAGAGATGGAAGTGACTGTTATCTTTTATTTATCATAATATTATTCTATTCATTCCAACAAGTAATCATTCTATTCATTCCAAAATGTTATTCCAACAAATTATTGCTTCGTATGTTGTTATTGTGGTTATATTCCATGGGTTATTTAAAAGTTCTTAGTGACACATTTTTGTAGTTTTTTTATTGTTTTCTTGCAATGGTTAGTTTCTTATTGTCAAATTGTTTTATTATTAAGCGACCCACCCCTTCTATTAAGCACCCGAGAGTAGTTGTGACATGCCCGAGTTTTCGTACATGGTATCCTTATATCCTGGAAGAAGTAGAAAGAAAAACCTGTTCCATAAACTTCTCAACAATAACAATTCATGTACATTCTTAAGCTAAACTGATAAGGCAAATGAAACCAAAATCACGTTTGAAACCAAATCACGTCTTTTGTTTTGTTTAAAGTCCGTATTTTGAAACTGAATCGAACGTTTTCAGTCCGTCCTATTCTATTCACAAGGAATCAAATAATACTATTTACTATCTGATAATATGTTTGACGTCAGATACGATTATTTCTCTGAAAGTGCATGATGATATGGGATACTATCATAAGCCAAATTCTCTTTGTTTTTGTCGCTGACTTGGAGCCGTGTTCGGCTTTTCATTATGTTTTGAACTTAGTTTTCTTATTTCTTTTGTTTGTAAGTAATATATTCAGACATTTTGGGCAAAAGCTATTGGAAATATTCTAACGTCCGCACTTTATTAACAATGGAATTTCTATCAAATTTGAACGATTTTCACATCAACAGAGGAACGAAATCATGCCTACGTAAGCATAAAAAACATTTGAAAACAAAATACATCTAATAATATAGAGCCTGTATACAAATTAGAGTCGTTTCACAAAAGTTTTCATATATTGGAAAAATTAGAGATAATAATAGTTTCACAAATACAAATGTATAATCTAATCTAGACTGACTAGAAAATTCCAAGTCGGCACCATCGCATTGTTCTAAGTGGAAATTTTAATAATAACTTGGCTAAATTCCCCATTTTTGGCAACATATGAATTTTTCTTAGTGCGAATTTTAATGGAAATCTAAGTATGTTCAACATTTAGGCCAAATTAAATATTTATATTAATCTAAATTAAAGATTAAAGATTTGACCATGTCTTCTTTAATTTTAAACATAAAAGATCTTGGGTTGGAAATGTTTCCGAAATTCAGACATGGAGAACGCGGAAAAACAGTTAGCGCGAAAACGTTAAAACCGCTATTAACATGAGAAATATTGATTTTTTATGTATTACCCCTATTTTTCGTTCAGTGTAAAAAAATCAATTGAATAATATAAAAGTCAAGCATATTAGTGCATTTTCATTTCATTTCAGGTTTTTCATGATCAGCATTGAAAAATTGACCAAAATCATCAAAATCCATCAACAGTTGGCAACAGCTCCCCCGTCTGCTCCTGGAACACAACCTTTTGTAGCATTCTAGCACTTGAAACTGTGATGTTATGGAGATGCTATAATATACACTCATTTCTACAAATCTTCTCACATTTCTATTGTTTCTTCTCCCTTAAAAATATACACGAACTCATAAATATAAATTTTTATGCTTACTGAATAATTTTGCTTTAACGTTTTGACGATAATTTTTCGGATTATATAAATACACGAAATATCCACATTAGTATCCCGGTGTCGCCGTCTAAAAGTACTCCCCTAGAAAAGTACTCCCCAGTACTTTAAGCCTAGGAAATAAGTTCTCCCGGGATTACTTATTTCCTAGGATAAAAGTACTCCCTCCAAGAAATAAGTACTCCCCAGAGGAAATACCTTTATACTAGGCTTGTTACGAAGCCAACTAGGAAATCGTTCAATATTCAATAATGATATGTTCCGAGATATGTTTCATTTTCAACTTGATGATTTAAATCTAAAACAAGAACGACTGAAGTCGCTAAATCTGCGGCTAAAATACAGCCTCTTCTCTCCTGAAACGCTTAGGCCGAAAGAAATAGTGAAGAAAAGGCAAACATTTTTTGAATTTGTAATAAATAATAAAAACAATCATTTGCGGAACAGGAACTGATATTTCACAGAAAAAAATATTCAATCGCAAATTGTACATAATAATATTAGTAAATTTTTTTTTTTCGACTGTAATGCATTTACTTTATGATTCATTAAAATGTATTTATGGATTTGAGTCTGTTGTGCTTAATTTGACCATACTAAAAATGACCTTCTCATCCCAATTGATTGCCAAATGCAATTGCTGACAATATAACTAACATCATTTTGATATGACCTGCTCAGTAATATTGGGTGTTACCACATGAAGAAGCAGGTTAATATCACAGCATCTAAAATGAAAAGAACACCATAGTTGATATTTGTAATCAACACAAAAACCCATAGCAATTTATAACCCAAATTTATTAAACAAATGAATCCAAGCTACATAAGAAAAAAATTCCATAAACAACTTATATTTTCCACCAAGAATGTTGATGTATGCAAGCGACTTGTGAAAGTTTAATTCATCTAAAAAAATGTTTTAAGTTTTTCAAAAGGGAACTTCTGTAATAAAATCAGTACAACATGATAATAACAGATGACATATAATATCAGGTTAAATACTTTAAACAGAAAATTGTTTAAACGTATTGAGAACTTAATCGCCTAGAAAGTTGGTTCGGCAAATGGACTTGATCAGTAATATTTCATTTATTAATGTCCCTCTGGGAAAATATTGACGAAGGTTGTGGCATCATGGACCGAACATGAGGTCTTTACATACCATGCTATTGTATAGATTGTGTGTTGCGTAAACATTGTCGACTAATATTTCCTTGATGAAATGTACCTGCTGATTTCATAATAGAATTACTTTGATCCAGGATTTTTCTCAACATCAAAAAATCATCAAAAACAATGATAGAGAGCAAATCAGTTCATATATTATGTATCCAGACAGCGACCAGTTAGGGTTAGGGTTAGTCTCAGAGGGACTGACAATACTAGTCGTTATAGCACTTTATCTGCTAGCTACATACAGGTATTATATTTTTGCATTCATTTTTATTGATTTTAAGTTTACACAGGGACAGGGTAAAGCATTTAATTAACCTGATCAAAATAAATGTATATATATGTTTCAATCTTGTTCTGATAATAAGCTAATTATAACAGAAACTTACCGAACAATTGTCTTGATAAAAGAGAGAGTTTGCCTTGTTCGTGTGTTGCCTGTCCTGTCCTTCGCTTTCTACTACCAACACGTTACATTATGGTAGAAACACACTAAAGCAAATATATCTACAGAGTTTTCAGGAAACTTCTGCTCTATAGCTGTGTCTTTTTTTAAGTTTTATAGGGACAGAGTCCTGCAGAATATAACGAGCACATGATGCAGTTTAACGATATACCTTTTAAAAAATTAATTCCTTTAAGGTAGTGTAAGCTTGGATAGAGCACATATCTACCGGAGGTTCATCAGCAAGCATGTCATCATCGGACTTCACGTAAGACTTTAGAAGTGAAACATTGTTCTTTTTCTTAAGCACTTTTCCTTTTACGTTAGATAAGCAAACATTCTTATCTGAAATAGCATGAACTGTGTGCAGGCCAAGCCACTTAAATGAAAATTTGCCACCTTTTCTGTCCTCTCTTTTCTGGTTCTTTAAAGGCACGGTTTGACAAACCTCGATAATTTTAGGCGCTTGATAGCAACCTTGTTTTTGATTTTCCCTGTCTTTGACATTGGTCACACTTTCTAATAAAATCTTCTTCATCACTTTTTATGTTGTGCCAGAAGAACCTCTCTGTTATTTTTTGCGTCGTTGCATCTCTTCCACGGTGGGAAGCCAGTGCTTTTGCTTTAGCATCACTTCCTTATGCTTCATGAACATCGTGAATTATTGTTCTTTGTCCCTCAACAGATGAAATAACTAACCTCGTGTTCTTGTACATCAACTGTCCATTTATTAAAGAAAATGGTTTACATGCCTTCCGGAAATTAGTTTTTTTCTCCTTCTCCCCAGCAATTTCCGACGGGAAGGTATTTACTCGTAGATAGTTCTCAATAGCATCAAAGTTGGTGTGCTTCGCCATCTTTCGAATTTTAGGAACATTCTATTTTTCAGTTAGGTTTGTTTCATACTTTAAAGGCAAGACATAAAAAGTAATAAAATAACAAAACTAAAAAACATTATACCTACGCGTTACTTGTTTTCTTTTTTTACAATAGGTATAATCATCATATATGATTCTTCATGTCCATTTTACGATTATTTCAGCCTCTCTTCGAACGTTCCCACTATCTTGCTTGTGTCATAATATATACGTGAAATGCTCTACGGTAAGCTTCTCTACGTTTGAGTAGTTTTACTTAATCTCACACAACGTCATACGCGCAGCTCGCTCTATATACTATTTTATTGATATTTAAGAAACAAGAATGGAAGAGCGAGGGTCCCCGTTTTCTAAAATGTGGGTCCCCGTTTTCTAACATAGGTCCCCGTTTTCATGAGTCCCATGGAGGGGTCCGGGTCTGGTAAGTAAAGGAAGCCGTTATAAAACGAAAGACGAGTCACATACAGGTCGTATTGTGCAATACGAGAGGTCAACACGAGTCAGGAATTTGCAATACGAGTCAGAAATCAAGAATTTAAACTCTGCACTTGCACGATGTTTTTCTCTTCTTGTTCTTGTTCTTCTTCTTCTTCTTCTTGTGAATCTACGAACGTTTTATCGTAGCCTTGAGAGAGAAGCCAACTACGTAAAAATTTTAATTAGATCTAGGGGCCGCGACTGGAAATTTAAATTTGGAGGACTTAAGTAGTGGAAACATAGCTGGGGGATGAAGACTATTTTCAATTTTAAACCTCCCTAAACGCCCTATTACAACTACTCATTTCACATTTAAACGATATGAAAGGGATAAAAAACATTTTTTGTGACAAACTCAAGTCTTTTTTAGATTTTACCCGTATAAAAAGGGTAACAACAAAAAAAAAAGGTCATGGCGTGGCGTGCTCCCCCCGCTTCCACACCCCGACCCTCCTCCTTGCGGCTCCTGTGGTTGTCCCTTTTGTGGTTTTCAAAGATTCTATCGCCGGAAAAGGCATTGCTTTTTTAAGAATAAGTATATAAAAGACAAACGGGCAGGACCTTTGTTAACTATATTTTTACAAGACAAGAAAATTAAAAAGAATTCTACTTGAATAACCCAAATGTTGCTACACGGTTTTCTCGTGTTTTTATAAACTCGTTCGTTAGGTACATTTGTATCCATAGCATCTAGCTCCTCTTTGAAATTATCTGATGTTAATAAATGGTCCACCAATCTATTATCGGTCATCAAGTTTCCGAGATATATCTTGATACGTTTTAATGACAACCGGCCTTTAGTAATAGTTTATATCACCCAATTCAAGGTAGAATATTAAAGCAAATTTGAATATTGAAAACGAGGTTGGACACGTTGACTGGACTATAAATTTGGGTCTATTATGGTCTATTGCGGCCAAAGTGAGTGAATTCATTTATATTCAAAGGATGTAATATTTTTGCAGCAGTCTTTAAATCCTGAAGAAAAATGCCACAATTACTCACGTGGTAAAAGTATGTTCAAAGTTCAATGGTATGTGTTCAGAGTCAAATACACGCTTTTTCATAAGCAACACTTTATAAGCGGGTCAAATAATTAATAATTAATAATGAGGGTAAAATCTGTCGAAAAACCAAGCAACTGCTAAGCAACAGGCTCAACTGGGTTTGCCCAACAACGAAAAAAACAAACAAACTGAGAACAAAACCTGAGACGAAAATTAAAGAGCAAAAAGAGACATCTATTTTTTGCTCGCTGATTAGAAACGTGTAATAACAGTTCCATTGGTTTAATAAAAACCCGTCCTGATCTACGTGAATATACAAACACGCAAATTTAGTCTTCTCAAGCACATAATCAACAAGTAAGCAGCCTGTGAAAGTGGGAAACTTGAGCAATATTGACCCTCAGCCAAAATTTTGTGTTGCTTAGAAAAAAGCGTGTATTCGTGTTTGAACTTTATTGAAACGATGATAGCCTATAACCATATTTTTGCAATTAACTACAAATTTGGAGATACATTTGAGCTATATTCGTTTTGTTAAGAAAAACCATACAGAATTCTTGAAAAATACCAATTCCAATCTGTAGAATTGGCTTTTACTGAGTTCTGCATAATTTGGCGCACTTTTAAGAAAAAGAGGCATGATTTGAATGACATACCGCCATCTGTTTTAAAGAACTTTCTAGGGCGAGAAAATAAATTTTCCACCTGAATCGAGGTGATTAAAGGAAAGTTTCACTAAATGTATGTAATATCTATGAAATAGTTCAAGACCTTGTAATCCTGCACCTCACCCATTCCCCCACGCACGCACGGACACACACAACACTACGAACACCTTCAAAGATTAGGTTTTGTGAGGCTGTGTTATCAAATTGGATAGATAAAGAATGTATTGACTTATTTTCCGGAACCCTTTCAGTTGGCATTCTTATTTGGATCCATTATTTTTACGTCATTATTATTACGTCATTACTTTTTAGGGCATATTATAATCATACATTATTATCATACATATCATATTATTATCATTATTATCAGACACGTTTTTTTTACAAGAACAACGAATATAAGAACATAAGTTTTCGAAGGTCTAAAAGTTAAGAACATGTTAAGAACACTCGAGGCTTAACAACATATGTTCTTAAATAGTATTTTTACATTTTACAAGAAAACTTCATTAGCTGTTTTTCTACTGAGACTACTTCAAGTAGTCCTAGATCGTAAAGTATTCGCAGCATAAAACAGGCGTCTACTGCATTTTTACCAAGAGTGAACATAATAAAGTAATCGATTTATAGGCGTCGTTTCGATTCAATTTAAATTAGTCTAAGCAGTTTTTATGTTAACTACTGTTAATGTACCTCCTATTGTTTAAAGTAGTTCAAATCACAAAGTAGCAAAAAAACAAGAATACTATCTATCATTTTCATTATCATAATTGCTTTTAACTACCCCGTCAGGAAATAGGAATAATAAGTGGCCATTACTAAGTAATAAAGTTATGAAATCAGTAAAACATAAAATGCATAGAAACGAGGCGAAACTTGATAATACGGTCATAATACGGTGTTTAAACAGAGATTCGGGAAACTTAACTTAACTTAACTTAAATTTAACTCCATCAAAATCGGAAATTTCAAGTCTGTTGAATTTCGAATTTAAGATATTCAATAGTGTAACTTTAGAACATTTTTAGACTTCAGAGTTGAAAATTAAGAACGTTCGAAGGCTTCATCAAAGTTGAGTGCTCTTATAAAAAAACCCTCAAAAACCTATATTATTCATGAGCCTGCTTCAACTTTTGTATCAGAAAAAATTTGTAACTTTCACATTCAAAATCGTGTCTTTGCGAAAAAATTTACAGAAATGTCTTCTCTCAACATAAAAATTGGTGATCATGTGGTGTGACCCCCATCAAAATATTTATGTATAAAATGCTATATAACGATAAAACCCTGCGAGAAGTTCCTCATTATCACCGCGCTCATCTTAAAATCATGCAGAGTTTGAGTTCATCATTATATCGAATGCGTAATTTAATCTTCATAATTTTATCTACCTGGCACGTGATCATTCTTTTTATCTAAAGTTAATGACTCGTGAATAGAAAGTGCGCCAAGTCATTCTGTTCTTAATGGCTTTTATGGGCCTATTCAATTCCCATGTGATTAACGGTTGACAGGAAAAAAATAATTTTTGTTTTGTATCATAAACAAAGAATACGTATTTAGATTATCTTCAAGTTCAGATAGGTGGTTCACTCATATGATTGATGTATAGACGAGTAGAAACTCTTCACCTTCCCACTAAAACATCACAAAGTAACGTCCCTCTCCTGTCACAATAATAGAAAATACCGCCCATTCGCGCCGTTTTTCAGTAAAAACGTTTCCACCCGCCTAATTTAAAGCGCCTTTTTGTACTAAGCAAGTGTGGAACCCATCAAGCGATACATTTACTTAATCGTTTGGTGTTGGACGGAGTTCTCATTGTGTTTATGGAAAGTTCAGAATGAATCAAAGTGATCTTTATGAATTATTTAATTAGCTATCGTTCAGGATTCTCTTTAAAGAATACAGAAACTAAAGATCGATCAAATCACCTCAGTCTGCATGATATATTATTTTTTCCACGCCATGTTGTTTTGAACATTAAGTTAAAAAATAAAATTACTTAATTTTAAAAATTTCAATGTCCTTTATAAAATTGTCTTCTTCATATCGCGATCTTCCTCTTTAATCATATGAATATTGAAGGAAATTTTGAACCATTTCTTTTATTGGGAATCTGTCACAAAACCTCTTTTCCCGGTGACTATGCCATTATCGAGAAACATTGTATTTCTGTAAGAAATGGTATGCCTGTGTATCTATTCTTTAATCTGAAAATCTTAAAAATGAGCTAAGATGTTTGTTTCGGTTTTAATTAACCAAAATAATTTTATTTTTTTCAATTCCAAATTTGAAGCCGTCGTAACTCAAAATCCTTTTTGAGATTTTTTTCTCGATAATTTTTTAATTGAGAATACAGGCTGAAACCGTATTCACTCAAATGGGATTCCTAAAATGCTTCTGATGGCTGTGTTGGTAAAACAAAGGAGAAAAACAACTGCTTTTCAAAACGTAACTTTTATTATATAATTTATACTCGTTCCAACTGTCGTTTTTGAACGAACATTAAAAGGCTCATTTTATATTATTCAAAGTAACACATGTTCCGACCGACGAACTCATTTACAATGGAAGAATGAAAACACTCGGTAAATGTCGACCGAATGAAAAACTCGGTAGATAACGAAAACTAACATTTGGTGTTTGAAAACAATTTGATATACATTGATTTCAATACATGAAGTATCCTTTGCTATATTTAGAAATGGACGTTTAATGAAAATGATTATGCGAGAAATCTGTTCCCGACCAGTTATTTGTGACGTAATAGATGTTATCATTACGAAGACAATCAATGCACAAAGCCAATCGTAAAAAACGATTAATAGTATTTGGCTATTGTGATTACATTAAATATGAGGCAGATATTACAAGTCTTTCTATAAGACATTTTATTGACGGCACATGTGTTTTTCAGGGGGAACATACTATGCATTTTGATTGAAATTTGTTTTCTCTGGTACATAAACATAGCTAATAGTATGTTATGACCAACTAGAGTCGTGTGCCCGTTTACAATTTCAAACCATTAAACTCATTAAAGTCTTATAAATACCTTTTAAAGATTGAGACTCTAACCCGACTCTAAACCACAATTAAATCTTAGACCACGAATTTGTGATGCTCTGAAATTTTTAGTTAATGAAGTATAACCAAGGATTCAGCTGGACTCCATAAGTAAATTAGTGTTTCCATGTTTGTTTAATTAAAACGAATTCGAAGTTAAACTTTAAGTCCAATCAAAAAACAACTTTTCTTTTATTCTAAAAGAAAGATAAGTTAACGAAATGGAAAATGGTTATGAATTAAATTTATCAAAATAACTCGATATCTAATTTCCATATCATAAATTTTTAAAAAACCCGCTTACATTAAAGTCAGGGTGCCAGATGATTTTCGATGTTTTTCATCACATTCTTTGAAATCAAAAAACTCAAAGTCCTCTTTGAAATAATTCCCCGGAATAAAAATTACTAGCAATTTGTTATCCTAAATAAAAAAATGAACAAATCCATATCATGTTGAATCAACCCTTGTGCGAAAATTTGGGGTTGTCAAGATATCTCCAGTAAAATTATATGGAGGTTATCAATTACGTGCGTTGCGATACTGTTTTGATATGTCTAGATGATTAGCCATCATGATACCTAATGGTTGTGTTGGATTTTTCTGTCACGGCCTTCCTTCCAACGCAAATCTTACATACAGCATAACAATATTTTTTGTCATTAATAACAATGTCCCCATAAATTGAGATTATGAATTCAAACTAGGAGAATCTCCTAGGGGTCTTTAAACAAAGATTTGATGGTGCAAAAGTGGCGAAATCACAATCTGAACATGAAATTAAACTATAAATGACACATATGTTTCCAACTTGATTAAATTAAAACAAATATATCAAATAATTTAAATACCTAAACAAATACATAAAAAGATATTGAAAAATATGTTAAAATGGTAAAATCATTTTTTCTATAAAAACAACAATGCAAAAGATCAATATCGATAATAAGGAAGTGAAAAATGAAAAGAAAAAGAGAAAAACACAGAGAAAAACCTAAACTATAAAACGAAATTAAAATAAAAAATACAAAATACAAATTATATATATTTATATGTATCCATAAAAAAGGGACAATAAAGAAATCTGTCGCTGTTTATATGAAGACCTTTTAGCCTATTTGTCGAAGATTATGCTTGAGTTAATAGGTTAAGAAACGATAACAGAATGGATACAAAAGTTGATTTAATGAACTCTCCATAAAAATAACTGTCTTATCAGCTGCCAAGAAAAAATGATAGTGGAAACGATTTAATTAGAATTAAATACCTACCTAGGACCAAGACTCCTGACTGCATTAAAAGAGATGAATGACCAATGAAATTCTTCAGGATTTCATTTTCATTTCCTGTTAATATATAAAAAAAATTAATTTGCAAGTGCATTGGAGAATCAGTGAAAAGTTTCAAAACTTCGAAAATGCTAATAATTTAACCAATCACAGTACAAATATTGATGACAGAAATTGCGAAGATTATTTGTCTTATAGGTTGAACTGATTTTTTCATGAATAACGAAATTTAGAAAAACCATTAGAAAAACACATTTTGTTTGAAAAAACTGCCCTTTGATGTTTACGGAAAATAACGAATACTAAAATGCCGATACAAAAAATGGCGTTTTTTTGGTTCAAAGAATATTGTTTTATATTTCATAAATTCATTCTTTCTTTATTAAAGTTTATTTCAACGAACCCGCCTTTTCAAATGTTATTGGGAAACAATAAATGTTATAGTACCATTTAAAAATCAGCATTCATTATTTTTAATTCAACAATAAAAACGTTCAGTATAATAAAACAATTCTCAATGCATTTAAATAGTTTAATTCTAATCTGAGATGAATGCGCATGTGCAAAACCATTGGACGAGTATAAAAACGAAGTTAAAAATAAATTCCCATCAGTAGCAATTTTACTTATTTGAGGGATGGTTCAATTCCAATTACTCGAGAGTTTAAATACAATACTTGAGGAGAAGCGTAGAAATATGTCGAAATCGTTTTTAATCGACACTCTGATGCACGATAAACAGAAATTAGTAATCAGGCAAAACCTACCTAATCTCATGTCAGGAGAATCGTCGCCTGTATCGGACAGCTCGCTGCGTTATCATCATTCGCCGACAATATTTGGCCCATCTGGTTGTTCATCTCCACGGACACCACCAACTCCGACACACACATTAGAACGACATCACTTGGAAGGTAAACACCATTTAGCTTCATCAACATGTGGGATGCGTGGACCAACAATTTGTACGTGCTGTCAACCACACCCATTGCAACCAATTTGTACAATATGCGAACCGGGACCAAGAGAGGGTGAAGCAGCTCCCTCACAAAAAATTTATTCATTTGTCAGAGACTCCCAGCAATGTTCAAGACACATTTATAGAACAGAACGGTCAAGATTCTACGCTCTAGGATCTCCTTTGACTGCGCAAAGAGTTCATTATACCTCCAACTACCGTAAGTGTTACATTTATTTGCTATAGTACGAAGAAATATAGGAATGACTGATATTCTATCATTACTATATATATATATATATTAAATGATATTTTCTTTAAGAAGAACGTTTTCTCCTACAGGTTTATACAGCCTTTTTACGGCAAGTAGTTGCATTGGAGATTTAGCGCGCCATTAGGTTCTAAAATAGATAACAACCTGCCTCACTGGGTAAATTTAACCAGCAGGTCCTTACAATGCGTATGTTCTTGTTGATACCAATTTTCAAGCGCGCTTAATTTCTACCATCAGCATAATAAATGAATACTCAATATGAGATGAGAAATAATTGGTTTTATTCAATTAGCTGTGTTTAATTGACATGGCGGTAAGTTTTAGTTTCATTGTTTTTTTATTGCAGTTCGTGAAATGGAACATAAACGGATGCCATCAGCAACACAACAACAACAACAACAACAACAACAACAACAACAACAACATCATCAACATCAACACCAATTGTCACAGCAATGTGGTAAAACAAAACGAATTCGGACAGCGTATACCAGTATCCAATTACTAGAATTGGAGAAAGAATTTCAAAATAACCGATATCTGTCGAGATTGCGACGCATTCAAATAGCTGCTGTTTTGGATCTGACCGAAAAGCAAGTTAAAATTTGGTTTCAAAATCGCAGAGTCAAATGGAAGAAAGACAAAAAAGGAGAATACAGTTATTCTCCACTTGGAAGCCCTGAGTCTCCTATTTAAAATATTGAATGCAAACATATATAACTTTAAAATGCATTATGAATGAAATGTCAAACATTTTGGTTAAGTTTAATTTTGTTTAAATTAAGCTATTCGCAGGTTTTGACATAATTCACTGGTTAACATTTCTACAAATTTCTTTTTAATATGACAAAAAATGGAAAAACAATCTAAATGCAAAAAGTGAACTCAAACATAACGATTTAAAATTTGGTTATAACACGATATTTTCTTTTTCAGGCCTTTTTTTTTTTTTCAAAACCATCTGTCATTGAATATCGAATTGGTGCGACTGACATATGAATGCTAGCAGAATTTTTTTTTATATTTAAATGATTGATATCTTAAAACCTCATCGATATGATCAAACATATTTTTGTGAAAATCTTTTTCATCATTCTCATTTTATTAAAATGCTCTCCCATTCTTGTTTTGTATTTAACATACTTCTCTTTCTTTCACTTTCTAAATTCTATTAAATACTAAATGAATTGTATATAACACAACTTTATAATATATATATACATATGTATTGTTTCCGAATTTATGTTTATTTGTAAAATAAGGATTCCGTGTTAGATATTGGATTTCTAGAATAAATTGCATTACACCAATCAGAATTTTGTTAATAAATGAAGATTTTATGCAAAACCTGTGTTCTTCCAAGTAAAATATTATGTTCAGGACTTGCATTAACGGCAGTTTATTTTCAAACTAAAGCATTGTATCCTGGATAAATATTTTTAAACAAATAAATAAATAAGCTTTCATCGCATCATTATAAACTTCGTGGGCAACTGCCTGACACCCCATCGTGATTTAATATACGAAGTATCAGAGTCGTCAGTTTGACCAAGAGTTTAAAAAACTTTAAATGGACACCTTTTTTGTTTGAAAAGTATTTTAAGCCTTTGCACTCTATAGTAACCTTGGGAACTAGATTGTAGACCGCTATGCTTGTAGTAGAAGGTATCAAATTTCTCCAAACATTTTCTCCAAGAACTAAATGAGATATCTCATTTAGTTTCAATCGATCTACTCAGCTTAACACTCAGCTTGAGAGCGGGATTGATATCTAAGGCGGTTGTCTGGTTGAGCGGTTGAAGCATACTTGCGGCTTCCGTAGGCCAAATGGGGGCTTTAAATGCTCTAGGCCCTCCTACGTAGGACCCTCATTGCTAACAGTTTTATTGTCCAATTGAGTTGGAGATGTTAGCCGCTACACGGGACATGATAGGATTAGTATATATCTGCAAGGATTGCAACACTTTGATTAAGAAACAGATCAAAGGCCAATTATTCCTATCTTAATCAGTGATTAATCAGTGATTTGCGCTATTTGGTGCATAAGGATGCGAGTATTGAAGTTTAATTTTATAGCTCACTATGTTTCTGGGAAAGGCCTATTGCATGCTGATGCATTGTGCTTTGTGTTCGACGCCTACTGCAACTGACTTAGAACAAGATCTAGATGCTCACGTTAGAGTAGTAGTGAAAACGTTTCCAGCGAGTGAACCGTGATTATACAAAGGACCAGTGCAAATAAATTATTATGCGAAGTTAAAGAAAACATTGAGAATACTTGGCCAAGTTCAAGAAGGAAAGAAAGTGTTTTCACTCAAAGCAGGATTTAAATTTCTTCTTTTGTAGAAAACTTTCATTTTGAGCTTAGCTAACTAACCGATGTCAGAAAGGTCAATGCAGCTTCCCGTACTTGGTAAGAACTTTCGCAAGGTGTTACTTGGTAAGAACTTCCGCAAGGTGTTACTCAATGTTCTGTGTTGGAGCCAATTCTATTCAATATTTAGTTAAATGATTTATTTTTTTATATTCGAAGCTTGTGATGTTTGTAATTTTGCCGATTACACACTCCCTTTAATAACTTGTATATGTGCTTCAAACATGACAGTTGCCTCCTCATTGACTGGTAAAACACCTTTGAAAATAAACATAGAGCAATCTTCTAATTTGCTAATCTGCGCCAAAAACGTAGAACATAAGTTTGTAAAACTAAAAGATGATACGAGGGAAGAAAATAACTTCTAGGTATCACCCTAGATAATCAACTTGACTGTAATCCTCGTGAGTCTCATTTTTCTCATACAGTCCAAATCAGCCACGGTTAGTTCAGAAAATAGCCGCAGAAATGTTTAAAGTTGGGTGAGGGTTAGCTCACAAGACATCACCGAAATAGGTAGAGTCTTCCTTTAAACTCTTGCTTAAGACTAGAAGAAAGTAAAGAAAAATTTGAAAGGGAAACATTAAGTTAGCTGTGTCATCAGATCTGGAATATAATTCTTGACCACATAAACAACGTAGTAAACCTGGCGAATGTTAAATGTGTAATAAAATCCTTGCCTTCCAGATTATGTAGGAAATATATATTCCTAACTTAGGCTTTAATGATTTGATATTATACAGTGATCAGTTTCAATTGTGTGTATATTTCTTATTGGAAACCGAATTAGAATAAAAACAAAAACGTAGAGTGCACAATTATGAATTAAATTTAAGCAAATTCATGGTGAATATTGAGGGATTCCCCACCCCCATCTGGTACCGCACTGGAATCCCAAAATTTCATTAATATTTCAAGGTATTTTTACTTTCTTCAACACATGGAAAACTTTTAAACACAACTTTTTCTGATTGACAAAATAACAAATAACTACATTCTACAACGAAGAGCACTCGACCAGGTTGATTTTTAATGTTAATACTTGTTTTTTAGCATGTTTTGATAGCATTTGTCGGTCTGTTTCTGGCCTGTTTGTTTATATTTATCCCAAGTGCCTAAGTTTATTAAATACGAAATTTCTCTCTGATGAAAATTTCCAATCGGTCCGTAAATAATTAATCAAATAATTAATCAAATTTTCAGAATAGAAAGACTTCATAAGAAGCTCATTGATGTATACCAAAGTCTGTCTCAAACGTTTGTGCACTTTTGTTTAAATTTTTAAGCGCTATCTTGATGAATTTCAACTAATTTACCCTTGCTTGAAAGAAATTTCAGAGTAGAATAATATGCTTCCATAAATTTTAAGAAAAAATGTAAAAAAGAAGAAGAAAAATGAAGAAAGAAATGAGCTTTTTTTCTACGTAACCAACTAGCACATTTTGGTATACTAAAACATCCATCTTTCCGTATTACGAATATATAAAAATATTTACAATTGTTTCCGAAGTTTCAAAGTTATAAGGGCTCAAAAAGACCCATGTAAAAGACAGAAAGACAAACTATGTAGATATTCAGAAAAGAGGATATTCCTTAACATCAAAACCCAAAAGCAAAGGGCAAGAAGTGAACATAATATTGATGCTTCAAAAAATTGAGAAGCAACAACACAAAAGCATGAATACATATAACTTTAATAACGATCTGCAGAACAGATCTTTAAAATAATAAAGAATTAATTTTTGATTCGCTTCATGCAAGTTAACTAGCGTCTGATGAAGTTATTGCGGCTTTGACACAAGCATGTCTTTTCATCCAGCTCTGCTCCATAACGACAATATACAAAGGGACATCGACATTTGCACGTCGTGGGATCGCGAATTTTGTGAGATATTTTACATGGTTTTGTTTTCTTGCAAATACAAACGCATTTTTTCCAATCCCAGTATTGTTTCCTGGAACACTGTCGCACGGTTGGGCATATACAGCAGTCGTGAGGATGGTGCACATAATTTTCAGGGCATCGTTTGTTGCAAACACATTGGCAAGTATTTTCATCCCAGGTTTGAAAACGATTGCAATGTGTTTTATCATTCATACATTCACATTTACATTGACTTTCATTTTGGTTTGAAACGTATGAGACTCCAGATGAAAGATCTAGATTGCTGTCTTGCTCTTCTAGCCAAGAAATTCTTGCAACCCTCACTTTTACAAGTTCGGTAACTAAGAAAGTAGAACAAAAACATATGCAACATCAAGAGAAATCAACATAATTTTTGTTTCGATTTGAAATT
This sequence comes from Turritopsis rubra, assembly GCA_039566895.2. Classification (NCBI taxonomy): domain Eukaryota; kingdom Metazoa; phylum Cnidaria; class Hydrozoa; order Anthoathecata; family Oceaniidae; genus Turritopsis; species Turritopsis rubra. Next base: position 9,748,960 of record CM077625.1, on the reverse strand, counting down.
TTGCACCATAAGAAGTCATGGTAAATGTATAATTTAAAAAACATCGTTTTCTCCTCTGAAGGAAATTTAGAGTTCAATTACCCTTATTAAGTGATTGATGCTTGGGAGCCAGACTATATGTACCTGTGTTTTATTCCCTAATTCAGTTGTCGATAGTTTTTTAAAATCACGAAGCCGAGGGTGAAGCCTGACAAAGTATCTTTATTTACAATCCATTCATGAAAATCGCGCCTGTATATACATTATTAAATTTAAACTCACCAGACGCAACGCATTTTGTTCCAAACGGATTTGCTCCACAACTTCCGGCGCATCTATGTAGTGTTACGTAGTATGGATAGAAGAAGGAATTTGGGTCATTTGGTTGCCTAACTTCAATGGCAACTGGTCGTGGCTTGCAATGCTCATCGTCGAGTGTCACAATCTTTTTATCTGAATAAAAGATGATTGGTATGGGAACTTTCGTATTTGATGAGATTTTGTTGAAAAAATAATATTTTACAAGATTAAATAGGCTTACAAGCACTTGTTGAACTTGATACATTCTTAGAAAATGGTAGAAACAAATTCAGGCCAAAAGGGCTCTAAACTTTCTAAAAACATTTGCCAACTGTCGTAAGGGGGAGGAAATTTTAAAAAGCAGTAGGAAAAATCAATCAGAATAATTCAATAATTCATTACCATTGTTGTGCCAATGACGTAAACTGTTTTTGCATCTTAGAATAGACCTTTCCCGAATTTCAGTTTAAACATCAATATTTAGTCAAACTATCCTACCTTGCCTCGTTGTGATGCGCTGTATTGTTTCACGGTAATTACTTGAATATATATTTTGATTAAATGCAAATCGCTGCGGGACAATTTGTGATAATTTTCATCAAATTAACGAATCAAAACGAGGCGGGGTAGGATAGTTAGGATAAATTTCGACGTTTAAAAAAAAATCGGGAAGGTCTATTGTCCAACAAAATGCGGTAAGAAATCAAATAAAACGAAACAACCATTTTTAAAAAACTGGTTTCATATCGGGGTATCATTTATTCACCTTAACTGACTAATTTTGGATTTGCAAAGTTGTTTACGATGGTTTAGCGTGAACCAACTTGTTGCAAACCCAAATAAGTTTGAGTTCGATGTTTTTAGGCACTGACAGAGAATCGGTGAGGGTAACCGAAATTTTTACACTTACACAAGTCTTTGTATAGTCAGGTTCCATTTTCCACCTGGGTCCAAATCATTTTGATCCTTATTGTCACGTGATAATGACGTAACTGATCAAAATCAAAAACCATTTATACCGTTCGAAAGAGCATCGAAAAATTAAAAAAAAAATATACGAATACCCACGTCTGAAAATCAGTATTTCACGAAATAATTTCACATCTACGTTGCTTCAACGTTAAACATAAGTCGATGGCGATCTTGAAACGACGTCTGAATTTGGTTGAAAATGAAACAGTTGACGACATCGTAAACACAACTGCATTTCGACGTCGATAAAACAACCCCAATAGAAAGTTGTTCCGACGTCACATTTACGTCATATCAACGATAGACAGACGTCGCCAGTGACGTTGAAACAACGTTATAATTTGGTTGAAAATGAAACAATCGACAACGTCATAAATACGGCTTGATTTCGACGTCGATAAATCAACCTCAAAACCAAGTTCGTCGGACGTCACATCTACGTCGTCTCAACGTTGAACCACGGCATCAGTGACATGTCAAAAAAACATGCAGACGTTTATAAGTAAAGTATCTAAACAGATATAACTACTGCTTAAATTACAACAAGTCAAATTACAAATTACACGTCAGTTGGAAAATCTTATGGTTTAAATTAATGACTCTATATCTCATAAATCTATGGTGTAAATCAATGACTCTATATCTCACCTCAGGAGATACATATATTTATCTGTTATTAATTATTTATTTTTATACGGTAGAATCCCGTTTCCCGGATAACTCGGACATTCGCTAAGTCGGACCATTTTTCTCGGTCCCTTTAGTGAATAAAACCTCGGGCTTTCTGAAAATTGTAGGTCAAATGATTCGAATTTGAAATCGAATTCCTGCAAATTTTATGAAAATCACACGATTTCCTGAGAACGTTCATTCTCTAATTTCAACATGGCGTCACGCAGTGGAGAAAAACGGAAATTACAAACGTGTACGATTGTTTGTCTTCGGATAACTCGGACGAATTTCCTGTCTCCCCTGAAGGTGTGAGTTAAAGGGAATCCACTGTATTTTCATTCCACAGTACTCACAAGTATAACTTTTTTACTTTTGTTTCTGTTTTTTGTAGTTAACAAACAATAGGTGAGACGCACATACACATTTTACATTCTCTGCGAGAAGAACCATTATACATTGTATGGATGCAAGAAATATATAATTGCGAAAACACACCCCAAAACAGCATCTTAGATGTTGAACGTGGCTATTCTGTGTTTTGTAAATAAATATTCCGAATAAATAAATAAATATAATAAGATTGTAAATATAATAAGGTTGTTCCAAGAAAACATTCAATGCATCTTTAGTTCGGGGTTAATATAATTTACCAAATAAATTGGTCAATTTTTTCCACATATATCATAAGGACTTCATATCAAGTGAAAAAAATTCGGTTACCCTCTCCGCCAGTTTCTTCTAAAATTCTCCCTGTCTAAATGATCATGTAAAAAATTTGTGAACCAGCGCTAATAAAAAAGTTAAATGTTTGTGCTGAATTCGGAAATATCTGGATGAGGTACAGACATTTAAACTTGGAAACACAAAAAGTTTTAAAAAGAATTGCTCATAAAACTCTCTTTCAGCGAGACTATTTCCAGGAGACGTGCTAGTTGTTTCTGATAGTTACCATAGTTACCAAGCACTGCCTTTTTGTAAATGTATGAAACAAAATTTTAAGATTGATGCTTCTTCTTGTAACAACTGCACCAGGAGGAGCAATGAGGGGGAGGGAGAAATATCAGCAACATAAATGTGCCATTTTCCATTTTTGATAAACAGAGGGAATTTTATCTGATGTTAGGCTTTCCAAGCAATTATTCGTTCACAGAAAGACTTCCAATATCTCGTTAGGTAAGTGTGTAAGTAAAACATCAGTTTATCGTTGGCATACAACCTAGTTACAATTTGAAAGTAACTAATAAAAACCAACAAGAAGAACTAAAAATTAAAATTGCAGAGATGACATGAACAATGGACACTAACAATTTATAACTAGCTGTAGTTTTCAATGAAATTCAAAAACTGATTTTCATCATTTTGGAAGCTCTTTCATATAAAAGAATAAAATCGATGTTGTGGACAATAATATTTATCCCATCAACCTTTCATCAACCTTTTTACAAAACTATTAATATTTCTAATAGCTGGCTTACCAAAGTTTCGGCTACGAGAATATTCCTCATCAGCTTCAAATTCTTGCTGCAAGCTAAAAGCTTTCACAAACGATGGTAAGTCTTGAACATTGAACTTCAATATATCTTTTATGCGATCGGGTAACTCCTTGAACAATTATAAAATAATTATTTTTAATAGATTCTCACGTGTGGAGCCGTATAATCGGAACTTTCTATTTTAAAACCAACATCAGATGACGAGACAAGATTGATTTAACAATCAGATTGTCGACACGTTTATTTTCTGGCATTCTACATCGCCACGAACATTTCGTCTTCCTTTACTTTCCACTTATATGAATCAAATGATACACTAACGAATTCTAATGGATTTCCAGATTTTCAAACTACTTACCTTACCGACGGACATTTGAACAAGAAAAATTAATAACACGAGCGATGCCATTTTTAAAAAGGTACAAGCTGTTGATGTAAATGTTCTTATTAAACTTCTTGATAGTCATTCAGCAGAACGTTCCTCAAAACTATGTTATTCAAAAAGCCTGCGGGTTGTGTGGCTTGTGCATCTTAATGTTATCTTAAAACATCATGTGATTACGTAAAGTATGGTACAATAAGCTTTTAAGTTATTGAGAAACCCACTGATTTTAAAAACTCTACGGAAACTGGGCTCTAATAATTAATGATCACATGTTATTCTATTTTAGGAGGGGACATTCCAGGAAGCATTGCAAATAGTCTTTTCAAAACTTGGCTCCGACTGCGTGTTTAAGCAGAAACCAATTTTTAACGTGTTTATCATAAACGCAATATTGGGAACGGGCTTTTTCAACGCGTTTTTATTAAAAAGCTATTAGATATTAGATATTTTACGCTTTGGAAACGCAACTTCAAAGGAAGCCGCCTCTCTTTTTAAAATTTAAGTGGGTTTCTTTGGGTTTTTTCTAAACAGGACATGACAAAATTTATATAATAGAGCAATGAAGAAGTAGTAGCAGCGAAACGAAGATTAATAGTAAAAGAAAGAAAGTTTAGTACCGCGCATTAAAGCCAGTGGAAGTAGATGCTGCATTAGCAGAGGATACAAACAACAAAATCGCGCAAAAGTTGGCCTGGAAAGTAATTAAACAGGCACTTGGTTATAAAGAAAGTCGGAAACCATTAATGTTGAATGAAGAACAAAAGGTTGAATGAAGACAAAAAAAATAGAAGTGGATGCCACACTTTGTAATAATCTGTTGCTACACTTTGTAACGGAGCGACATTTTTTGAAACATTACGAAAATGTTTCATGGAAACTTGGTTTGACTGTATAGGACTTTCAAAATTTGGTACTGGTGACATTTTGATGACGTCATAGGTCACATTCGAAATAATAATATAATAAGGGTCGTCATCCCGGACAATATGTTCGAGTTAGTTGATGGTCAGAAGTACCTTATTGGTTTGCGACTTGCATGATATCATGTTTAATTATGGTTATTGCTCAACGTAAACTTTGGTTGAAATGGGGGACAATTTAATAAATATTACACGAAAAAGATATCGACGTATGGAACACAGAAGAATTGAACTCTTGACTGAAGGATATTTTACCACTTCGTAAAAAAGATTTTAAAGTAATCGACGTTACACTGAGCTTTATATTTGTTATACCATAAACCTAGTACCCAGTTCTATGGCAATAGTAACTAAATACGGAACGCCGGTTCTGCCTTTTGCCTAAAAAATTCGATGAAATACATACATTATGCGATAATATCATTTGGTTATGCGATAATATCATTTGGCTATGCGATTATATCATTCGGTTATGCGATAATGTCATCCAGTTATGCGATAATGTCATTCGGTTATGCGATAATGTCATTCGGTTATACGATAATACTATTCGATCGGAAAATATTCTGTCGAGTTTCATTCGATGAAGAAACATTCGCTAAAATTTCATTCGATAGCAAAAGATTCGGTGAAATTTCATTAATAAACATTCGGTGAAATTTCATTCGATAGCGAAAGATTCGGTCAAGTTTCATTCGATCAATAAACATTTGATTAATCCATTCTGTAAAATCGGCGAATTGTTGATATGGCGCTCCATTAAATACATTGTCCTTAAGATGGCGGCTGCTTTTGAACAGGTACTAGGGAGCTTGCGCATGTGAATTATGTGGCTGACGAACGAACTTGTTGTCACGGAGACTCCGTCCTTTCGTTCAGAAATTTTTTTTATGGAATTTGGATTACGCAGGATTTATGTGATGACGAACAAACATTCCAGGGAAACATAAACAATACAAAATGGAAGACGTTTTGCAGTTGGAACTTGAATAAGTGCGTACTGACGACGTCCCTGCAATGTAAACATGGGAATTAATTTCAAAATTTGTTTGGGTCATTCACAGGGTCATTTTTCATGAAATTAAATATAATACACCTTTCCCGAATTTCTGTTTAAACGCTGTGTTTTGGCGTAGTTAGTACACCCAACCTCGTTTCAGATATCAAAGTTGTCACTAATCATTCTACTGGGAGTTTTAGTAATAGAGATAATTACCAAGTAATAAAGTTAAAACATTATTGAAACAATAAATTTCATAAAAACGAGGTTGGATGTACTAACTAGCTCAAAACACGGTGTTTAAACAAAAATTCAGGAAAGGTGTATTAAATGCCAATATCAAGAACAGGGACAGCAACAACAAATTTTATTTACATTTAGGAGACATCATTTTCATCTTCAGCGCTATACAAATGAAAGTTATTGATTTTAAAATTTAGTAACTCATCGACATCTAAAGTACAACCCACCAAGCTCAAATCACAACAACAATCACAAAATAAATCACAAAATCTTTCAGTATTTAGCTACAGAAAATAAACATAAACATTCGATTACAAATGTCTGTGATCTATATGCTACTATTTTAAAAAAAGCAATACATTGTTTCATAGTTATAGGAGAAAAAATAGTTCGCTTTATCTAGAAACGAATTCGCTTCAAGAATTGTAAAGAATTTGTTTTGATTTTATTTTTACTCATTTGAAATCTTTTGACCCCGATGCATTACGCATGAAGAAAGTATTGGTAAATAATTTTAAATCCTAACCGCCCTCTCTTACGTAACTCAGACCATTTTTCCCGTCACAGATTCATGCATACGGAGCGGGGTAAACAAGCAGGATACTTTTTCCAAAGCTACTTGGTATTCCCAATCGTCTAAGGTACCGTCATCCGTAAAATAACAGTTTGCGCAAGCTCTCAGATATAGGCTTAACTACGTGTATTCCAAAATGTAAGGAGGAAAAAGTTGATTTGAACATTGTTTTGTCAGCCTCTGACAAAGATCTTATTAAACTAGGGGTCAAAACTATAGGAGACAGAATAAGATTGAGGAAAATATGCAGGATATGTAGCCAATATGGTCCAGCTGCTGAAGGAACAACAATCAACAACACAGCGGTGGGCGTGCAAAATGGAGTAGCTAGCACTTCTAGCGAAGAGAAAAGTCTTTTCTTCAATGTAAGAAATAGAAATTCAAATGGTCGTCGTCGCACTAGCAGCAGTGTTAATTCATCTGTTTCCAAGAAGAAAAAGAAAATACAAACTGGACGAGACAGTTACTAAAGTACTAAATGGATGACCCCTTATAAACTGCGGTTATTGCACGATTTGGAACACACTGTACATATATAGAGAAAACAAACTATATATTTATGGAGGAAATATATATTTATTGAGTATATATTTATAAGGAAAACAAAGTTTGATATTTAGTTTTATAATACCGTTACGGAATGGGAGGAAAATATTTTGTCCCTTTCTTTTCTTTTCATTTGCATGTTTTCTTGTACAAACCAGAAAGTTTTTTCTTCACAATATTGTTTTATTTTCATGTTACGGCACTATAAACTTTGAAATACAGTTCTTGTTCGTGGAAATAAAATTCCAATTTTTCAAATTTCAGATGTCGTCATCTTGTTAATTATGTCTTTCGCCGGATGAATTTTTCGATGCCATAATTTGATGGGCTTGATGATTCAAAAGGTACTTCCATGAATAGACGATTAAGACTATCCTCGCTCAAGAATTTAGCAATAAGTGAATCAAAAATTGGGCGGTTGTTTATTTCTTGGTCTTCGATTATTCCCTCAACACCCATAATACAGCATGTTTTCACCTGTCAGATCAACTGGAACAAATTGAAAATTTGTTTGGCTAGAAACCCATAATCTTATAGGAGATGTATTTACAGTACGGATCCGGTGCTTAGACCAAGCGTGCTTCCAAGCAATTAGTTTTTCGTTGATCAAAGGCTTGAAAACGTAATGTAAGGCAGTAATATCGTTTGTATTAAATGGGTCGAAAATACCCTGAAGATAAATACTATGAAGATTTCAGTTTAAACGAAGAAAACTTTGAAGAAACTTTTCTCATTTTTCAGAAAATAAAAAATTTCAAGTTAATAACTCGAATTATGACGCCATAATCCATAACTCGATTTTATAACTCGATTTTGTAACTCGGGTTTTCCGGTCCTCGGAAAATGAAATGAAACTATTGATCACAAAAAAAAATAGGCTAACATCTTTACAACAAATTTGATGCTGTGGTTGACATTTTTTAAACAAGCTACAATTATAATTATCATAACCTAGCAGTATCTTATATCAAGGTCTATCTATTTACCTAAATAGACAGTTAGAAAACCTTGCTAATCAATTTTCCATAAGGAATAATGAATTATATGTCTTTAGACATATTTAATCATGCACGTCCTATTTCTCCTTTAGAGGTTTTTGGGATATTAACTAAATTTTCTTGTTTGTCAGATTGAAGCTTTTATGCCAGGTTATCTATATATGCAGCACCTAAAATTTTCTTATGCTTTTGTTTGGGTTTTTATTGATTTTAATTTGGAATAGAATATATATTTATTTGTTTTTTGCTTTTAATATTTTATAATACTAATAATACAAATTGCACAGGACTTCCAGGATAACAGTATTTGTATATATTGTATGTATGTATTTATAACTGAGGAATCATCCTGTAAAAATATTCGTTATAATAATAATAATAGACTCACCACTTTTGGACAGTTTTGATATATGTAAAATTCAAGAAGCGGATCGGGTGGCCAGACATTTCCTTGTGTTTTCAAATATAGCCATTTCCAAGATTTAGTGCAATCATTGACTGAAATATTTATGGATTTGACCAATAACCCTAAAACTATTGTTGGTTCTTTGGTGGAAGTTTGAATTTGACACAAGACAAACAAAACCATTTATATCGACATTCTTAACATGTTAACATATTGTAACTGGCATTTTAAAATTTTGACTGATGCAATTCATTTTCTGTATGAATGAAGGTAGACAAGATATTTTTCTGATTTAATTGTTTTTCTTTACAAGTAAATATAAATAAATATATAAATAAATATACGGAAAAATGTACCGAAACGTCACAATCTTATAAAACAAAGTTTCTCAGTTATAATTTTCACTTCTTAGATCTTAATTCAAATGCCTACAACTACGTAGATATACGGACAAAATTTCCTATTTTTACCGGTGTATGTTCTCAAATACATTTTTTATAATATTTACATATTGTCTAATTGTTTTGCAAGTTCAGATTCAAAACCTTGCTTGTACTTTTTATCCTTGAATAAAAATAACAAAAAGAGGATTTCGAAAACAAAATGTCGTAAAGGGGCAACAACGTCGGAAACTCATTGATAACAGTACCTCAATAAACTGAAGATAACAACAAATATTATCAGTGACGAACATCTGTGAATTGGTTAAATTGGAAACTACTGCAATTTTGGTGGACGTTTTGGGATCAGTCGCGAAATTAGTACAAGTTTAGCATATGACATTTTCCAAGTAACTATGGCAATATTGAAAAGTGGAAGAAAACATTTATGGGGGTACTAAGGTTCTGAAACTTAAAAAAAGGCTTAGAATATTTTTTTGAACCCAGTTTTTTATTGTTCCAATAAATCAGAAATCAGAAATCATTTCAAAAAATGCAAAAAATCTTTTATCTTGTTAGTTAACTTCCAACTTAGAAACAACTAAGTTTTATGCCGCAAGACCGGCAAACCAGTCATGGAAAGTTTTTCAATTGTTAACAATAAAATATGAGATCCTATAAAATTTTGTTTTCCATTTTTGAAAATTCGACAATAAAAAGTGATCTTTATCAACAAACGAAAAAAGTCAACCACCAAGAGATCTTGTAATCTACAGATTTATGTGTTCGGAATTTTCCAATAAAATAAGGAGCTTGACTTGAGAACATCACTCATTTCGACGTGTCTGTTATTAAGAATTGTTAGGTATCTGTGGACAGGTTTGTTGAGGGTGTGGTATGTTTCATAAAAGTTATAAAATGAATGAGTAAATCGCTCCATGAATACACAATCTCGACATTCTTTCTCCTAAAAAAATACCAGCTAAATCCGGTTACATAGTAAGTGAGTAATAAACACTTTTCGTATCAAGTAAACTTACAGCTAAATATATTACACCATCTTGGCTAACAGCTAAATACATTTGGCGTTGAACACTCCAGAAAGCAACTATATTTTCACCAATAGAAATAACTTGTAGTTCCGCTAAAAAACAATATAAGTCTTAAGCCAATATACTTTATATGCAGCGTTTCTGTTTAAATGTATAAAAAGAGAAGGACTAACAGCTAACTTCTAAAGCCTTTCAATTCTATTGTCAAAATCTTTTATGTCCTTTGATATAATCCTCGTCTCGCGCTTCACTGGATTTTTGGTTTAGATGGGCAGGTTTATATGACTGTTCATGCCTCACACATTGCGAAGAATAAAAGGAATTAGAAGAAATGTGAATTGAGGAATCAGAGTTTTAAAATTGGCTACAAAATAAACGTAGTATATTGAAATTCATTTCTGGTTGGTTGTCAGTAAAAGCCAATAGCAGGATGTATTTTTAACTGTACTTGTGAGGGAGTTCTAAAACTGCCTTTGTTAAAAATTCAATAACCCGAGGCAAGCTTTATTTCAATAGATTTATAGAAGTTGTATAAGTCCTTCTCTTTTTATACGTCCATGGTATAACAGATAGAAAACGTATAGACAGATTGAAACTATAGCTACAAGTGTTACAGAGATTCGTTTTATTAAAAGCCATTGAATAAAATGTTATTAGACAAAAATATAATGTCTTGGAAAAACGCTTCTTCTGACACTGTCTTGCATAAGGTCTGCCCAAATAATTTCAATGAAAATTTGGTTGATTTTAAGGCGAGTGTAACGTTTTTTTACATTAAATTGTAGAGGAACAAGTATTCTATCCAAAAAACTAAACATTGTGTATCAAATCTAAGTATAAAGGTAATTTCTTGGGGAAAAGTACTTTTTCCTAAAATAATTCGGAATGATCTGCATAATATATTTGCAATTCGTTACATTTTACTCTCAATCTGAATATCCGAAATGCATCATTCGATTTTCTTTGTTCACACAATTGCACATTCAAGAATTATGTACAAGCCTGACTCGAAAGAAAACTCTTTAAAATGCTTTTTCTTGGAAATACTTTTTCTGGGGTGAGACATTTATCTTCAACTGCAGTCTCAGAAGTTGAGAAGACAGCTAGTGGAGGAGATCTATACCATCATACTCACCATGAAATGAACTTCAAAAAGGACTTAAGGTTTGTTTTTAAGCGTTTCTTTCAAAAGTTATACCCCCGAAAGTTTAAAAAGAGGCCTAGTATTGATAAAAAATGAGACCGAAATGAAGTTCAACGCATCGGATAGAATGGTGTAAAATATTAACCTAACAATATTAACAGCAAATACTTTTGAGACTGGAATATGTTTTTCTAAAGACATAAATTTTATTGATGCAAAGTTATCAAAAAAGCCAAAAGTTTTTATAAAATAAAATAATATCCATCTTAAACAACATTTTTTAGCTATCACATAACATAATTGTTTGTTGGAAAATATAAAAATTTTCAAAAGACGTCCCACTTGCCTTAAAGTGGTTTTTGAAGCTCGACTAAATCATGTAGCCATAGAATGTTTTTGAATGGAAAGGCAAATATATTGAATATCTAAAAGACATTATAATTTCAATCAAGATCAAGTTTAAAGGTGACGCAGACGCTAATCATTAATTAACAGAATCCAATTATACATCCAATACAACAGAATTCACAATGTTTTTCCTTCCTGAGTGATTAGTAGGATAAAAGAAATTCAGCAATATTTAACATTTGACCACTGTCACCTGTTTTATGCTGCATCGTGCATGAATGAATATATGGGATTACTTCATTATCATTAAGTACGTGCTCAAAACAAGTACGGCAATTGCATCAGTCAAAAGTTGCTATATAGCTATATAGTCTCGTGTGATGACTAACTTCTACGCAATGTCAAAACGGTCAAAATGTCAAAACGGAGAGTTTCAAGCTTCCTTTGAGCTGACGGATGGTCGATCATTGATGAAAAAGTCTTATGCGCTCTATGATCTTATGATCGACGTAGGCTGTATAGTATAGCTCAACAATCTTGGTATGTTTATAGCAATTAGTTTGGCTAAAAATCTAGCATTGCCACACTTAACACATTAATTTTATCGCAATATATTTCGGCGTAAAAGCTATAGTTTAAAAGGTTTTGCCTCCTTACAATCTGACAATTGGTTTTTCTTCTATGGTCTTCGAAAATATACACGTTAAGTGGCAGAATTCGAATGCTCATTGGTAATATATGAACGACATATCTCGTCATCAGCAGTGAAGGTTTCGGTGTACGAAGTGAAGGAACAAGGGTCAAGTGGTCAAGGGACCGAAATATGGAAATAAAATACGAACTAAATCTAGTGCTTAAAATGTTTTACAAATTAGTGAATGTAAGGTCTAACTGAAAGCACTCGTTCTTTGTAATATTCTTTGGTTAAGGTAAATTTTTGAGTTTTGTGAGTTTGAATTGTTTTTTAAACAACCCCTAGTATTTTCTTTCAATCATTGTTGTAGACCGCCATTCATACTTGAATTTCAATGCTCAGAGTTTCACAATTGGAGCAATCTTCTGTTCAGTTTTAACTACCTACCTGAAGGGCTATCTGCATCATTTGTGCCAATCACAGTATTAGATGACGTCATTTGAAGCAATAAACCATTTTTACAAACCAACTTTCTTGATCTAGTGTACTTCAATACTTGATGTTGCAACTAAATAAGAAGAACTCCCTCTTTAAAAAACCGTTAACGATGTACTAAAAAAACTCTGAACTAGCAAGGAAGATTATCTCGGAACAGTTTTTTTTTTACTTTTCCATCATGAAAGATGGTTTAAAGTTGAATTTCTATGATATACGAAACCTTAAGGAATCTCGAAAAAAGTCTAAAAGATGTCATCACACCCGTATCATGGATCGTTTTTATGAGGTTCAGTTTTTTAAGAATAGGGCCATTATCATTGTAAAGAAAGTCAGTTGGCCAGGTTATTGTCTGTTCCAAAGAAAACTCCCAATCCCTTACCAGATTAACAAACGCACGGATAAAGTTACAATTATTGATCGAAAATGTTACATCGGCCGATTTTGAAATCTTTCTACAGTGGATGTTTTTTATATCGAACTGGAAAGGGTCAAAGTATTTTAGAAGTAAGATAGGTGACACTATAAATCTTACGAATACGCAATATTATTCTATGTCACTGTAAGAAGCGTTTAGGGAGTGCGCGGTCGAAGAATTTCAGCAGAGGGAATCTTTTGTGTTGTTTTAATATTTCTTTTCGAAAGTAGATGTCTGTAAACAACAATACGATAGCGTCACCATTATTTTGCATCCATGTTACAGGTTCCCCTTCGCTACCTTTAAAACAGAAATACCATTTTATGAGAGTTTGTACAAAGAACTTTTTATTCTCAATACGTTTTTCGTCTGATTGAAAGCAATTTTATACTTTCTAAAAACATTGGGCGACTTGTAAAACGGAATATTGGCAACGGAATTTTCATGACATTGCATCGGTTGATTAACCGAAGTCTAAGTGAATGTGTTTCTTCAGGTGTATTGATATGTTCATTACATACAGTTCACACAATATCTCCTCACCAAAGGTTATGGTGCAAACCTTATAAATTTTGTTTGGCTGGTGAGGGTCAAGTTATGCCTCCTTTTCAAACACTATTGTTAGACTTTTCATTGTAACTTTAGAGTGAAGACAAGTATCATGGAAGTTTTGATGTCAGCCATTCTCATATTTGCAGTCTCAATCTCAAGCTTAGACAACATAAACATCGCTGCCAAAACTATAAAGATGATGATAACGTATATGATATAATACAAAGAAAGAAAGAAAATAAAGAATGAGAAAGAAAAACGTACGAATTTTTCCAGATTGAGAAAAGGATTTCTTTTTCTGTTGCATATGTTAACAGGAAGATCACATCTCCTATGAGCCATAACCAGAACTCGTTGCAAAAAAGAAAATGAATTTTTGAACAAGTACTATCGGCATATATTAACATTCTTTGTTTATTTGAAGGAAAAATTCTTTTGAACGTCATAATAGCCGAAAGTATTAGAAAGTTTTCAATTGATGTATGCATTATTTAACATTAAATATACATAAATTTAAAAGATCGTTACTAGGCTACTACAAAATACTTCTAAAAATTTATACAATAATGCGGGACTGGTGTTCGATTTACAAACCAATTGTGGTCGTATTGAATAGTATGGAACGATTTATAACAAACCAATCTATTTCTATCCATAATGAGAAGACCTATACCTCCCGTTTTTATGTAATATTTGGAGATGGTTATCAGTAGCTCGTTTCTGTGTTGATCATTACTGAAATTTGTCCCACAGTAATTGGCAGCTAAGAACTAAACCTTATCCCCGATTCTTTGATCTGTTCTCATGAGTTTAAGCTTAACTTCATTCAAACATCTCTTTTCTTACTTATTCAACTTGTGAGCTGGGACAAGAATAACAGAAACGAAATTAAGTTTTTATTGTAACTAACTGGACGAAAGTTTTCTTTATAAAAAGACATACTTTTAAAACCTATAAAATAAATCTCACTAAGATGGCATAGGTTAATTAAATATATGATTCCATCAAAAAATATTTGCAATCCTTTTCTTCACCGATCGAATCTACCTGAAGGACAGAACTTTTTGGGGAAGAATTTTTCGCGAATTATAAATTTATAGACTGTAAATTTTTGGGTTATTTATTGTGAATTTAGTGGTTGAACCAATTCGAATAAATTTAGAGGAATTTAGAGTCGATATCACGAAAATATCTGCTGTTAAGGTAGCTTCACTATTTTCATCCATTTGAATTCTTTATAATTTTACTTGTTATAGCGAACTTTTCCCATAACTTCATGGTGTAAATCTTGATAAATTTGTTTGGATGACCATTAGGTCACGTGATATCTCGTTCTTTCAAACGCCTTAATAAGACGATTCACCGAAACGTTTGATGATCTCAAATCGGCAGGTAATCATCATAAGAATCGCAGTTGAAGGGCAGGCCACGGTCCTGGTGAACAATAATCAATAAATTTATTAAATTTCCATTGCACAGCAGTTTCCAAACTTAAAATAGTAGTTCCTTTGTCGCCATATTTATTTTCATATAGTTGTTTTCTGTTAACAGCTGTCGGAGGAAGAATGGAACCTTCGGGTCCTTTTTGCAGCACTAAGATAAAATGAAGGATTGTATAGCTGCATGGTTTAAATCACACTCACAAGAATCACCTTTTTATGGAAAAAAATAAAATCTACCATCGACATATTCAATCGATTCAAGGTCATTGGAATCATCTAAACAGTTTGCTTCTTGTGTCATTTTTGGCTTTAACTTCTCTAAATCTATTTGAAATCAATATAGATATGAAGTATAAAGAAAATGTTATCTAAAGCTCCCACACGACACTTTCTTCTTATCTTGCCACCTTTCCGTCAAATGAAGAAACACTAAAAAATCAGTTATTCACAATCTTTTGCAACTACATACCTCGTTCCCTTCTGAACAGAGCAGAATTACGAAGAAATTCTTGGAAACCAGCATCAAGTTCAAATGATTCTTCAACTTCATTTTTCTCATCAGGATTTTGTTTTGATTGCACCTCTTTAGAGATACTTATCATCTTCCGCCTCTTCTTCTTTTTCCGCCTTCTCTGATTATATTCCTTGTTGTAATTGTCGTTAAAATACGATAATGTATCTTCGTTTACAGGAAGTTGAACATGGTCCAAGGACAAATTGGGGGAAAAGTGCGACATGTTCTGTTTTAAATTGTCATAATACATAGCATAAAACTTAAATTTATAATATTCTTCTAGATGCCACTTAGCCTGCAGATGACAAGACAGACAGATTGAATCCAGTGTATCCATACTATTCATGTCTAAAAAAAGTGCAACAATAAGTTCAATTAAAATGACGAAATCACAATTCTATTTAAAACATCACAATTCTATTTAAAACATCACAAGCTTAAGTACTAAAATCTTGATTACCATATTATTTCGAACAAAGGCATTTATTAAAATGTTTGACTTTTAAAGGGTAGCGTTTATTGCGAAATTGGAGTTTCACCAACA
The DNA here is from genome assembly GCA_039566895.2 of Turritopsis rubra. Taxonomy (NCBI): domain Eukaryota; kingdom Metazoa; phylum Cnidaria; class Hydrozoa; order Anthoathecata; family Oceaniidae; genus Turritopsis; species Turritopsis rubra. The sequence continues at coordinate 9,732,949 of CM077625.1, read as the reverse complement.
AGTTCTTTCTTGTAAAACATAAACTACAATGATATAAATGATATGAAAACCAATATGGATAGAAGCCCAAGAACTCAAAACTCCGGGTTCCTTATTTACCTACTTACCATCTTAAAAGAATGAAGCTGATGCTTCGTTTAGTAAAAATATATTCTAGATGATGGTAGTTAAGGGGTGAAACTTTGGAAGTGAAGTAGTGAGGAATAGAAAAAAAGTCAACAAGGATATACCAAAAGATAGATGTGTTTTTACATCCAACGAGGGCAAAGACATCGACTAAAAAGAAAGAAACTGTTGTTCAGGTATGAGAAGAATAGAAGAAAAAATGAATGAAAAAAGAAGATCTTTTTCTTTCTACGTTACCTTTTTTACGTCATTTTACGTCATTTTTAGTATACTAAAACTTCCATCTTTCCTGATTACGAATTATATACCTTAATGGTACTAATTTTCGCTGGTACTAATTTTCGCGTTAAAAAAAAATAAATAAAAAAAATGCATTTCGCGGGTATTAATTTTCGCGGATGGCTCGTTTGAAGTTTTTCGCGTGTATTAATTTTCGCGAATCATCAAAAATTAAGTAATTTTCTTTTGAAGGTTTCAGTCAGTTCCAAAATCGAAAAAATTAAAAACAAGAACTTTTGATTAACATTAAACTACCTATTCACTTGTTTAAAAATTTTAAATGAAATGTTACAATATAACTACTCGAATAAATCAAACACGTTGCGCGCGCCATCGTCATCCGCATTAGAAACGTCTCCATTGGCACCATCAGTTGTGTCATCGTCGCATTCACATTCTGATTCATCATCACTTACATCATCTACCCTTCATCGGTATGTATCGAACTCTTGTGGAAACAAGGAAGCGAGGCTTAGTGTTTCCCTGAGTGGAGCAACTTCCATAAGCGGAGAAGAAAATAACAGTATATTGTTACTAAATTAATTTGTATTTTTTGTCCCTAAGTTGTTATTGACATAGGGGTGGAAATTTCTTAGAAATTCAGGTTTTTTTTCAGTTTTTTTCGCAGGTATTAATTTTCGCGGATTAAACAAAATTGAATTTTTTGCGGGTACAAATTTTTGCGGTTTTGGGCAAAAACCTAATTAATACCCGCGAAAATTAGTACCATTAAGGTATAAATTTTTACCATTTTTTCCGAAGTTTTAAAGTTATAAGGACTAAACAGCGATATTTCTAAAAAAGACGGGGGTTGCACTTTATTCAAAGAGTCGTTATGCTACTTTTACAATGAAAGTATTTTACTCAATAGAGAAATGTAAGCAAAGACGAGGTCTGTAGAAATTATTGATAGTGCGTCATTTTCAAATTAACGTCTTCTTTTGATACACATTGTCATATAATATCATCATATTGTTTTGGAACAGTGGGGAAAGGAAACATGTGCGACATTCAGGGTGTTAGCCAGAAAATTCCAGTTTAGACAGTTAGTTCCAATTTGGTAAATTCTAATACCATGGAGCAAGGAAGTTTTTGGGTACTGACATTTTGGTTGGTTTGCTCTGAAATCAATTCAAAAGGAACGTCTGTAAAGCAAATATTTGTTTTTAATTATTTCTTATAGTTTTTTGAGTTACGTGAGGTTTTTTGATATGTTTTTTCATCAGCTAAACCTTTCAGCAACATCATACATCAGGTCAGGGTGGCCACTGTTAACACTATTTCAAAATCCCTGACTTGTCTCTGACTTAATCCTGACTATAATAAAGGATTCCTGACCAATAATTCATTTGTTCTAGCGAATTTTGAGTTGGAAAAATTGAGAAAAAACACAGAGCTAGCATCTAATGTGAGAGTAGATGGGTTCAACCTGTGACAGTTGGAAACTAGTAAATTCAAATTCAAAATTTTGAATATTACTGATTTTCTACATAATTATTACCTGACAGGCATAAACATTAAAAACAGAATTAAATATGATAGCTAGAAAAAATGTTAAATCCAGTGCAAACACTAAAGTGAAACAAAATGCATGAAAATGCACCAGTCCTAATTTAAAGAAAACTTTGTTTAATTGGCATTACGACCCCTCAGAGAACCAAATCATGAAACTCTCGCCATCAATAATCCCTTATTTATACATGTTTTTTTCTGTTCCTGTTAAATGTACCAGCTAAGCAGATTTTAAAACTTCGTAAGTGAGACTGGGACAAAGGATTTAAAGAGAACTATGTAAAAAGAGAGTTAGAGGCTGTATATATGAGACCCAAAGTGAACTCAAACCGGTTTGAAATTAAAAATTTCACTTCAATGCATGATGCAGTTCTTATCACTGTTAACATTACTGTTACTTTTTACTGTTAAGTGAAACTCAGTCAATTTGAAAAGTGGTGAAAAGTTTCACATTCCATTGTTTCATGACAAAATGTGTTAACAAGCATGCACATATTAATTAAAGTCAAAATAAATCAATAAGTATGTTCTAGTATCAGATTATAAGTGTTCACGGAAGTGCAGCTGAAAAACATTGTCTTTTTAATACGATATTAGTGCTATTAGGAAAAGTTTATTATTTTCTTCTGTTTGTGATTATACGACTCCTTGCGACAACTGCATCTATTAAATAGGCAAAGTTTCCAGCAATTCCAGCAAATGTGTCATCCCTGTCATGAACTTATATTTCAGTAATACCCTCTTGCTTGACATGTTTATTTTTAGGAACTTTTTGAAGAAATTAGTTTAAAGATTTGTTTAAACATAAAGTCACTAGATAATTCCCTGGTCTGGAAGTCTATTGTGAAACTCTATTGTCAGTTTTTAACTTGAACTACCTAACTACTGACATTTGTCTTGCACACTTTTTGATCCCATGATGGTAAATAACTACTGTTGATTGGTTGGAATTTTGTGATAAAAAAGTGATCAAAATGAAGATTGTTTATTGAAAAGATCAAAGAAAAAATTGACAGAAGCTGTTATAATACACTCCTGGACCAGGAAATATTCTATGACTATTGCAAGTAAACAGTACAATTCATGTAATGGAATACCCAAAAATATTTCCTGGTATACTGGTATGTTATCAGCAACACTTAATTCAGTTTGATGTCACCAACAAGTGGTATCACTGGCTGGATTACGACATCCGTTTTTTTGGTTTGTTACGATATCTGCTCGATGGGCACCAAGCGTTCATTTCATCTATGGTTCCTCTCTGGTTTATGTCGTTATATAGCAGAATCTTGTTTTGACTAAGATTCTTCCGCACCATTGCCCTTACGGTTGCTTTAGTCCCATGGTTTTCCTTGTATGCGTTTATTTGGGTAGTACAATACAACAAGGTTTTTTATCCAGGAGCGGAAGCAACTGTATTTCACTACTGGCTGTACCTTAATGTTGTCTATTGACACTTCAAGCTGTGCTTGGTTATAGAAACTTGGTACTTCAAGCTGTACCTTAATGTTGTCTATCGGCACTTCAAGGTGTGCCTGATGGTGGACGCATAGTACTTCAAGCTGTACTTCCATGTTATTTGCTCACATCTCAACCCAAATTTTCCCAAATTCTTTTGTAGTTAATAACTGTTCATGCAATACATTTGCTCGTTTATATCTGTGTTTTGTTTTACACTGGGAACCCAACAATTAAAATACAGATAGATCCACCCGGATTGAAAAAAGTTTAATCTCATTGACCGGCTTAAAAACGCTTTGTTGACTAAGCATTTCAAATCGGAACTGAACATGTCTTAATGGTAATTTAGTGACTTTTTTATTTATTTCTTATGACATCAGAAATCAGGTTGGTACACGATGTCGTCTGGAAAAAATGTCATAGATGAATTATCATACCCTTTAAGTCAATCAAATTCTTGCTTACTTTCCCTTGGAGATTCTCCTGTTTTGAATTCTTTATTAAAGCTGATGGCCCTATTGTTAGTAATGGAAAAAACTTGTGTATGTTGGTGTAGACTAACTTTTTACACTGACAAGAAAGCATGCAGAACAAATTAGCCTTTGATAATAGAATACTTTAACACGAAATATTAGATATTTGACAAATTATCATAGAGACATAACAAAACAATATATATACGTCATAATGGAATTCATCTATGATCAAGTGTCATTCATACTTTCAATAACACTGTGGGTTCTACACAGGAAGAGGATACTAGCTACTTTCAAATGAAGGGGTCTGGAGGCGATATATTATCTTCTTATACTAATACTAAATCTTGCTTTTTTCTTACCTAGTTTTAAAAGAAAGAACTTTAGGAAAATTTTGTCGGGAAGTTCGTCAATGGATGTTTATTTTTTTTCGTATTTCGTATTAGTACTAAATTTAAAAGAAAGAACTTTAGGAAAATTTTGTCGGGAAGTTCGTCAATGGATGTTTATTTTTTTTCGTATTAGTATAGGGGGAATCTCCCATTAGGGGAATCTCTACCTCCATCTTACGGACTTTCTAAATCTCTGAACATTGGAATTTTAGCTTTTAGTATAACTGTACAACTTTAGAAATCCCTAAATAGCCCAGATAGCACTGAAAAATAGGGATAATAGCATTCTTTGAATGATTGATCCAAAATATTTATACAACAATTTTGTGTTAAATATGATATAATTCCAACATGGAGAAACACAACAATTTTTGTATATATACAGACTTATCATGGCAGGTGTGTAAAAACAATTTCTGGAGGAAAAACTGTAAAATGTTTTTACACGCTACACTAGTATTTTATATTTATATATAATTGTACCATTGACTTTGAAATAGTCTTTCTAAACATTCTAGCTCATGACAGCACAAGTTCTCCTCTGTCTCCATTTTTCTACTGTATCTTGTTATCTTACTGTTTCAAATTGGAAAGCAAGTACATTAACAATTTTTTGAGAGGAAAACTTTCTCTCTTTTGCATGTGCACTTTTGCTTAATATTAAAAAAAACAAAAAAAAACTTATATAATTAAAGACTACCTGTTAAAAAAACATTAACTTTTATCACAACTTTTATCAGGGTGTTTCTTTTTATGAAGTCTGTAATTTTTCAAGCACTGACTAGCTTTCTCTGTTCTGGTCTTACATTTTATGATGTAAATCGGTAGCTATTACGATTAGTTAACATTTTTGAGAGAGGGAAGGAAGACAAAGCTTCGAAGTGAAACATTTTGGTACATAATAGTTCTTGTTTAAGCTTTGTAGCTATATATACACAAAATTATTTTATTATTTATTAATGTTTACCCAGGATAGCCTATTCAGTGATAGAACTGTTATCAATGTGGGTATCAATGCGTGTAGGAGGTCCTATAAGAGGAGCAGTGGGTAGAAATTCTATTTTCTTGTGTGTAACACTGGAGTTAAAAAAGATTATTAGTTTTTATATCAGATGTTACCTTCAAGACTAAAATAAAATATCTTTAAGACGTCTTCAGAAAGATCTAAAAAACCCTGAAAAAAGACATTAAAAAGGCAAAGACGCACAAATTGTGGAAATTTTTAGGCAGTCATCAAAAACAATGATGTGACGTATTTTATACCGTTTCACTTCTGGCTTGGAATACAGACTCAGTCGACCTTAATTTTGTCGGGATTTACTGTAAATCATAAATACACACAACCAACATGCAACCAACAAAAAAGCCAAAAAAAAACTGTAGCTACCTGTTGATGCTGATAATCAACACTTCTCTAAAATGACTTCCGCCCGCGTAATGGTTTAGTAGTTTGTATCGTGTTTTCATTGGCGTGATCGGGGGCGTCCAAATTCATAACAAGATGGGGGACAACAGCAATGTCATTCTGAAAAAGTTTCGTTGGCTGTTGATTACAGGTTTTTAATGTCATAGAACTTATGATTTTCTGTATAATAGATTAACTTGAAGGAAGCGTTTGCAAGTGCTCTACGTCATGATACTTTCTCTGGAGTGGTCGAATATTGGATTCAGAATATATATAATAGCTAACAACTTTTTCTGCTCGCCGTCGTTCTTTTAGGAACCTTCGAATGATTTTTTATTCAAATTTGATAGACGAATCCAGAACGTAAGTGATCGAACGTAATCAAACTTAATGATTGGAACGCTTAATCAGGGGGGAGGCAGCAAATTATTTATGTATAGCTAGCTAGAGGAGGGGCTGTCGGCAAAAGATCTTTATCCTTTTTAATGGACTTTGGCCGTAGAGGGGGGAAGGGGGTACACTGTTAAGAAAATATGAAACTTAACGGTCAAAGTCCCTTAAAAAGGATAGAAATCTTTTGCCGATGTATAGCAGCATGATATTTATTCATTTATTTATGTTTTGTAAACTTTGCCAACTCACTGACTTAACTTTTCAACTTCAAAACAAGTCGGTCAGAGGACGCTAACACAACATATTTTTGATGTTCGATGATCATTCAATAATGTTCGATTTCCATTTTAAGTTTTCCATGATTCCTGCCTACTGTATTTCTGATGAAGCTCCTTGTCACTCATATTAATCGGAGCGAGTCACTTTTTAAAACATTTTGCTAAAATTTCTCCCAAATGTGATGCTCTAGGGGATTTTCATAACAAATGATAAAACAAAAGAAATAAACGTTAGTAAATGTTTTATTAAAAACATTACAACGTTAAACATTATCCCATTAATGTGTAAACGTTATAACGTAAAAACGAAATAAAGTTTGGTGCTTTTGACAATGTTTTTGTAGGATTGCTTTACACAATAAAAACAAACGTTTTGCAATGGAAATGCAATCCATAAAGTTTGCATAAGAAATAAAATGTGTATGTGACACTTGATAACAATATTTCAAAAATTGCAGTTTAGGTTTTTCGTGAGGTGGTTCGATGAAAATTCACGTCGGTTGACTTCATACTAATACTCTTACGCTTAAGTGTTGTATAACAATTAGACTTAAACAGACAGTGGTACTACCATATGGAACCATGCTCTCAACTGTCCATCGTCAACAAAATGGCTGCAAATAAGCGTCGGTCATCTGTCAATATTCGGCAAGATATGTGCAATATAGAATCTTTTCTACATGTCACGACAAGCTCCAAAAGATGAAGATGTAAGATATATAATTATAAAAAAATGACCATATTGAAATCACATGAGCTCCAAATAATATCATTCATTCCAACTGAATAACACAAGTCACAACTTAATGTTTTTTCTTTTCGCATATTTTGCCAATGGTGTGTGATCAAAAATGCTCCCCATTACCCTGCCATGCAATTGACCCAAATATGTTTGTTCAAAGCCAACCTGCTCATCATCATGTCCCGTTGTCGTTGGTAGCAAGGGAATTGCAGATGATCATGTTCGCATGAGTCATAAGTGTGAAAAAAATATATACTTATTTCATATGAGAACAACATCTTCATATTTTTATTATTTATTGTCTTTTTTGTAAAAAAGTACTAAACTTTTCGCTAATTTTTTTATGTAAATAGCAGAAATATTTTCATCAAGAACGGGTGACGTATTTAAAATAAACTTAATCATTCTATAAGAAAAACATGAACAGTAAAGAAAAATGCAAAGAAAGAAAATAAATGATATGTCCACATATTTTCAAGAGTAGAATTTTTGTCTGAATGGATTTTGAGAATGTCCGACAGTAACGCCTTCCTGCAGGACATGATGTCCAACATATTAATAAATTTTATTTTGCAGCCCTCCTTGAATACTGAAGAGTGACACACACTCAAGCTTTACAGCCAGACCATAGGAGAGATTTGTAGCCTTGTGTGTAACAGATTTCAGACAATATTCCTCCATAGAAACTGGATGAAACAGGTATATTATAACTTAAATGAATGTGAGTAAATGAGAACTTTTGCAACTCCTCAAGCCAACGTTAAAAAGTGTTCATTTGTCTCTTCATCCTATACCTTTTTGATGCAAAACTTCCTTCTTCCAAAAGTTGAACCTAAAAATTATCCGAAAAAGTGTACAGAATTCATTGAAAAATCACTGAAAATGTTGCGGTATCTGTCAATTTTTTTAAGGGTACATTTCCACTAAAAACCGAAGTCTTTTCTGTAATTCAGTTGTCAAGGTGTGAGAAACTAAAAATTTTGAAATTAATTTTTATGACATTTCACATTCTTTCTTCCTACTTTCATCCCACTTGTTTAAAACCATGTTAAAAAATTGTGGTTCATTTTTGAGGATATTTATGTACATTTAGGTATGGCCAACTTCAAAAGGGACTGATTTTTTTCTTGATACTATGTTATAACTAAATAATAGAAGATAAAGTTAATAGTTCAACCAAAAATAAATACAGAAATTTAGTTTTTACAGCCTGTTTAGAAACCATAAAACTTTCTTTCACAGTAGTGAAGAAAATGTAAAGTATAACATTCTTTTAAGTATGGACTAACTTTATATCTCACTTGAAATAATATGAATCACTACATCATTTGCAACAATCTTTCTGACTATAAGTTGTGATTGAACTTGACATGTGAAAATGACTTGTTTACATTCTGAGTAACACAAAGAAAATTGGATGCAATTATTTAGTTTAAATCACAATTTACACCTTTTAACCTATTTTATTTCAGTGCGTAACAATTTTACATAAAACTACTTAAGAAGTTTTTACGACACTGCTATTTATCATAACACACTCATATCATACCAAGCCTGAATATTGTCTTATATATTACAAAGATGATTCACGATGTGTTGCCACAAAATGTTTTTTATGAAAAAATTAGAACTTTTTCAGCTTGCTTTTGTATTTATTTTTCTTCTCCTTTTCTGAAAGTCAGGAATTCAACACTTAAAGGCTTTTAGAGCAAAACAATTGTTTTAGTGATTTTTGCAATGTCTACAAATGCTCAGTAAAATAAACCCCTTGTGGCTATTTATGAATAATCCAGCAACAAAAAAGTTGATCTTCTCAAAAATCTTTAAACCTTTTTATCTGGAAGTTTGTTATTGTAACGTAGGATTAAATTGAAGTATACAAAAAGTGTGCCGAGTTGGAGAGTTGGCTCAATGAGAAGCTGAATAAAAAGGCTTTTTTTCTTATAACCTCAAACAGAATTATGAGTTGTAGCATTGACAAAATTCAAGTTGAACGGAATGTTTTTTCGTAATTAAAATATCAGGAAATAAAACTTTACAGAAATAAGGGTCTTAGTTCAATCACTATTGGTCGGAAAATTTCAAAAATCATGAAGTCCATTGTGTTTGGGATCATCTATATTATTTGAAATATTGAACTATTCCTTTGTTCATGTCAAATGAATGTTTCAAGGACTTTCTAAGCCTATTATACTTTTTGCGATAAATTGTATATTGTAAATTGTATATTCATTATATCAAAAAAATAAGTAATGTATGTACAAAGATTTCTATTTCAGGTGAAATTTAACATCAAACTTAGTTTATTGAAAATCCAATATTTCTTCACACAGCTTATAATGATTGTTATGCGAGGCGACAATCGGCATGGAGAGCTTTTCATCATAAAAAGTTTTGAATATGACTCATTTTTCCTAGTGTGGTTTAAAGTTGACGTTTCATTTACAATTTTATTATACTATCATTTTGATTTTCTTAAAAATTCCTTTTGAAATTGTTTTGAAAATCTAGAAATTACTTTCGAATTTCATTTTACAAAATTATGTTTGGAAAGTTGTTTCACATATTAAAAGAAACAATTTTTTTCTACTTGAAATGAATTTCTGACTGATGTCAGGGGCGGAGAGATGGTGCACTGGTGTACGTACACCAGTGAAATTTCAATACCAAAAATAAGGTGTATCTTTCTTGTGACCATCTTCATGCCGCATTACCTAAAAATGTGTCATGGACAAAGTAATTAAAATCTCCCCAGTTTCAAAATTCAGGTTCAAAGTTTTTGAACGTGGTGTGTAAAAGGTTTTCTCCGGACGATTTACACCAAACCGTTTTTTCACTCCCTCTGATATCGCCCCCACCCATCATGTGGTGTGGTCACAGTTTTTAGTTTTGTTTTTGCGAAGCTTTTGGCGTTCAATAATAAATTTGAAATGGAGTGCCGTTGTATAAATAAACTACTACTGAAGGTCGGGTACCGGTATCTCTTTTGGCACCACTCAAGTAGTGCAAGACCCGGAGCTTCTGGGGGAGTTTTGAAGATCGACCTGACTGGTGCAAGGTTGACTAGTGCAAATGACAAAACGTACAAAATGTATCAAATAAAGATAATAAATATGTTATTTAATACTGACATGATTTTTACAATGATCTATGGTTTTGCTTGAATCATTTTCTATTGTGCTTTTCATCTAAATGATTCCAGTCATTAAACAGGATATTACCATTTAATAGGTTGTCTCCTGGTTTTCTTGATATCATTTAATAGGTTGTCTCCTGGTTTTCTTGATTTGGTCAGGATTAAGGAAAATTCTTCAGTATTTTTAGGATATATTAGTGATTTGGGCCAAAAATCAAGATAATGACAATATTGTTTGATGGCTCACAAATTTGTTTGCTAGCAGTGTTAAAATTGTGAGAATCGAGCAGTATCTCTATTATGTTTATAAAGAGTTCATAATTAAGGTTTAATTTAGGTTTCATTTAGTTTTCAACCTACATTGCAATCCTGCTACTGCAACCTATTAAATATTCAAAGTGATTGAACATTGATTTCAGGCTGTTGAAATCGATTGACATGGATTCATTGGTCATTCTAATTGCACTGAAACATGTGTTTAAACTTTGTATTTTGAATTTTAGGTTAAACTGAAATAGACATGTAACAAATGGGAAAATGGAGAAATTATTGTTAATATATATCATAGTATTTTTATTTAATTATATTAATTGTGAAGGTAAGAAAGATTAATGCTTCATTAATTTATTTTTCTCACTACTACAAGGTTACTTCAACCTTGGAAGGATAATGCAGGGGTTGATGAAGGATACATTATTAGGAAAAGCTCAAGTTTCCTTGATCAGATCCATGTTCCCTGATTTATCTACCAGATAACCTTATTTTTATTTGGTACCTTTTTTGGAATGGGGGGTCCTAGCATGCAAATATCTTGTAATTAGCTTTCATTAACCTTCTCTTCAGAGCAAAGGAGGTTGGAAAAATTTCAAATGCTATAATAGGAGTTGTGCCTTCAGAGCAAAGGTTATTCTATTCTATCTAGTGAATTGTTACACATTTAGATATTTTATTCTAATGGCAATTGCAGGGGAATTAAGGTTTCAAAATGTTTTTTCTACATTTCTTTTTCAAGCTTCAACAATCAACACATTTTTGGTCCTTGTTCTAGAGGACAAGATAATTTCTATCATCATTTGCTACATTTACAGTTTATTGGAAAATATTTTGAACACAGCTTCAGTTAAATAAAATTTAATTTTCTGTCAAATGAAAATCCTTTCTTACTAGATTACCACAGATGTGAATAAATCTTCTTTTTACCTGCAGCTTTAAATAAAAACAGGTGTCAAAAATGGCTTTATACCACCATTATTCAAATTCAGACACAACTTACGGTTTTCAGCCAGAATAAATTATTATTTACCTTAAGGAGAAAGAAATTTTTGCATGGATTTATGGAGTCATTTAATTTCGCGAATTGGCTCCTGGTGGATTTTTCGCGAGGATTTATTTTCGAGAATCTTACTTTTATTAAAGTTTTATATATTTTGATTTTTTCGTGGTTTATTCTTCAGCTAGTAGTATGAGTCATGGAACTCTTACCTAAATTTTTCGATATTTCAAATAGCATTTGGATATAAAAGACTTAATTCTCCATTCAATGGCTAGGAGGAGATCAAAAGGAGCAGATATAATAAAAAGACTTACATATCGTTTGATATCCTGCAAAATATTTTCGACAAGTGTTAGTTTTGCTAATACTGAAAAAAGAAAAAAAAATTTAAATATAATTTTTTTTCACGTGGATTTATTTTCGCGAATTGACTCTTTAAGGATTTTTTGAGAGGATTTAATTTGCGAAAATTTGTCTCGTAAACAATTTCTCTCCTTAAGGTACATGTTCTTATAACTTTACTTTCTTAATCTGCACGCACACATACTTCAGGATGGTTGACACTAAAATTTTCATTAAATTATACCCTGATTTTTTAGATTTCTGTTTTGCTCCTCCTCCCGTAATACTCCTTACATCCAGTCACTGTTATATTAAAACTTTCTGAATGATCATATATGGTTATTTCACAAAGTAATCACTTCCTCATGCGTTATTTTATAGTATCTCAAAACAACTGCAATGACATCAAAATTTTTGAAGCCATGACAGCAGGAGTAGTTCTGTGTTATTCCTTCATTGTGATAAAGTTAAAGTGTGATTTATAACTTTTAAATTCATTCATGAAATGTCAACATTACATTACCTTCAAAACATCAAACACAATATGTAACACAATAGAGGCCGCTACTCGACAATGACTGTTCACCATTTTGTGCTGAACAAAATGAATGTAAAGATTGGCTAAAAGAAATTAAAAAAATCTTTAATTTCTTTAAACAAGAAATCTTTAAAACGTTTATAAAGAAAAATACATTGACCAAAACACCAAAACCTGTTATCATTATACTATACTTCTGGAACTGATTGAGGAACAAAATATTTGAAATTACTAAAATGAACTGTCCCCATAATCCACCCCTGCAATTTATCATCACCAGATTATTTATTATTCTATGTCAGTTTATGTAGCTTCTTCCAGTATGATATTCACTAGCCCCCTAATCTCAAGTACTTTTCTTTATATATAATATTCTTTTTAGACGCAGCATATAATGCTATAAAAGATGTTCATAGATATCTCGATAATGATCAAGATGGCAAAATTGATGTAAAAGAATCTGCCGATGTAAGTGGGGTTTTTTATTATAATTTTGACATAATGAAATTTCACAATGACTATTTGCTTACTTTGGTCATCTTTATTGACTCCTCTTTATTGACTGGATTTTCCTACAGTACATGAAATCTCAACTAAAAGCACCGAATTCAGATCGTCAATATTCTTTTCACAACAAGAATAACAAAGAGTCAAAAGTAACGATTGATGATCTTTGGATAAAGTGGCTTACAAGTGAAGGTAAAAATATGTTGTTAGTTTTAAGACAACCACCTCTTAGGTGAAGAGTTGAGACATAGTTCTCATCCATGAATTTTCACAGATAAATATGGCAGCAAAACAAATGCTCTTGTGAATCTGATTTTCACCATTATCGCTAACAATTTTGGTTTTGCAACTAAAAAAAATTAACATAAAAAACATACACTGGGGTTTGAAAACAATGGCTACTTTATCTTAAAACAAGTGGTGTTAAAAGTCTCAATTTGTTGGTTGAAAATCACGTTCCCAAATGTAAGGAAATTCCCAGATATTTTTAATAACACTAAACAGTTACATTATTCACATATTTTGGCCTTCTGATCTGATCATGTAACATACCAGTGAAATATTCGTAATTATGATGTAAGGACGTCAAGATAAAAAAATTTAATAAAGAAAGAAAATTCTGTCTCTCGTCTGATTTTGAAAAGGATAAGATCATCATAAATAAATTCTGAGAAAATTTTAATTATTGGAAGAAAAAACTTATATTCAGTTCTTTCGAGTAACAAACCCTTTTATGGAAGTAAAGGAACAAGACACCACACTGTCGAGAAAGATTTCTAACATTACGTATGATTCTCTTATATCAAAACTAACCACAAGGAGTTTGATGCTGGAATCATATAAACTGTAGTAGTGAAAATATACTCAACAATTTCAAAGCAATAATGTGAAGTGCTTCATAATAATTTTTAGCGACGGCAAAAAAACTGCTATCATGAAGCAAGTAGAAGTAAATCACGGCAGCAAATTGTAGCAAGCTGTCGTGAAAATTCATAGTTCAAGCTTGGTTCATGCACATTTGACAGTGTCTCAAATCAGGTTTAACCATTTCATCGATTCTTTCATTGTAAGTTTTGTAATTTAAGCATTCGAAATAAAAAACATAGCCTTTTATTACACATGGATATTTTCATTATTCATGGGAACTCCATTTCTAAACATTGCAAGTGAATAATTGATCAATATTGCCAATCAGTGAATGTGCTTTAGTTATTCTTGGGAACTAAAAAATACATATTGTTTGAAAAAATCCATTGCTTAAGGTTACTGTAAAGGATAAACAGTGTTTTTCTTTATCACTCAATATTTCATTAAATCTTTGAAATATATAATAAAAGTATATATTTTTGGAAAGCTTTTTTCTTACTCAAACTAATGCAATAAAACTTTTCATAAAAAAATAAGCATTTTTTTGAAAATTGAGCTCAAAGTATAAGGCTTCTATTTTCACTCAACAAGTTCCTGTCACGCAACCACTAATGTTTTTGCTTTGAAAATTACTTTGAAAAGTCGGTACTTTAAACTAAAATCGCGTTTGTCAAAAAATTCAAATAATTCCGTCTTTCAAAAGATATACATTCATGTTGTATCACCATGAGTTAAGCTGAACCCATTTAGAATATCTTTTCATACTTTGAAATTATATGATGTACCTATGTTTTTCCTTATATTTTTCACACTTAATAACACTGGTTTCTTTTAATCATAGTATACAAATGGAACAATGATGATGTTATTAAATGGTTAAAAGAATGTGTCCAATTACCAGAGTATGAAGGCATTTTTAGAGAGAAGAAAGTTGATGGTCAAATTCTTCCAAGGTGAGGCTCTTTGTGCCAGTCAGAATTTAAAATAAAATCTGACTGACTGATTTTTTGAAGCATAGTGATACAGTGTTTTTGGTTTAGTTTGCTAAATCGGGTTATGGCTAACACTCATTTTGTTATCATTTTCTTTGTACACACATCTTGCACTTGATAAATTACAGTAGAAAATAAGTAAGACAAGTCTTTCCTCCTTCAAACTTTTTGTTAAGCCTTCTCTGACACTTTCCATATCTTTGTTGTAAGTTTGGTGATAATATTTGTTCTCTATTTTCCATTTCTCGTTATTGACTACTTTAAGTGTCCTATCAATTTCTCTTTTTATTGCCTGAAATTGATGGCTTCTACATTTTTTATTGGCAAGGCAAATCACTTTTGCAACTATGTTGTCTTGTTCCTTCATTAAAGTGTTATTTTGATAGGACTACCACACACTGAAAAAACAGAAATAAATATATTAAAAATAGGATTTTATTTATTCATTAATTTATTTACTTATGCGATAAAAAAAATTATATTTTATATAGGCTTTCAACACCAAAGTTCAAGTATTTACAAGACGTTTTAAAAGTAAACAACAAAAACCATCGATTGAGGATTTATCTCCGTGCTTCTGATGCTGTTTTGTTTGGTGCTCCAGATAATTTTAAGGGTACTTATTGAATGAATGTTTTAGATATCTTAATATGAGAATTTCAAAGCCGGTATCCTTAACCATTAAGTGTTTCATCTGTGAATATGACCTTTGTTGTTTCACTTAAATTTATATGTTGTTGGTGTCTCCTTAAAAATTCACGGTGTTCCATATCTTATCATATCTGTATAGTGGTACGTTGACCAGTGCTGCAACGTTGCTGAGTAAGCAGAAAAACGTTACCTAATGGTGTTGTAAGTTTCTGAAGTTAACATCACAGCTTTTTGTCAATTTGCTCTTTTAGCTGCTTCCAAACCTTCACTGATAATTGATCAGAACTTTGAAGCTATAAAAGCAGTTCATGCACATCTTGACGACGACAGAGATGGAAATATTGACACTTCTGAGTCAGTTGATGTATGTTCCACTTAACATTAAACTAGAGCCTATTCAGGTATAAGGCTTTCTACAAGTGAGCTTATTGTAACCAAACTGCAAAAATAAGCTTCTTCATTGATTTGCTTTTATTTCAAATTTTCATGAAAATTGAAGCACTTCCGAAATTTAGTCCAAATTGTGCCAAATATGCCCTTTTTTGGCCAAATTAAGAAAAACGATTCACAAATTTAAAACCAGCATCATTGAATTGTTCTGCATGCAAATTTTATGAAAATTGAAGCACGTTCTAAATTTGGTTCAAGTTTTTCCTCGCACTCCACTTACATGTCCGCCATTTTTTTGACGACGGACGATTCAGTAATCACGCTAGGTTTGGGTACGATGCTTACACAGAAAGCCAAAAAAGAATTGTTTCAAAATCATACTTTATTTTGAAGTAATAATCAATTATTTTACCTTTAATTTCATTTAGTACATTCGAGAGGAATTAAAGGCAACTGAGATAGAAAGACATTCCTCTTTTCATAACAATGATAATGAAATTTCTGTGGATGATTTGTGGACAAATTGGAAAGATAGTGAAGGTACCTTTTCTCCATTGCTTCATCTTAAATTGTTTTTAGAATTTTCGATAAGCAGAATGAATGTTGTTTTGTTTTTCTTTAGTTTATAATTGGACAAACGACCAGGTTGTCACGTGGTTGGTTTATACTGTTGGTTTGCCACAGTATGAAGAAGTATTTCGTGAAAAAAATGTAGATGGGAAAACCATTCCGCGGTAGGGAAAAAAAATAACAAACATTAAATTTGCATAACTAAAAATCTTAATCTTGACTGAGATTCAAGTTGATATTGAATAGTACATCATCCTGTAAACGCAAGCAATAACTGGAAACCATCTTACGCGAATGAGATTGCCAGAATTTGCACACAATAATAGTCTAGGTTTCATTCCACATAGGGTTCCACGGGGAACGAAGGGTATGTTTCTTAATTTGCGGAGCACAAATTTATAAATACATTTTGCTTTACGCACGCCGGAGACTGCACGAACTGGATAGAAGAAAACTGACGGTCCATTTTATTATGCCCGACCGACCGACCGAATCATTTTTAAATTTCGTAGAAAATTCTAAAATCTGCGGACATTTTCCTTGCAAAAATTAATCCAGTTAAACAAAAAATTAATTAATCCCTAGAAAAATTAATCCACGTAAAGTATGCAAACTTTCTAAAAATGAAGAGCTCTGAAGGGGGTTGGGCAGATGGATAATATGATCAATTTATTAGTACATGTTGCGTAAATAACGGAATTCAAGCAATCATCAAAGAAATAAAACAACAAATATATAAAAAGCTGAACTGATCATAAAAAGCATAAAAAATAAACGTAAAGTATGCAAACTTTCTAAAAATGAAGAGCTCTGAAGGGGGTTGGGCAGATGGATAATATGATCAATTTATTAGTACATGTTGCGTAAATAACGGAATTCAATCAATCATCAAAGAAATAAAACAACAAATATATAAAATGCTGAACTGATCATAAAAAGCATAAAAAATATACGAAAAACTGGGTTTTGTCAGAAAATTGTTTAGCCACAGTTTTTCAGAACCACCGGAATGGAAACAAATTTTAAAAATTATGATGAAATGAAAAAAGAAACAGACATAAACACATCAAATCAAACCAATCTACCATGCATGCTCTTGGTTTGGTGGTGGTTTGGTGGTCCTTTGACTTTTATTTAATCGAGAGTCCATCATCATCACAAAGTATACACAAAAAACTTGCTTATGTAATGCATTAAAAAAATTATTCAAACGCTAAGAATACTTGCAAATAAATAAACTCAAAACAATTTATTACCTTTTTTTAAGTAAGTTTCTGTCTTCTTTAGTTCATTTCAACGTTTAGAAACTTTATCCATAAAACGGAACTTTTAGAGGAACGGGCAACAGAACACTGATGATGTTGAGAAGTGTGTTACGAACAGGCGCTATGAACTGCGACAGACTAACTCACTGACAGACACTGGGAAATGAAAGATCAGCTGCCTCTCGGCGCTGACCAATAAATAGTGCTGACTTCTTTCTGCTGTTTCTTTTGTGGAATACTTAAAATTGTAACCTTTTAATTCATCACTAAACCAATACCGCCGATAAGGAATGGTACATGTAACCTATATTATGTAACACATATATGAAACGTATCTAATGTTTTAAATCACATTAACATAAATTGGGAGTTCATTAATTTTTACCTTTATAAGAAACGAGAACAATTCCAAAACAAGTGATCCTTAGAGAATTTACTTTAATTGGACTCTGTTGCATTATCACATTGATAATTTTGTCAACTCTGTGTTGAGATCAACCTCAAATTTATTTTCAGACTCGCAACGGAAAAATCCAATTATCTTCAAAAGGAGCTTGGTGTTACAAACGCAACTCATAGAAGTAAAATCTATCTTCGTGCTTCAGATATCATTTTATTTGGAGCTCCAGAAGGTATGGAATTATTTGCTTTATACTTGTGTTTCGCAAGGTGTAGTCTTAAGGCTGACACGTTATAATATAATCAATTATCAATAATAAGTTTTGGTTGACAATAGGAAAATGGTTTTTGTTTTTTTTCCAAAAGTAGTTAGTACAGTGAAATCTCTTTGTTGAACCCCACCACGTGGATCAAAAGAAACTTTGTTTTGCAATGATAAAATCGATTTGCTAGTTTTTAAGAGGAAGACCTTTCATAAGATTATCTTTTTCTTCTCAATATATCAAGAATTGATTGGTTCTTCCACGCAAAGAATAATCAGTTCTAAGTACTTATCTCGGAGAATTCAAATTTGTATTTCTTAGTTCGTCACAACTATTTCAACGACAGCATTGTATTGGTCATTATCATTTTATCGACGCTTGTATGGCTGTATGCTTTCCATGAAAAAAGAAACACTAAAAAACTAATGGAGAACATGACAAAAGATTTTGAATCATTACAGCAGGCGGAAATAAATCTAAAACAGATGCAAAAGAAGTAAGTTTGCATGTATTTCAAAAAATGTCTTGTTGAAAGTAGTCACCCTATGTAATTGCCCACAATATTTTACCAGGCAAATGGTAGCAGAACAGAAAAATGGAAGTATTAATGAAGGAATTGAAAGAGAATTATTAGAAGGAATTGAAGCTGCTAAAGTAAGGCGGTTGGTTTTTATTTTGTCTGGATGTTTTATGTTTACTAAGAAATGAACAATAATACAGATTTGAAATAAAATGCAGTTTCTACTTATTGGACTTGTTCTTTCAACTGAATTTAAACGCTTTCATGTCAGAGTTCCAACTTCATAAATACTGCTTATGTTTCCTGAGTTAGTGCGTCAAATAGAAGTAATGGTTTTATCACAACCTTTTCTGAAACATCGTCTTATACAACCATGTAGAAGTGATTTCTTCTCTTTGCAGTCTTGGCCTATGTCAGTTATAAGAGCAGATCTTACTAGCAAAACTTTGATTTGATCCTTTTAGAAAGAAGCGTCAAGATTACATTTTGAAAGCTCTAAAAACCAAGAAGACAAAATTAAATTGTGTTTAGTTGAACAAGAGCTTTCAGAAGTTCGGTTAGCACTAGCAAAGACTGAGGCAGAAATGCATAACACAAGAGTTCAGTATCCCAAAGCATTGCAGCATTTCCTGGAAATAACTTATAAAAAGGAAACCCAATATGTACAAACCAAAAAACAGTATGCACTGATTCAAATGAGGGAGGCGAAAGATGCTGTATGTATCCTGCTTTAGTTTTCTCTTCTCATTATCGTAACAGATGAAAGTACTTTTTGCTTCACCTGCGAACCCATTATTTTTGCATGGTAAAATAATCAACATCCTATATTCTATGTATATTCTTTCAAATGTTTTATTTTAGTGCGAGAAAGTGAGTAAGACCCGACGATCAATGTTTGGTTCGTTAAGGTTAGCTCATGGACAAACTATAGACGCTGTTGATCAGAAAATACTAGATGCAAGGTGAACAATTCATCAGCTTTTTTATGCATACCTTATTCTAATGAATTAACTAACAAAACATTTGCATATTCCTGAATCAAATTTGACGAGATAGCTCAGCTGTGTTTATTCCATTTTATATGTTTTGCGATTTCAGTTTTATTAATGTCCTGGTAATGGTACTGGATACAATTTTTCTGTAGTTGTCAATATTCAAGGTAGGTTGTATAGAAACAGTCATATTCAATCCACGTCACACTTTTCACATTATAGAAGCGCACTAACTGACGTCACCAATGATTTGCAAGAACGGCAGGATCGTTGGGCGCAGATCGAAAAATTGTGTAACTTTCCGATCATAACGGAGGGCGTAAAAACTACTTCTTCTGTTGAAAGCAATGACTCGGTAGTAAGTTTTAGGAAAGCCTTTAACATGAGCCGTGAACACGACTCGATTGAAGCTGAAAATGGCCAAAATCGCGATGTTGCGGTGGATGAAGAAGGTAGCAACATGATGGCAAGTGCAAACTTCAAGGCTGAAGAAGAGAACACTGGAACTCAATGCGGTTCAGATAACGTTTCTGATGTATCATCAGAGAAAAGTTCACCTCAACATTCTCACAACACAGAAAAATATTTAACAAGAGCATACACAGAGCCAAGCAATCTATGCGTTATGCATTTCCGAGATTCCAAAGACGTTGGTTATTTCCGTTCAACCACGCAATTAAAAGAGGACACATGTAAATCTGTGGAATCTTTAAATCAACAGAATATATCAGACGGAGAAGCTTCTTTGTCTGACGATTCAAACAGTTCTGGTATCTCCACCACAATTCCAAAGAAAAAGCTTAAAGGTCTTGGAAAATTGTTCCATCGCAGGTCTAAAACAGCCACTTAGAAGTTTTTGATATTTCTCTTCCGTGTCTTATATTCGAAGTTCACATCCCGGTAAAAGCAGTATCCGTGAAAAGATATGAGACAGAGGTTGATAGACATGCTTTCTTATCGAGCAGGTTAATTTTTTAAGAAACGTTTAGCCCTGTTTAAAGATTAACTGCTAATTGAGTCTTCCCATTCTGATTTCCTGGTGATGTGATTTAGAATGCTTCTATTTTCTGCAATATTTTCTCCTTATCCACACTTTACATTTATACACTTGCTGATCTTTTTATAATAGCAGTTTTATGGGCTGCTCATATGAATAAAAATTACCTCGGTAAGCGGGAAAACTTTTCTACGCTCTCTATGGCGAGATCTCGCCCCTCTTGAGATATGCTTAAAAAATACATTGCGTTCATACGGTAAGCGGGAGAAAATTTTTCTCATGTGAACACAATTTCCTCGGTAAACAGGGAAATTATACGTTTAACCAGCAAATTGTTGTATTTATTCTTTTGTTCATACACCGTCATGCACGTTCAGGTCATTTCCTCGCTTAAGGAAAATTGTATTTCATATGAACAGAACGAAACTTTTTAGTACCTCAAAAAGTTTTCCCGTTTACCGAAGTAATTTTTTATCAATATGAACAGCACCTAAGGGGACTTAGGTTTACAGATTTCATGAAAATTTATGGCGGCTTAGCTCTAATATAGTTCATGTGTCCTATAAACCACTGTGACAATTTTATAGTTTTTTATGTATAGTCAAAAATGTTGAATAGATTATGATAAAGTCGCAGTTCATGCAAAAATCTTAATCTAAAAAAACACTGGAACGAGCAACCTATTGTTTTGGGATTCGAAATTTTGAAGCTTTATCGCAGCCATTATTGCAAGGACCCGATCCGAAAATGAACCAATAATTACAAAAACAAACGAGTGCTAGTAGAAGAATATTCAGTTATTATGGAGTCAGATACTGGACAATATTAAAGGCCATGTAGTGACATTGTTTGAGGGTCTTTCGTGTGTTTAAATTCGAACCCGTGTAGTGAGTCATCTCGAAATTCGTCGTCTAAGTTAAGTAGTGAGGCGTGACTGCTGAGTTCGCCGCATCCCGAAGTTCTCCGCATCTCCGAGTTCGCCGCAACGATATTTAGATGTTATTTAGAATTGCAGGAATGATCATAGTTCATTCCTTTTTGGAGGAATGCCCAGAAGGTTTCCCAATTCATGCTAAACCATGTTTTGACTACATGTGTGGTTTAAGTGATGACATTGTTACTGCTGGTATGACCAAAGAGCTTATTCCTATTAATGCTTCCACAGAAGCTTTATTAAGCTTATTAACAGAATTGCAAAAGGCCAACCTGAAGATGATGTAAAGAAGCTGCTTTACCAAAATGAGAGCAGTGACGTTTACTGGCCTCTTATTAACAATTGTAGTTGGCCAGTAATAAAATTTTGACATTTGCAAGCAGGGGCTTATTGATACAATGCTTGTTGTATCAGGAGATAATAGTTTCCAGCAGAAATCGATTCGTATGTTAGAATCCTTGCCATCTACAGAACACCCTGATGTAGATTCCTATGATCACATTTTATACATGATTAACGAACTTGTGAATTTTTGTGAAATTGTTTCAGTTCAAATGTCGAACGTTCTCTGATGATATATTAAATTTGCTGTGATACATTTTCTCATTTGAAAGTGGAGTTTCAGAAACTGTCGGTTGTCCTGAAAAGTGGTACACCGGGTAGACCATCGTTTGATATCCCCGAAAAGACGTTGCAATTGTTCATTGACTATAAGTTTACGCAAACAGCTATGACAAAGATGCTTGGAGTGAGTACCAAAACTAACGTCGGTTGCGTCAATTTCAGTTGACCCAAAAAAGGCTTACACAGATATTAGTGAAAATGATTTAGATAAAGAAATAGCGCAGTTGATTTCGTGTTTTCCAAATTCAGGAATCCGGCGCATGAAGGGCTTGTTTGTTTCTAAAGGAATTTACGTAACATGGAACCCTCTGAAAAGACAACCTAAAATGACTACCATGATAGTGAATTGAGATGTTTGGTTATTTTTGGAATTCTCATTAATGTATTATTCATACAATTTGCAATTGTATACACTAATGGTAATGTTCTTCTTCTTCTTCTTAATTCTTAGTAATAGTAATGTAGTAATATATATGCCCAAACATAAACAGTTGTGTCCAAGGAGCATGCAAAAACCAGATTCTCAGTCCTAAAGAATAATTCATGGACATGATACTTATATCTCTCAACATGTAAAGGTTCATCTTGAAGAGTCGTTCATGAATACCGTATCATATACAATCCTTATAAATAATGCAGAAGCATCAGTAGTGTTCGTAACCATGAAAGTAGAATTATATGTCGTCCTTTCTAATATCTTTCAGGCCGAGATGATGATTTTTCTCACCGTAATTTTTCTATAAATATAAATTTATAAGTCTTATGATTTTATCTTTCGTAACAACAATATTTATTTGGTTGGGTAATGAAGACAATGAACTTTATTTATATTTTGATAAATTTTCTCTTCCAGCTTTGTTGAAGCATCCATATTATAGTGTTTGTTTTCCCCTATAGATATAATTCATTGGATAGAATGTCAAGTCATATGAATCTCTGTCTTAAATTACTTGATATATCTCTGACCCTATTGTACTTAGATGTTGGGAAATATATTTGTATATGCATATTAGTTTTCATTAGTTTATGTATTATATAGGATACCAACTTAAACCGAAATGTGGTTGATTGAGACAAGTGAATCAACAACGATTGTCATTGTGCCTCCTTTCTTGTTTTTGCCTCACTTACCACTGCATAACCTGGACTCTTATCTGCCCCAGAACTTCAAGCTTATAGATATGGTTAAGTCATGACCAGTAGTGACTTGAAAACTACATTTTAAAAATGAAAACTACTCTACAAACTATAACTGCATTTTAGTAACATTTATCATCAACCTGATAAAGCACCATCATTCTCTCTCCCTCTACACCAAGATATTTGGAGAATATATCTTTTATCCAGAATACTTTTCAGTTATCTGTATATATTTGTATTGTAAAAGAACTAACAATTATTGTTCAGTAGTCTAATTTGGTTATCTTCAATATACCCTTTCACTACCGTGGCTGATTCGAACAACATGGTTTTCTTTTTAAAGCAAATAAAAATGGTGAAAACTAAAATGTGCGGCCGCACGTTCATAATATGCGGCCGCACGTTTAAAATATGTGGCCGCACGTTTAAAATATGCGGCCGCGCGTTTAAATATGCGGCCGCGCGTTTAAATATGCGGCCGCACGTTTCACCTTATAACATGCGGCCGCATATTTAAAACGTGCGGCCGCATATTTCGTCGATGGCTTTAAATAATATATTAACATTTAGTTTATCTAGTCTATATTTTTATCTTTTCTGGTCAGTAAATCTCAGTGTCAAAAGAATTCACAAGTTGTTGACTCCATAAAAATTATTTGAAACACCACATTACAGCATACGTTTCATTTCACAATGGATGTTGTTGATACAAACTGGTGTGGGTTGAAGTCCTTAGATAGTTTGGTGGAGTATTACTTCCACATCAAACCGAAGCTCAAGTATGAGCACATTTGTAATATCATAACAGAACTTCATAAACAAAAGTTAACAGTCAGAAAACTGAAACACATTTTGAAGCAGAAAGGGCTGAGCAGAAAAAGAAATGTAGATGCTCTGACTCTACAAGATATCATATTAAACGAGCTTGGTAAGTATATATTTATAGTATGGACAAATACGAAACATTAACTGTGTAATGTTTTCAATTTATGATTTATTAATAAAGGCCATCTTGATAAGAACATCGGATATCGACAAATGACTGAACTGATCACTATGCGGTACGATATAAATGTCGCAAGAGAAGATGTGAGAAAAATCCTACTACGTGTTGATCCTGATGGAGTCAATAGACGTCGAGGCAATGTTATAAAAAGGCGAGTTTACCATACTACAGGTCCAATGGACGTGTTGCACATCGATGGCAATGATAAGTTAAAGCGATTCGGATTTGCTTTGCATGGTTGCATTGATGGTTTTAGCAGAAAACTTTTGTGGCTAATGCCATCAACCACAAACAATGACCCTCTTGTTATAAGCCATTACTATCTCCAATGTTTGAACCGTCTAAAAAGGGCACCAAACACGTTACGCATGGATTTAGGAACGGAAAATGTTTATTGTGAAGAGCTTCAAAAGTTCTTCACTAACGACGACGACAGTTTCATTTACGCTGCCTCAACAAGAAACCAACGTATCGAAGCTTTCTGGTCAAGGCTTAAGAAATTCAGACTAGGATGGATAGGAACTAGGATAACTTTTTTGATGAGATGATCAGACGGCGCATCTATAAGCCATCATGTCCACTGCACAAAGAGGCTTTAATATTTTGTTTCATGCCTGTAATACAGAGTCAATTGAACGAATGCGTTCGTTCTTGGAACACAAGACAAATAAGAAGATCAGCTGATGCGCCTGGAGGTGTTCCTCAAATTTTATTCAATGTTCCATCCACTGTTGGTTTTAGCAAACAAGGAATAAGTTTAATTCAGGAAGATCTGGAATCATCAACCTATGTGCAGGGATGAAAAAATACACGAGTTATATCTCTGTTATGTCCATCTTTATCATATTAGAATCCCCATCTACATACTGGAGTGCTTGGAAAAAGATGGGTTCTCAATTTAAAGACATTTTCATAGCACATCATTTTGTACGTGTATCTTGAAGTATCCTTTGTAAAAAATACAACCAACATAAAAATCTTTCAAACGAAATGCCAACGCGATGAAATTTCAAATGCCAGAAATACTTTGCGAACTAAATTTTTACTGTTAATTACCTACGAAGGGGTGCGCCTCGAAACATTTGTTGGTGAAAACTTTCTCTTGACTTTTGCAAAAATAATTGTTCATACTCAAGAGAATGTCTTAAGCTTTAATTACATAGCTTCGCAGTAAAAATTTCCGGCAGAAGAAATATGCACCCTTTATGTATCAAATTACTATTACTCTTTTTTCCTACTTTTTGCAATTTCAATTGATGGTTATTAGAGTGAAGTACTTTTGAAATTGCGAAGTATAATTTCAATTAAATATCAATTACAAGTTATAACACTTCTTTGTTATGAGTGACAACAAAGAAGTTGAAAAAAAGCTAATAAGTAAACAAAATCTCAACAAAAATAAGAAACCGCTTCGAGGAAGTGTTCAGAAGAAGGGGCCTTAAAATATAACTAAGTACTAAAGAAACAAAGGACATCTATAAAATACTTGTGTCAACAAAACGTGAAATGGGAAATCAATATCAACAAAACATAATCTATTTCAAAAACTTAAGTTGTTAGGATGTATAGCAAACCATTTAAATGGCTCCAAAGCCTCCACCAAATTGAACAGCTATAATAAATGTGTCAACGATATTTTCATAAGGGAAAACTACAGATAAGCCACACGTATTAGACCTTGGAAGTGTGATGTCATCAAATGTTACATCTATGCATTTACTGAAACCATGAGGAGGAACACGGTCAGTACCAGTAACAAAGTACAAAAAATCTTCAAACCCAATGCTTTGATTGTTTTTTTTTATCTCTCCATTTTCAATTGACACTAAAAGCAGTTCTAATTGGATTACAGCATCTTGAAAGCGAATGAATGCATTAGAGCCATTACAGATTTCATCTCTCTGTGGATAATGAATTAGTTGTAAAATATCATTGAAACTATAGCTTTTATGACAGTCTACCATAAACGTTTTCATCAATTCATAAGATGAATTCAACACAAATGATGGTGCAACAGAAGACATGCCAGATTTGAATTGGTTTATAGCAGCTGACTTATTCAAAACTAAGGATGTGAGCAAATACATATTCTTCAGTTCTTTACTTGATCTACGAGCAGGTGTAATATTCAGATCATAAAGAACGTCGTACTTTTCTTCATCTATTTCATGCAAAGTCTGCTTTATGAAAGCATCATCCACGTTTTCCATACTTTCAGGCTGAGTAACATCATACATTGCTCTAACTATGATGGGATGAAATGATTCTGGCCCACGACCAGCAGATAAAATTGAACATGCTGTAAGTTGTCCAAGTTTATAATATACTCCATTTATGATTCTATCTGGATTACCTGTGAAACATAATTCATTGCTACTTCCAAAAAAATCACATCCAAGTGCATTCAGATTTTTCATGCATAAAGTAAGGAATTCTCTGTATGGTCCGCCAATGTCAGCAGCTTCACCTGCAAATCTTATGTTCAGGTTATGATCTTTTAAGTCAAACTTTTGGCTGAACAAAAGCTTCCAAAACTTTGTCGCATCCCTTTGAACAATAACTGTTTTGGGGGTTCTTAAAATACTGTCTTGCTGATATTGATTCAATGCAGCTGCAATAAAATCACTTCTTTCATCCTCAGAAGGAAGTTTTTCTGATTGATTCGTGTTCAATGAAATTTCATCTGTTGGAATACTTTCCATAAATCTAACAACTTCAGCATCTCCAAAAATTGTACTAATTCCATCAGATGCCTCAAAATCTGATGTTCTTTCATTGTTGTTTCCAAAAGTGATTTTGTCACCGTTATTCTCACTGCTGATAGTCTCTCCAATGCTTTGTCGAAATCTTATTGGGAGATTGATGAACTTTCGTAATCTATATTGACGCAGTTCTTCCACTGAAAGCTCAGAGTCAGAGTTATCATCAGGCAGTGTACTATCAAGATGATTTTCTGATGACTTTTCATTATCTGCCAAGATACTGGCTTGAAATTCAATATCCTGCTCGCAACGTATACATGTATCTGTTGTGTACGAGCAAGAACAAACATCACATATCTTTCGTCTTTCATCAGTGCCATAAGGGATGTCATTAAAAGGTGGAAGTAAGACATTATCGTCATCATCATCATCATCATCATTATTTGTTTCTTCAAAACAATGATTCTCATTCTTCTCCTCCTCCTCCTCCTCCTCATCCATCAAACTATCAGACCACCTTTTTTTAAACTCTAAATGTGTATAGGTATTTGGATAATAGAAATACAATTTTATGGCCCTTTTCTTTTCCTTAAGTGGTTGTGCATATTTCTCAAGGTTAATAAAGTTATGCTCAAGTGAAGTACCTTCATAGGTATCTATGTATGTCTTCATTTCTTTGGAAACACTGAAATGGGATCTTAACTGAGTGTGAATATCATCTTCATAAGTCATCTCTTTATCAAAGATCACTGTGCTTCCTTTACTTATCTTTTGTCGGTACTTTTTGTTTTCATAACATTTAATTCCAACATGAACACTGTATGTTTGTTGCACAGTTATTGGTCTATTCATGGCATCCATTCTTCCACTGTGTGTTCTTTTTAAGCTTTCTTTTAGTTCCTCCACTCTTTCCTTGTATGTTAACAGCTTTTTTGAGTCAGAAGATACATCTGTGCTGTCACCGAAAAATTGCCTGTATGAAATAATATCGCCATAAGCAAGACCCAATTCGGTTAACTTATTATTGTCCACTTGAGGTGCAATGTTATCGTCTATTTTTGCCAAGATGAAACGATTTAGCAAATATCCGATTCTCCTGTCTTCCAAGAATTGAGAAACCTGCAAAAAGTAATATTCTTCAAGTAAAAGAAAAGGAAAAACCAATAGATTTTGGCGCAAACACACTTTTTGAAATAATCTCCAACAACAACATACCCAACAACATACCTTCACATACGACGCCATATTTTGTAACTTAAAATATGCTGACGATGCTGTAGATTTCAATTCGACAGACCTCATAATTATACGCCATCTAGTTACAGTGTAAAGTTTCCAGACCATATTTAACAGAAAACGCCCAGAAATAACATCCTGTCAACAAAATGTGCGGCCGCACATTTTAAACGTTCGGCCGCATATTATAAGGTGCGGCCGCATATCTAAACGTGCGGCCGCAGATTAAAACGTACGGCCGCATATTTAAATTGTGCGGCCGCATAATTAAACGTGCGGCCGCATATTTTAACGTGCGGCCGCATATTTTAAACGTGCGGCTGCACATTTTAGTTTTCACCATTTTTATTTGTTCTAAAAAGAAAACCATGTTGTTCGAATCAGCCACGGTACTTTCACACTTGATTTTTTTTATCGCAATTTTAGACTGATTTAGTTCTGCATGCGTCAAGATTCAATATAACTGATTAACTAAGCAACATTTTCAAAGTGCCTTCGAATTTCTTGAAGATTTAATTGCTAATTCGTAGATTCTTGCCAAAAGATGTACATTTTACGTGAATCGTTTCGTTATCAATATCCCATACACGCTTCTCAAAATATATACATGTCAATATTGCGAAAATAAAATCCGCGAAATTCACAGTTTTTTTACCTTAACGTAACCCCAAATTTCTGTATTTCGATTTTCATCAACTTTGACGCATTCTTAATTTTCGCAGGCGAACTGGGTGATTCACGCACCCACTCCCCAACCCTTATATATTGATTCTAATTCTCTATAGTTAAAAAACAATTTTCCTATTGAAAACGAGGTTAGGCTTAGCCATTATGAAGTGTTTCAATAGAAATTCGAGAAAGGTCTATTTAAAATTGCTGACGTCATCACAATCCATTAGATTTCACATCCAAACCGAATTAAAAGGTCTTTCAGCTTACTACCTGATACCTTACCCACCAAAGGTTTTTGGAAAGCTTATTGGGAGGAACTAACGAGTTTTCTGCAGGACAAGCTTTGAGGATAGCTTTATGTTCGCAAAGGTTATTCAACTCAATTCTCACAGGTCTGCAGCTTTGCGGGTGATAATACAATTTACCTCTGTTACAGATCTTTTGATGTACTACAAGATCTTCTAATAGGGGTATCCCTATGATTTCAGTATGTTCAGCTAGTTATGCTACTTGAGGTCATGTTTCTAGGTCGCAGAAGGGCAGCTATTGGTATAAAGGTATTGGGCAATAATATCGGTAAGCTGCAAAGAGTTACGTTGGGCAATAGATTGACAGTTTCTTCCCACACTTGAGATATTTACTAAAGTCCAAATTTTAAGACCTAAAAATGAAAAAAAACGCTTCATTAGACAGTTTATAGATCTGTACATTTCAATGACAAGAGATTGACTTAATACTTCCTTATAAAAGCTACTGGTTAACTCGAATACCGTATAACTCAAACATTTCCAAGAAGATTTCTTCGGATAACACGAATAATCGTGGTGTTGGGACAAACAGAGAAAAAGAAATTTCGGTCTAATTCTTTAAATTTAAGTTCTTTAATTATGTTAACAAATTTAATTTATCCGGTAATAATTAACTGACGAGGCACCTGTAGTCCTTTTCCATCACCAAGGTTGGTTATTTTCCCAGCGATCTTGAGATAACCAGATGAAAAAGGACCCGCTCTTTAAAAAAAACTACTGTTAATAGTATTTTTTACATAATCTCTTAAACCAAAATATTAAGTTAATCTATTCATTAAGAAGTCTGAAATATGTGCCTGCGGGCGTTAAGCCCCACTTTTGATTTCGTGGACCGCCTCTGATTGGTGCTGGTGACATAAAACATTGAAAACAACGCTGGTGTCAGAGGCGTAGCTAGAGGTCAGTCAAAATTTGTGGAGGAGAGTTTAGTCATTTAAAGTAGAAAGGAAAACGTGCAAGTAACCTAATCGACACTTAAGACTGAAAAGAAATATCATAACGTTGGACTCCTCCACTTTTTTTGACTGACCCTGAATACGCCCATGGGTGTACAGACAACTCTTACTTTTATGATTTATTGTATTTCCTGTAATAAGCGCCGCTCCTCAGAGGTAAATAATTTGATTAACGACGATCACGATTAATGAAATATCTGTTGAATTAATCGAAGATGTTAAATATGTTTATCCATCATAATCGAAGAACCTTTTGAAAATGGTTGACCTTTTTTAAAATCAATGGTATTATTTGTTACACTTTCGAAGAAGGGAGAAGTCGCAAATAATTTTAAACAGATTAAACTTACCCAAATTGCAGCTTTTTTAAACGTTCACCAGTTTGATATTTTTGGCATCTCTGAAACATTTCTGTATGATGATCCGAGACTTCTTTCCATATTGTATATTGCAGTGGAATAAACTGAATGGTCGTATAAGAGATTCTTAATTTGGTTCGCCCAAACCCTGCTCTGACGTACAGAGTTAGAAATAGGGACTTCAGAGGCGGATCTAGAACCTAGTCGAAATTTATGGAGGAGAACACGGTCATTAAGCGTATAAAAGAAAACCGTGCAAATAACCTAATCAACACTTATGTTTTTATAGAAAATCCATGACTCTGTACTCCTCCACTTTCTTTGACTTTCTTAGATCCGCCTCCGGACTTGTTTTACTTCGACTAAGGGTTGGTTTCAGTCACTTGAAATATAAGTTTAGAGATGGATTTTTAGATCTTTTGGATCCCTTTTGTACATGTCGTTCCAATTCAATCGAAACTATTGAGCACTTCCTATTACAATGCTCTAACTTTTCACGACATTTTTTACATTGTGTAGAATTCTCCTCCTCGGTCATTTAGACTTTACTGATGAAGTTAATCGTAATATCCTTAATGCAGTTCTGAATTTTATTATATTATCACATGAAGGTATAAAACAGAAGGAGATATAACTTTAAATTCTTTTGTACCATCCATGATGCGCTGTATTGTTGAAGGGTTAACTGCGCAATAAAATGTAATTGCTATCATTTTGCATAATTTAAAGAGTTTTTACTCCCTCGCGTAACCATCACATTTTTATGATTCCTCTAAAGTGATTAAGAATCGTTAAAGTGAAGTACTAATAAGGCATAATCCGAAGTAAATGTCATAATTATGCAGAAACGTCACGATTATGCAACGACAACATAGTAATTTCATGTTCTTATAACTCAGGTACCCTAAATATATTGGAAGTAACCTGAAGGTTTTGAATAGGAAATCATTTTAGCTCTTGTCAGATTGCACGGCACTATTGAGGCGCATCTACCTAGAAAGATATCCCTATATCTGGAAAGTTTTAGATAAATCATATGTCATATCTTGAAAACTATCTAAAAATATAGGTTCCATTTTGTCTTTCCATAAAGATCGTAATTTTTGTAATCTGTGTGACCTTACATAAGAAAAATATCTATGATACAATGACATTTGGCTTTTAAATTGTCGTTATTTTTTGGAAAAGTTCTCGTGTCACCGAAAAGTGGTAAAAAGTGCATCGCGGATAACATCAAAGAGATACCAAAATTCATAGAAAAGTCATAATCTGAATACTAGAAAAATGAAGAGTTCTGTCTCCTTCTGTTTTATACCTCCATGATTACCAGATTGATTCAGTGGATGAATATTTGAATAACGTAACCCCAGCCAATTTCTTTTTCCCCGTGTTAATTTTTTTTATTTTTTTTTATTTTTTTTATTTTTTTATCTATATATCTGTGCTTCTGGCGATATCACCTTTGCTGTATATATTTTGTTTGCTTGTCTTGTTTTAAAAAATAACTAGTGTAGCGTGAAAAAACATTTTACAGTTTTCCATAAATTGATTTTTACACGCAATACTGCCATGATAAGTCTGTGTATATACAAAAATTGTTGTGTTTCTCCATGTTGGAATTATATCATATTTAACACAAATATTTTGGATCGATCATTCAAAGAATGCTATTATCCCTATTTTTCAGTGCTATTATTTGGGCTATTTAGAGATTTCTAAAGTTGTACAGTTGAACTAAAAGACTTAGAAAAGAGACAATACAACGTATACTACCTAACCAATGGATACTCCTACCTAACCACGATAAAACGTCTGATATATAAGAAAATACCTTCAAATTTCCCTATTAACTAAAGCTAACAAAAACAATACCTTCTCAGACGTTTTTATCTTTCAATTCTTTATTCTGCTATGAATTGTGGAAATGTCAAAACCCAAAACTCCATTTGTGCATCATGATACAAAAACCATGTAAATATGTATGTAATCACTCTCTTCTTGCATTACAATCATTTATACTATTCAATTTTATAATCTAAAAAAGGTATCATTCAAATACTATCAAAACAATATGATAATGATCTTTCTTAATTCGAACAAAATGTTTGTGGTCCCCTTGGCCAAAATATACCCGTTAATTCGAACTTTTATAAAAAAACTGGGAAAAAATAAAACAAAGACATTGTTTTCATAGTATGAGGGTAAAATATTGCTTTGCTTCTCCTGTAAAATGGAGTTTGCATGGTATTTGTAGGCCCTCTCCATCGCCAAGACCACTCTTCCCTGTAACTTCAATATAACAACTGTTTTCATTACTTCGACGTAGAAAAAATGAAATTGCTTTTACAAAACGACCTGTTTTTCCCTTCTCGATAAATAACCAACCACTGCCGCTTAATTCGAACATTCGTTAATTCGAACAAAATGTTTGGTCCCTTGTGGGTGTTAGAATTAACGGATGTCTACTGTAGATTTATGATAGGTGTGAACAATACAATCTGCAGACCGTTCCGAAATGATGAAATCATTCCGGAATGAATCTTTCCGCAACGTGTGAATATGGTCTTAGTTTCTTATAATAAAAAAACGTGTAGCAGGAATTATTTTAATTGGTGGCTTTTTTATTTCAGTTACCTTCAGTAATTTTATTGAAAAAATATTTTAACGACCAAGAGTTGTATAAGCGTGGTGTTTAGGTTGAACCTTCGTACGCTAGCAACTAAACCAAATTTGTGGTTCACATACTGGATAATGATACTTGACAATGCTTTCCTCTGAAGAAGTGGTGTTGGTTTGGTTTTCTAAACGTCAGCGCCCTGCTGATTTTCTTATAGGTGGTGTAATATACGCGTACACGATTTGCTCATAGTTAGACTATGAGTATGATTTGCTGCAGTAAATAGGCGTATTCAGGGTCAGTAAAAAAAAGTGGAGGAGTGGACGTTATGATTATTTATTTTCAGTCAGTGTCGATTAGGTTACTCTGCTCGTTTTTCCTTTTCTACTTTAAATAACTTAACTCTCCTCCACAAATTTTGACAGAGCTCTAGCTCATCTCTTCATAATACTTTTAGTGAAACATATTATTTCTTCTTGTTCCCCCATCCACTTTTCAAAGTAATGAACGCGGCCCCTACAATACGAAATCAGTACTTTATCATACTTTTTGCTGCCTCCCCTCTTCTCATTCCAACCCAGATCACATAAATATTTACGGCCTGCATTTTGTTTTGAAAATAAAATATTTTTAATGGCGGGTGAAGCTGATAAGGTGATCTTGCGATCTCGTTTATTTTTTTTTTTGATTTTTCTCTCTGTGACCAGTGTTTTTTCCTTTGTTCAGTGTTAATTTGTTTCTTGTCTCTGTTCTGTTCTATGAATGTGCTTTCCAAAGTTAATGTTAGATACCCAGTACATACACTGTTTGACAAAAAAAGGCTAGTAGCTGAAGAAATCATCAAGCACTATGTTGTAATGTCTGTGACCAACGGGTTCATATTAAGAATATAATATTCTACCTGTAGATTATGAAATTTCCAAAAACTCTGATGAATTGTGGTTTTGTGTGAAATATCTCAGTAGTAATGTATGTATAGACAGACCTGGGTAAATAATGTTTACGTTTTTACTGAAAAGCGAGCTGATTCGGCAGTCAAAATTCTACTCTTTTGACTGCCAAAGGATGGGCCACTTTTCCACCTTACCCTA
Organism: Turritopsis rubra; assembly: GCA_039566895.2. NCBI lineage: Eukaryota > Metazoa > Cnidaria > Hydrozoa > Anthoathecata > Oceaniidae > Turritopsis > Turritopsis rubra. Next base: position 9,698,538 of record CM077625.1, on the reverse strand, counting down.
ACTCTTTTCTATTTGTGATGACCCTCATCAAATAGAAGTTTGTATTTCTGATACAACAAATTCTGATATGAACATTTACATACTTAACTCTTTTTTCCTTGGACAAAGTACACTGCAAGTACTATGATACTTGCAACTTTAGCTCAGCCTTCAAAGATACCAAAAAGCCTCATCTTTCTTCCATCTCAACATAGCTTCCTTTTCATTTCACTTTGACCAGCTCGAAGGTCTTTTATCTGACTTAGACCACTACAAAGGCGTAGTATATAGTTTCACCTCAACAATTTGGCTTCAAAAAATTCTACAGTACAGCAAGCCTGAAAGAAACTTTACATTTCCACGTAAGATTATTTGCTATCAAAAAGAGTTGCCATCTTTAGAAGTTAACATTTTTTGGTTTATCTAATGTTGAAAACATAACGACTTCATGTATATAAACAGATCTTTACACAAAAATCTTTTGTGCTTTCATGTAAAAATTCACTTCTTTGCGGACACGTGAAGTTTCTTTCGGGCTGTAAAAATAAATTTTTAAGCCTGGTATCCACCAAAGCTTTACCAAAGCGTTTATATTAAGCGCAAATAATTAGATTTAAAATTTAACGCCGATGCCAGTATGTCTAGCGAAAACCTAAACGCAAACAAGTCCATTGAATTAAAATTAAAACGTGTTGAAACGATCATGTATAAAAAACATAGCAGAAATGGATTGTGAAGAAGAAGATGTACTTGATATTTTGCTAGTAATATTGCTACGAAAAAGACGTCGTCGGCGAAAAAAAGCTCGTAAAAAAGGGCCTTCTGGGTGCGGTATATTAACAAGGACTGAGAACTGTATGGTGCAACAAGACTTGTAAATAAAATGAGAGTTTCAAGTAGGGAGGACTATTTCAAGTAAGTTATTTTTTCTCGTGTTTTAATGTAATTTTGTTATTTATAAAAGCAATTTAGAGTGTCAGAATTTCATTTAAAAAGTGACAAAGAGTCCTTATTTTGACTCCCTCTGAAAACAACTCCACAGGGTAGCTTCAGAATAAAACTCACATAAGTTAAAAATAAAGTACAGATGTTCAGAAGTCTTTCGAAAGATAGTGTTTGTTTTTTAGTTTCCTTCGCATGTCCCCTGAAAGATTGGAGCACTTGTTATAGTTGGTTGGACCGCTGATTAAGAAAAACGATACTAACTCGGAAAGCTATTCCAGTAGCTGAACGTTTAATGTTAACTTTACGATTTTTTGCATATGGTGATTCACAAAGATAGATGAGTTTCTTGTTCCTGATGGGAAAGAAGACTGTCACATGAATCATCAGTGAAACATCAGAGGCTATTGTAAAAGTGTTACATCCGATTTACATGTCTCCAACGACAAGTTCTGATGATTGGAGAAAAATAGCTGCAGAATTTGAAGAAACTGGCCAATTTCCTCATGTCTTGGGTGCTATTGACAGGAAACATGTACAAATTGAAGCTCTCGCACACTGGGACACTATACCCAATTATAAAGGCTTCTTCAGTATTGTTCTGTTAGCAATACGTGATGAAAAGTATAATTCTATCCTGGTAGATGTGGGTCAGTACGGCTCTAACAATGATAGTGGGGTCTTGACCCATTCAGCCTTAGGAAATGCATTTGAAAATAACACTCTGAAGCTACCAGAGAACGAAACATTTGGCGAGAAGCAACTTGATCTGCATTATTTATTAGGTGATGAAATCTTCCCTTTAAAAACTTGGCTGATGAGACCGTATCACGGTAATTTACCAGAGAGTGAACAAGTTTATAACTACAGACACTCGAGAGCACGTCGCGTAATTGAGAACAGCTTCGGAATTCTTCCAGCACGTTTGAGAATTTTTGGCAGACCAATCGTTGCTGCGGTTGAAAATGCTGAAAATTATACCATGGCTTGTTTGTGTCTGCATAACTACCTTCATCAAACTGACAATGCAACTAATTGTCCTAGTGGTTTTGTTGACAGTTACAGTAGTACAGGGTAGTTTAAACCAGGAGCATGGCGTAAGCAAGATATATATCTTTTTATCGTGTTTGTCTCAACAGCATTATTTTATCAAACATTTTCATGATTTATAAAAATGTTTTAAACACAATAGATTTTTTTGTGTTAAATAGCACCACATGCTAAAGATCATCTGCGTTTCTTTGATTTCTGAATTTTTTGCGTTATAACAAAAATATTGGCCTTAAAAATGTGCGCGTGCTTTCAATTTTTTTTTTTGCATTACTTGTTTGTGTTAAGGTGTCCATCTACGCGCGAATTTTTTTTTGGTGCTGATCATTTGCGTTAATGTTTTAACGCGTTGGTGGACACTAGGCTTTAATAGAGAAAAAATTGGACTTTTTATGCCATTTGTATTCTGGAAAAAAGATCCAACATCAGATCTCTTTCAAAGCAATCTGGATGGAAGTGATCGCTGCATACAACAACACCATGTGCTTTTGATATAAAGTTGTTTATGTTCCATTTTCCATTGCCAATTATTATGTAACCATAGAGAGCATAGTTCACACTCTTTCTTAGGATCTGGTATTTTAAAACAGTGTGTTCTTTTTTCATTTATTTTATATACTGCTTGTATTTGAGCACCCAAAAGCTAAAGCATGTTTAAAAATTAAACATTTCTCTTTAATTATTATTAATATCACGAATATACATTCTGCAATTTTGACGTCACAGAACACTCCTTTCTCCATCACTGTGCTAAATATGTAAATCACTACATCTTAAATATTTATGTAAATACAATGAATTTTGGAAAATAAGTTATTGGAAATTGCTGTTTGACATCTTTTTGGTGTTGGGACAAAAAATAGAAAAAAATGAGTTTCTAAACATCTTTAAGCCCCATGTTAAATGATGACTTAAAACTAAAATCTAATTATGCCCAGCAATGTCATTCAGTACCAGGGCATATTACTAGACTCCAAGCTATCATTCAGGTCTCATCTGCAAGAAACTGAAAAGAACAAATTGTGTACTAGCTTAACTTCAACACATTCTACCTTTAAGCACCCTTTTACAAGTGTACCATGATATATTTTTTTTACATCTCTCATATTGCTGTCAAACATTGGGACAGCCCACTTCTTCAGAATTGAACTGAATTCTGACATTACAGAAACAAGCTGTCAGAATCATGACTTTTTAACACCCACTTATGCATACAAGTACACTTTTTGCTAAATTGGGTATTCTAAAGTTTCCTGATATGCTCAATGTCCTTTTTATTCATAACTTCAACCATAATCAATTACAGCATGCTTTATATTCTGCATTTAGAATAGACTTCACACATACTTATTCTACATGATCAGAATTCAAATCAGGCGGAAACCATCGTTTCGTTACTGTGATGTTTCCATGAAGATAAAACAATGAATTGTTTCCCCACAACCATTTTTTAAGATGTCCATTTCTATTTGAACTTACGAAAAAAAATCTTATTCTAGTACTGTCCTGCTGCTAACCAACTAAACTCAGTGATGCTAGGTAACAAAGCATTTACTGTATGATTCAAAGCTTTATGACTAAAAATTTTGCATGGTAAGCCAACTTAACGTATGGAATCTAGTTTTGTGTTATTTTCGTGAGTAATTTTTTTTTTACATTTTGCGTGGATTTATTTTCACAAATCAATCTTCCAGGGATTTTTCGCAAGGATTAAATTTCACAAATTTGGCCAAAATCAGGAAAAATGTCCCGCAAATGATTTCTCTTATTAAGGTATTTGGCAAATAAAAAGATGAGTGTGGGTTGTCCCTTTTAATAAGCATGTTCTGTAGCTCAATTATATGAGCAAGACAAGCATAATGCTAATGTGGCCATTATTGCCCCCAAAATGCAAAATTGTGTTGTGTATAGTGAATTCCATTATGATGTATATACAGTTTTGACATGTCTCAATGATTAGCTACTGTATTAAATATTATAATAATGTCCTATTATCAAGGCCAATTTGTTCTTCTTCAGCTTCGATTAAACAATATTTTAAGCGAACTGTCCTCCCACATGTGTTTGTACATTCAAACTCATCATATCCAGGCATTTTTAATCTGTACCAATAATTCTTAAACTAAAAAAAGAAAACTTTAAAGAAAACTTTGTTCTCATGAAGAAATCAAATTATGTTCTATTTATAACGCTATACACATTCTCAACATAAACTATTATATATGATTTGCAAAACTATAGTTGGACTATCCACATGCAACTGTGTTGTCATATTTTAGAAAATTAAAAAACTTAAAACCTAAATAACTAACGAAAAAATTGTTTAAAATGAATAAAACTTTGCAAAGAGTCTTGTTCTTCGATATAAAGTCGATTTGTATTAAAAAAATACTACTTAATTTTGATGGTAATTCTGCTTTAAAGGCAAAACAAGAGGTTCATCTATAGAGCTTTTAATTAACAACCAAGAAATAATATAACCTTGTCTTCTACAATCTATTTTTACTTTTTACTCTTGTTTCATATCAACCTTTTTATTTCTTATTTTGACCCCGAACACACTTCCATATTAGCATTGTAGTACATAACATTAAAGTGTAAGCCCTGCTTACCCTATTTGATTAACAATGATATTACTAATAAACATTATCAACCAAACGAAATCTTATGTCATTGAACAATACCTATGTTATACTTATTAATATGATTTTCTTTGATGGATATTTAGGTATATATGAATATATATTAGATGCAAATATGTCAACATCAAATGATGCAGCAACAGAAGCACAACCTAAACTTAATAAGGATCACTACAATTGTATTGTTCATATTCTAGATGGTTCTTCTCTCAATTTTTCCATTGAGGTAAGCCAACTTCATCTACTATAAAATTAAGCAAATGTGGTTGCAATTATTTTTTCTTGGAGTTTTAGAAAGTTAGTAACGAGGAGAAGATTATTGATTGAGGTAGCTAATTTGTCAAAAGTATCAAGTTGTTTTGAGTACATAACAGTTTCAAGTGGAACATCTCAATTAACGTTTGTCCAAAATCAGAGTTTGAATGCTTTTATCCTGGCAATATTCCTTTGCAATATATAGTTGGAAAATTGAATGATCTGTTACTGCAAAAAAATTTCCAATTTCCAGTTACATGTACATGATTTTTGAATGTCTGTCAGTTTTGTGGGAGTTGTGTTAACCGTAATGCTTACTTAATGATACTTACCTATTGAAAAGCTATTATTAGATGATATTTTCAATCCTGTGATTAATCAATGCTGCTGTAAGTGATGTAGCCAATTTGGTCAGATGCTGTGTGTTTTATAACAACCATTTGATGTAAATGCTTAAACCTCATGATAACAAGAACAAATTATCTGAAAAACTCAGCACAGCTCTACAATATGAACTATGCATCTAAATCTTTTTAAAATCATTTATTTACAGAAATCTGCAAAGGGGGAAGTTCTGATAAACAAAGTTATTCAACATTTGATGATTGGAGATAAAGAATATTTTGGACTTCAGTTTTGCAATGATAAAGGGTTACAAGTAATTTAACACATTCATTAGTTTAACTTACAATCGTATCTCCAGCTACTGTGTTGTTCTGAGGATAATCATTCTCCTGTAGGTTTGGTTGGATTTTCATAAAAGTATGAAGCATCAAATTGCAGGTATAATTTTCAACGATACCTCGTCATACGTTTTGCTTCTAGAGACAATAAATGCCAAAATATTTGAATTTTATTTAATAAAATGGCATTTTAAGAATATTTTTAAGAATTTTTATTAAGTGTTTTATTAAGTTAATGTTTTTTGGGTTTTTTTTTTACATTTTTAATTGTTTACTTTCCAGTTTGGTAGTAAAATGTCCAAACCTAATTTTATTTTATTTTGGAAATGTCCAATGAAATTATGTGATACAGCTAGTCTTATTTTTGTCATGTATATAATTTGTGAAAAGAGGTTGTAATCCATGAGGGCCAAGTTGATAGTTTATGAAATTCTGGAAGCATTTAATGTTCATTTCGAGGATACTACAGGTCCTGTACATAAGTCTTTTATTTTATATTTTAGATTTACATACAGAATTGTTTCTTCGTATAAAATTTTTTGAAACAGAAATTTCGAGAGTAAAAGATGAATATGCAAGGTTTGTCTGTAAAATATTTAAAAACTTTGTGATATTTGCTACGAATCTAATTCTGTGATGTTTTCGCTGTAATTGCCAGTCGATTGATTAGAATAATCTCACATAAACTTTTAGATATTTGTTGTATTTACAAACAAGAAAAGATATTACCAGTGGCAGGTAAGATCCAGTTCGGATCCATATCGGATTGATATTTTAACATTGCCTTTCTTTTCTGATTTTATGTTTTCAATTCTTGACAGGTTACTGTGTAATGAAGAAACTTATGCAGTTCTTGGATCTTACACTGTACAAGGTTCGTATATTTTTGATTTAATCAACGATATAGATTTAAAGCAGCTAATGGCTTGTACTGTTTGAAGAATATGAACACTTAAAGTATATGAACACTTAAAGAAATACGTGTTATTCATTGTCAACATGAACAGTGATGAATCTAGTACTGCTAGAAAATTTCTTAAAAATTACCTTGTTATTTTTCCAGCTGAGCTTGGTGATTTTCATCATTCGAAGTTTGATCACAGTTATTTGGATGAATATGAATTCTCTCCCAACCAGGTTTAAAAATTTTCAGTAGTTCATTTTCAACGAAAGGTAATGCACATAAGATCTTTTCCATGTTTCTTTATTATTGTTTCAGTCGCCTGCATTGATAAATAAGATCAAGGATTATCATAAAGAGCGTAGGTGAGAAATATTTTTCATATATTTGGTAAAGCTTTGTTTGAATCAGCTTCTTTCCTATGTCTTCTGTGTATGCATATCCAATTCATATATCTTAGTGTAACTAGGAAACCTGTCTATTTCTATTAGCCTCACCCACTGTAATATCTAGGAATATTCAAGAGAGAAATAGCCAGGTTCAACGTAGCTACTGTTGTAGAATATTAATTAATTCAAATATTTGAAGAAACAATAGTAATACTGTTTTTTTAAAATTCAAACTCAACTGTTGCTGTACATTGAAAGGGTTAGAGTCTGGTTTTCTAGTTAATGAATATGAAAATTCAGCTGGTTTTATCATTCTTGAAATATCTAGATGATAAAAAAGCAAAACAGGCCAAAGCACAAAAGAAACAGAAATGTAGCGAATGACTGGTGTCCTTAATTTCATTGCATTGTATGTAATTGAACTACACTTAAATTTCCTAGAGGGAAAACACCTGCCCAAGAGGAACTGAATTTCCTTGAGGAAGCTAAGAAAATCGATTTATATGGACTTGATACTTATGATGCACAGGTATGTTTGTCAGCACTGTTTCTGTGAATGTCTAAATTTTTCTGAAATGTCAAAATTACTGCAATCCTAGACATTTTTTGCCACACGATTATGTCTTCATCTATATTTCCGTATTAAAACATCAGATCAACTCTCGTTTGAATGAAATAGATCACTTGTATTTCAGGATGTAGATGGACCAGCGATGATTGGGATTGGTGCTACTGGCATTCAAATATATCGTAAACAACAAAGAGAACTTTCATTTAGATGGTAAGAACCTCGCCTCCATTATACTCTCAAAAAATCTTCATCTTTTTGAAAAATCTAAAAATTTTCTTTGAATTGTGTTGTATACAGGCAGAACATTGAAACGTTGTTATACAACAGAAGAAAATTTACTGTGAAGTTGAAAAAACACCTTGTAAGAATTTGTTTTTTACTTTTCGTGCTAGAAAGGCTTCATCAAAATCGAAAAACTTTCGAAAAACCAATTGATTATTTGAGCACTTTCGAATGTCTTCTACTCGCTTTTGATTTTATCTGCCTCGATTTCACAGAACAAGAGTGATGGTAATAACAAGAAAGAAAAGTTGGTTTATGTCTATTACTTCGAGTCAGCAAAAGGTTGTAAGCAATGTTACAAGTCAGCTGTGGAAAACCATTCCTTCTACCGACTGACGCAGCCTGACATTCCTCGAAAAAAATCTGATTCTTTAAAGTTACGATCAAGTTTCAGATACAGGTTTATACTTTTTTAGTTTATTATAAAGCCTTTTTATACCAGAATTCATTTTGTTAAATGATTTCTAAAAGTTTGCTGCGTTTGGAAATTTTAGTGACCGAACATTGTACCAGATTCGTCATAACTCTAATCTCAATAAATCTGATCGGAATTCAAAATCATTTCAACGAACACCAAGTAAACGTCAGTCGTCTATGCCGTTGGAAATTTCAAGTACTGAGCCTAAACCTGCAGGTGGCAATTTAAATTGTTTACTGTGTATCAGAAATTCAATTATAACCCATAACAGTTTTGTCTAATGTTTTTTTATGATACATATTTTTATATTTATATTTTCCTTATTTTAATTTTCTTCTTTCAATTTTAGAAGAAGAAAAGAAAAGCAAATCACCAAATGAAATTTCAAGCATGGAGATCACAACTGATAATGCGAATAATGAGAATGGTGAAGACACACCTCCTGTGCAGTATGAAGAAATTGAAATTGATGAAAGTAACCCGGATGATGCCCTCTTTGATCCGCAAGTAAATGCCCGATTAAACAATTGCTGTATATATATCATGCTACATGCTACATGCATCACCATGTTCCTTATTAGCTTTCGTTTTTTTATTATTGTTTATCCTGTATCAAAATGCTATGACCAGCATTTGGGCTCCTGCATCGGCCTGTTCTGTTTTTGTTTTGATGTTACAATCAGTGAGATCACGTCTAGGGTTTGCATTGACTTTCATTGATTCTTTTGTTAAAGGATTGGGAAGTCATTGAGAAAACGTTCCAGGATGGCACGAAAAAACGTGTTCGACGTCGTGTGATCATCCAAACTACAATAATGAAAACAATCATAACAAAGCAACAAGCTGATACCGAAGAAGTTAACGAAGAGAAATGCCCAGAATCTCGAGAAACTGTTGTTGTTCACGCTGAACAACGAAGCAGCAGGTAAATACAAAGTCATACATACGATTCACAAGTTCTAATAAAATATTTTTCTCCAAAACAACACTGCATTATCTTTAGTGAAAACAATACAAATGACGTAGAAGATGGGAGCTCAGCTGATCCGCAGAATAATGATGCACATGGACGCGATGGTGCGGACGAGCTAAATTTGCCTGATATATCCATGGATAGTATGAAACCAAATTTGAATATGAATATGGATGATCTGTTGCAAGAAATTTGGTAAGTGTAATTTTTGTAAGGAATAGCGATAAACCTACCACACGAATTTAAATGTTCAGCATTGATGTTGTTTCCAAAGATAACCATCTGTCAGATGTATAAAAGCACCTGTGTTCTTACAAATTCTGTTACAAATGCTTGCTTCTTATACCAACAAATTATAAAGATTTATCACGAAACGTTTGTTTAGTGAAATGTCCAAGAGTCTTGATGAGCACGAAGAAGTAATGCAGGAACCAGCAAAAATGGAAATTGATAAGGTTTGTGAGGAAGCCCCACCTAGTACTCCCAATGAAGAAGGAGATCAGACATGCCAGGAAGAAGCAGAACCAGTAGTTGTTCTCAATATAAATATTATGGAAGAGAAGAAGATGGCAGATGATCTTAATGCGACACTTGATTCTATTTTTACACTTCCTGATTATGAAGATGAGAAGCGCCACGAGGGTGAGTTTAAATTATTTTTTAAACATTAATCGTGAGGAATTTGAACAGCCACGCCCATTTTAAAAGTTAGAGTATTCATGATGCTTTCAATTTGATTTCAGTTCATATCGACGCAAATTTCGATGATATTATAATACCATTGGAAAGTCGAACAGTAGAACAGCAACCTGCTCATGAAGATATTGATGGTGCTGATGATGACCAGTTTGAATATGTTAGTGTAACAGATGCTCAATATTATGGACTTGATGATCATGATAAGATTCAAACAGCATTATTGTTGCAACAAAAGAAAGACGAATCGAAGGTAGGCTGCGCTGTTTCTTAACAAAGTTTTCATTGGAGCAGAATTTCCGTCCTCGATAAAGTTTCATGATCGTGTTTCATTTAGATGAACCAAGGAAGTATTAAATCTACTGACACAGCAGGTGACACACATGCTTGCAAGGAGCAGGTCGTCCTTCGTCGGTATGAAATCCATAGACAGCTTTATGAAAATCATACCTATTCAATCTTGACAGAATTGAGATCTCATGTGAAAGCACTTCAACTTATGGATTTGGTTTGCTCCTCCGATTCATATTTGCTCGTTTACTCATATTTAAAAAAAAACAAAAAAACTAGTTTGCATGAGGTCCCTAGTTTTACCAAACTACGAATATATTACTTTTTTTGTAATTCTATTTATAACAGTTCGACTCTCGAAGTTAATGGAAAGCCAATCCGCCATGCCGATCGCCAGTCGAAACGCGCTTCTAATGCTGAAATTATCTACACTGTTACCGATGTTTCAAACGTTGAACAAGGTGGAATGGGCTTCGTGAGATCTGTCACTGGTGAGAGTTTCTCCTTTATTGCTGGCAATTTTAAATTCATTTATAAGCAAATTGAGGATTATTATTTTTATGTTATTGATAACTTCTGAAAGTTGTCATGGTTATCTTGTTTCGCATTTAAGCCAAACACGAACATATCGCAACGGAAGAAGAAAAGTCAGCGCGTCGATCATCAAAGGTGTTTAATGAAAATAACACTACACAAAAAGGGCACGTTCCAACCCGAACTGTTAGTTTTAAAGCCAGTGAAATGGTGATTGCCACCAAATCGCCACCAGCTGTGGCAGTGAAACCCACTATCATTGTTCCTGCATCTTCTGAGCTGCCCGATGAAGAAATTTTCTTCACGACAAACCAGGTAATAATTCACAAACTTTGTAATTTCATGCATCTTCTCATCTATATAAGTATAATAATGATTTTTTTTTATTCCGTTTGTGTGACATGGACTTCTCCACACGATTTCTTTATGTATTAGACACCTGAAGAATCTCAACAAAGTATTGAAGTTGATTTCGAAACAATGAAAAAGGTTCCTAACATTGAAACGCAAGCAGTGACATTTGATGCAGCAGACGATTCCATGGATTATCAAATAGGTAGATTGATTGGTACACTTCTTTTACTAGCAAATTCTTGGCAACACAATTCTTTAACTTTGATACCACGGTGTTTAATCAAACATTTACCCAAAGTTGGTGAATAGATTTCATGTTCTTATTACGTGTTTTTCTAAGCTCCTGTTGGCAGTGATCCGATAACTGTGGAAACAAAAGTCGTTAAGATTACCATGCACACAGAGCAATCGGTAACATCCGAATCGGATGCATCCAACCCGACCACTCAAGTGATTACTGAAACAGTAACAATCGAAAGTGATGATCCATCATTAACTGCAGAAGAACTTCAAGAATTGATTGATCGAACGCATCCCAACATTCAAACGGTTTCCACAAACACACACTCAATAACTGTGAGTATTCTAGCGCCTACCACAAACAAATCATCAAAAGAAAGGTCTATTCTTCTGCGATTCCATGTGGCCTTTCATATTAACGCCCTCTCATATTAACGCCCTCTCATATTGATGCCCTCTCATATGGACCCTCTTCTCATATGTAACTTGGTTTTGACTTTTAGAATTCGAACGTTGTTCACGTGACAATCGAACAATCAGACGTGTTGGAAGATGAAGATGGTAACGATGATGATGATGATGATGAAGAAACGGAAATCTGATCTATTTTATGACACTAATGATTGCTTGATTTCTACTAATATTTTAATTCTCAATAATTTTGGTTTGTGTAGTCTATTTAAGGGATAATTCTTTTTTGACGGTGTTGTTATAGTCAACACAATTTGAGCTTTTTTCTTTTACCAATGAATGTCTTAAGGGCATAATACACTATGTAATTGTTTGCCTTGGAGAAATCTTATAGTGTAAAACCAAAAGTTGTGCAACTTTTACAATGTTGAACTTTCTACCATTTTTGTAAGAAATTAGTCAATCAAAATTTGTGGAAAGAATAACATTCGAACTCTCGCACAAAGAAAAACATTTGATTGTCTTCTTAGCCGATATAATATTTTATTTCCTTGACTGCCGAGAAGATGTCTTTGAAATTAAAAAATATATGAAAAAAACACAGGCTGTTATTGAAGCCTATCAACTTATGACCACACTATTTTTGTATACAAAAAAATCATATGCAAAAAAATTGCCTAGTGTATTATACGCTTTGTGCGAAATTCAAGACAATATTTGAAATGAAGTAGGATTTTGGCTGGTTTGATGGTTAACTTTGTTTCATAGGGTAAATGTAATTAATTGAAATAATTTTTTAACGTATAAATTCTTTTATTGTAAGAGATTGTCATAAAAACTCTTTGGCTGACTTTCATACAGTTAGAGGCTGTTTACACGAGACCCGAAGTGAACTCAAACCGGTTTGAAATGAAAACTTTCGATGCATGATGCAATTCTTATCGGGTGTACTTCGGGTGTAGTTTCACTTCCGTCAAATTGACCGAATTGAAATCTCAAACCGGTTTGAAATTTCCATCTAAACACTGCTCCCCGAAGTGAAAGTCTGTTTATCGATACATCGGTCTGGCTCTATACGGCACATGCGCTATTGTTTCATGCACATGCGCAACTCTTGTTTACGTCGTGGTTTTGGCTTGTTTGTGAGATGTCCCACTCTAAAAGGATTTTCCGCCATTATGTTCAAATTTTGTTAGAAATAATCCGCTGATTCAGCAAAAAAGATCCGTACGTGCTCAGTTGGACTTCACTTTGGGCTGCCCCAAGTATAATTTTCAAGATACAACTAAATATTTTACAACGTTTAATGATAGATATAGTATGAAACATACAGCGTATTCGGTCGATGCTTTGTTCCTATTTGATAAAAAGAATTACTCCCATTAGCCAAAACTGTGAAATTGTCAAAAGATAATTGATACTTCGTTGTTTTCAAGAGATTTGTCCTTTGTTTTCAGTAAGAATTAAAAAAACGATTCACATTGTGTTTAGTGAGTAAATACGTAATGGGGAGTTTTAAGTCCTTGGACTTCCATCAGTGGTGGTTGGCTATTCTGCCCGCCGACTTGCAACTAGGAAGTACATAGCATTGCTCTAACTTGCCCGAAGTGCAGTGTGCGGATACTCTGCTTTTAAAGCGCATCGGAGTGACTGAGACTCCAACACGGACCTCACCGGTCGCAATGGTTACTATCCACTACACCATCGCTGCACAAAACGTTAACAATGTGAATATGTGCTAATAATGTAATTAACCGATCAAGTTATCCCAATGGCATAGTATGAAATAGATTTTCTTTCTAAACAAAATCCACAAGGAAAACGAATCCTTTGTTTCACTCATTTCGCCGATCCTCGTTGACGTCAAGTCCCTATTAAATTATACACTCATAAATCGGAATGCGGTTTAGCCTCAAAATAGTGTATCGATAATTTTTGTGGAGGATTGTAGTTTGTGAAATGCAATCGTATAAAGAGATGAGGTGAGCAAGATTGGATGCTAATATTCGTGATTAAAGTATGTTTCATAATAACGTGGATACGTTTTAATAATTTGGTATCGATGGAAAGGTATTCTTGACCACTATAACTTACAATGAAAATTAACTTTAAAAAAGAGGGACGGAAAGCTTAAAGATGAAATAAATTAGGTAAATAGAGAGGTTTCACTGTACTCCCAAGTTGTCGATAATTGCAGCAGCTATGTATAATAGATATATTATGGGATGTCTGTGTTTTTCAGACTTTGCCAAAATGTCGTTTTTGTTCATTGTTACCCTTTTTATATGGCTTAAATCTAAAGACTTGAGTTTGTCACACAAAAAAAACCGTAAATTTTTATCTCTTTCATATCGTTTAAATATGAAGTGGGTAGCTGTTATAGAGCGTTTAGGGAGGTTTAAACTTGAAAAAAATTATTCGTCCCCCAACCATGGTGGGGTCATTTTTTACACTTCCTTTTGGTCCCCCAAATTATATTTCCAGTCACGGCCCCCGAACAATGGTGGCCCATACGGTTACTCTAATTATAATATAATACCCATTATCTTTAAGACAAGTCTTAAATGTTATGAAATATTTCATGTTGTGGAAGTCTTTAGGAGATTTAAAACAAAACTGCCGATCAGAATTTACATTTGTTTTTCTACATTCTAATAAATACCAAACATACCGTCATTTCTCGAATTTAATGCGGCCTCTAATTAGTGCGGATTGCCCATTTAAAGAAATATGGGGTACTTTTCCCTTCTCATTATTTGTACAGGTAACAATTTCGAAATTTCTATTTTCCTCTAATTATTCTGCGAATGTCATTAAGGGAGACAAAAAATTATATAGTTTAGTTTATATTTTACAGTTGATAAAGGTTTTCGTGTTTAGCATGTTTACTGCAAACCTGCTAATCAGCATCCGTTGATGCGATACCAGAAACATAAAAAAAGATCTGCTTGGACTGAATCTTCTTTTTCTTTCCTCGCGAGAATATAACCTGTTTTTTTTATTGCGGCACCTAAGTTAAGATTTAGTTACCTTAGCGGCCCTTATTTGGCCGGCCCTAAGTGGCCAAAATTTTCGTCGCTGGCCAAATAAGGGCCGGCCAATTTAGGGCCGGCCAATTTGGGGCCGGCCAATTAAGGGCCGCAGCAAAATGACCCTACGAGTGAAAATTGGCCACTTTTTAAAATGAAGCAGAAACTTCGAATCATACTCGAAGATGATGAAAGAGCGACTGACTTTGAAGTAGAGAAAACTGCGTACCATAGCGAAGTTAGTACAAAAACTGAACCAGAAGAAAAAGCTGTTACGAACACTATTATTATTGATTAAAGCTGAGAATAACAAACGATTAAAGCGTGTAAATTTTACTATTTTTATGCAACGAGAAAAAACTTATGTTTGCTTGAATTTGAAACGCATTGTTGCTTCCAGTCTAAAACGAGAATAACCTGTTTTTTTTATTGCGGCACCTAAGTTAAGATTTAGTTATAATATAATGCCTCTTATTATTATTAGTGAAGTACGCTCAAAATAATTATTTTTCTATCCGCATTATATTAGAGAAATGACGGTGGACACGTTTGCAAAAAAATATCATCAAAGAATGATTCACAAATAATTTCAAATTGCATAAACGGTGAAATCTCTATAAAGCAGACCATCGGTGGATAAAAAGGTAACCGCCTTAAAGAATCTTGATTTTGGATTTGACTGTAAATCCATTCATCCGTCCATGGAGTATGTGTCCGTTATACGAAGAACGTCTTTATAGAGATTCCAAAATAAGTTCAAAATAAATTCACATTTAACTATAAAAATCCTTCACGGATATAAGCAGAAAATGATAGAAAATGATTGCCTCAGGAAAATATACAGTAGCGTATGGAGGACGTATTTCCAAGCGAACTTTTAAAAGATCAGTTTAGTTCGAAAATTCCTACACACTACTGATTACCAGACTTCTTATGAAAAGGATAATCAACGAAGACAACTTATTCTAGGTAATTTCTCGATGAGACACTGAACACTGATCCCAAACTTATCTCCATTAATATAACTGGTGGGGAATTAAGAGGTGAGAGTAACTCCATATTGTGGAGCCAATAAACGCAGCATCTCTTCACACATCCGAGAAATATCGTATTCAGGCTGCCATAGCCAATCCTCACGAGCGTTTGTATCATCAAGGACTTGTGGCCAACCATCAGCTAAATAAAACAGAAAAATATATTAGGAAAAACAACTAATTTCGGAATTTCGGAATTGCATCGCTTACCAATGGTGCAATTTTCGTATACTGAATTTGAAAGACAAACCTATTTTTTGGCGCATTGGGTCTGGTTCGTATGCAACTTTAAAGTCAGGTATGAATTTTTTTATTTCTTGAGCAATTTCTTCTGGTGTGAAACTCATAGCAGCTAAAAGGAGACATTTGAGAAAAGCGATAAATTTCGAATGGCGACACTTTGAGGTTTATGGTAAGAGATTATACCGATATTATAAGTTCTGATCTTCAACCGATCTGCTGGTGCATCTAACAAAACAGCTGTTGCTTTTATCACATCAGGTAGATACATCATAGGTAGCCTAGTATCCTTCCTTAAATTTACTGTAAATTCACCAGATCGTAAGGCCGCATGAAAAATCTCCACAGCGTAATCTAATCAATAATGAAGCAGACGTTATCATGTCAAGTATGTAGACGAGATCAAATAGCATTTTGAAAATTAATCACCTGTTGTCCCTCCACCTGGTTGAGAAAAGGCTGAAATAACCCCCGGAAATCTTGCCGACCGAAAATCCATCCCATAGCGATGACAGTAGTACTACGAACAAGATGTCAACATTACAAGAACTGTGTCAGTTTTGCTGGTCTATTGAATTATAAAGATTTGATTAACCAAAAAAAATTTCACCCACTTCACCCATAAGTTCCATATGAACTTTTGACACACCATAAATTGTTCTCGGCCTTTGTATTGTTATGTCAGGAGTGGGATTGCGAGGACTGTCTTCCCCAAATGCACCAATCGTACTAGGGCAAAACAATTTTAAACCATATCGACGACAAAGCTCAATAACATTATGAAATCCATATATATTAATTTTCAATGCTTCCGAAACATTATGTTCACCAATTGCACTGAGAAGTGCACTAAAATGAACTACAGTATCAACATCAAAATTAACCACAATTGATTGCAGATTTTTATAATCCAGTATATCAGCATATATGAATGGACCTAACGGAAGGAAATGACTACAATTCGAATTCAAAACTAACAAAACAATAATAAGTAATTACAACTCCCAAAATAATTTACCTGTATACCCGAGTGTTATTTTTCTTTCCATTTTTTTTGAACATGAAAAAGGCCAAAACAAGGTTTTAAGAAAATTCAATACAAATTTTTAAATTTCCTTTTGTGCTTGCACACAAACGGTGTATATATATAGATGAAAGTTTTTTGGTACATTTTCCTATCACTATGAGAAGAAAGATGGACATACCACTTTCACGAACATCAGCAGGGGCTTTAACAACATCTGACATGATAACATTTTCTGTTCCATATTTCCCTCTAAACGGATAGTCTTAACAGATAGTCATTTCAAATCATCTGGGGTGTAATCTTCCGGGGGCAATTCTCTGTGTATTGAAGGATATAAAGGAACGAAAATGTTACAATAAAGCTTTGTTTTTTATTTGTTATGTATATATACAAAAGAGAAATGAATTTACCTTCATAACTTGTTTTAAAGAGAGTTCAAATGAAGACAGCATTTATACAAAGGAGGGTGTTTATTTGATAAAACAGTACGGATCAGCGGGCTTATACGCAGAGAAATCGTCATTGTAAACAAAAAAGCCATATATATAAGTCCATTTTTGGGGAAAATATGCTTGTTGATGCTTGTTTCATGTCAATCAGCATCTTTTTAACCATAAGTCATAAATATGTAAATTGCAAATGGCCGCAAATCCCAAATTTCAGTTTGTCACAGTAGCAAAAACATCTGGAAATTTTGATTATCTCCATTATAATAAAATGAATGTTTAAGACCATTTTGTGGACTTAAGCCTTTTTTCAACATGAGTAATTAAGGTAATGAAGTACCTGTACTTCCAAATTTTTTAAGATAAAAAGCCTTAACTCCAGAATGTATATTTTCTGCAGACTATCCCAAGTTATGTTAATGTACCCTGTACCTGGCTAAAGTATTATTAATAATCCATAATTTAACATAGAATGTTTCTAGCGTTTTGCAACTAAACAATAATTTAGAATTAAACTTTCAAACTCCATTTTCTCAAATTCAACAAAATGGAGGTATGGTTTTTTTATTTTACAGTGACATAATACCGTAAATCCTGTCCTAAGGCATGCAACATTGGACATTTTTTCACAAAATTACATTTTTTAACTAAAAATATTGAATTTCTGCAACATTGGAGGGAAAGAAGTTTAAAAAAGTTAAATATAACTAAAAGTAACCAGGTATTTTTCGGGAAAAAAGTTAAAAAAGTTAACTTTTTTGGCAACATTGGGATTATTTTTTCACCAAATAAACTTTTTTTGTGTTCAACTTGTTTTCCCAAACATAATCAAAAATGTTTATTCATGCTGACTTGATGGGTAATAAAGGCTGGCCGTTTCATTGTTTACGCAATGCAACCGCATCCATACGGTTCAAAAACACTCAAACAAAAAAAAGCGATATTTCAAATTTAAACTATTGGGTCAAAAGTACTTACTGTATGCTTCCATTTTAAATTTTTTTTTTTTTTTCATTGATCGCTTCAGTATTAACGTTGGACGGGAATAGAAGCATGATGAACATATATGAAACTACGTTATATAGTTAAAAAAGTTAATTTCGTTAATTTCATGAAAAAAGGATTTCCAATGTTGCAAGCTTCTAATTACAGGCTTTGAAAACTTAATTTCAAATTCGAGCAAAAGAAGAGTTTGTCTAATATTAAGTCAAATGTATAGTAATACATCATTAAAGTAATCTCAACAAAATTTTTCCAATATATATATACTGGCTACTCCTCCTCTGATACTTCCTTGAAAAAGGCATGACAACAATTATCATAATTACCTCAATTCTTGAGCAATGCCTGCTCCTAGTTGACCAAGACTTCCTAGAAATAAGGACGAAACGTTTATTTCTCTCCTGCAGTTGGCAATACATTTTAAAATGTTTTTAGACCACAAAAGAACTCAAATGCATACTGTTGTTACTTTATACTACACACTATACACTCATAAGCATGACTAATAGCAATGGAACCATTTAGTTTGTTAATAAAGAATTTTAAAAATAAAAGAATCTCTAAGGGCTCTTACATAAAGATAAGTATATAAGTTATGCAAGTGATAAAGTAAAAATAATATTAGCAAATGAAATGTAAACATGAAATTCTATAAATGGATTACGTAGGTATTACCTGTAATCAAGACTTTGGAGTACAGTTCTGCGGAAATGTTAATTCTTCTGGAGATTGAAAGACTTGGTGAAGCATTTTTGCTGAGAAATGTAAGCAAATTGACAGATCTTTGTGCATGTATCATGTTGCCTTGACCTTGTATCATGTAACCCTCTTTTTAAACTACGTGTTCCGCAAAATTTCCGCGCTGAAAAAATTGGTCGGACTAAATTTCGCCTCCCCCTTATCAAGCGAGGTTTCCACTTAAAAAAATAAACGGACTCGGGTAACCTCTGTTACTCCATTTCAGATCACCTACCACAATTTTGCATTTTTCATTCACCTAATCAAAGCAACCCCGGAAAACATGTTGTCTTTAAGCATGACTGGCCTCATTTTGTTCAGGAAAACTTTATTTTAGATTATTTTGATATAGATTGGAGTAGGACCTTTGAGGAATGCGATTCTGACCCCGACCGTTGTCTTGATGCCTTTAATTCTAAAATGCAAGACCTATTTGTCCAACATGTACACACAATCAGACTCACCAAACGGCAAATTAAAACCAGATTAAAGCCGTGGATCACACCTGGAATTCTCAAATCTATCTCAAAACGTGACTCTTATTACCGCAGATTTATCAAAGCCAAAAAATCCTGAAATTGAAGCCGAACTCCACAATACCTTCAAGGCCTATCGTAATCTTACTGTTACTCTTTGCAGACGTAGTAAATCTAATCACTTTACTGGTTATTTCAACCAACATTCATCTAACATGCAAAAGGTGTGGTTGGGAGTTCGGAATCTGATTTCTGGAAAATCCAAGTCGTCAAACCCAATTTCCATATCATTTGGAAACACTATTACTTCTGAACCTGAAATTGTAGCTAACTCTTTCAATGACTTTTTCACATCAATTGCAGACACTATCAGATCCTCTATTCCACCAACCAGGAGTCACTTTTCCAATTTTCTTCGAAATCGCAACCCAAATTCAATATTTTTAACACCTGTCACTCCAGAAGAAGTCATTAAAATAATAAGCTCATTTTCACACTCAAAATCTACCGGACCAAACAGCATTCCTGTTAGGATTCTTAAACTTTTGATTCGAGATATTTCAATCCCAATCTCAATATTAATCAGCAGGTCGTTTGAAACAGGAATTTTTCCTACTACTTTGAAAACTTCAAAGGTTATTCCTGTTTTCAAAAAAGGATCTCCCCTGGAGGTCAGTAATTACCGACCTATTTCCCTATTATCTAATATGGAAAAAATTTATGAGAAATTAATGTACAATCGTCTCATTGGTTTTCTCGATAATCATAAGCAAATCTATTCCAGGCAATTTGGCTTTCGTAAGTCTCATTCTACAGTCCACACACTCATTAACATTGTAGAGCGGATTAGGGAAAGTCTAGATAAAGGTGAGTATGCTTGTGGAGTATTTGTTGACCTTCAGAAGGCTTTTGACACTGTTGACCACAACATTTTAATATCTAAACTGTCTCACTATGGCATACGTGGCATTGTTAACCAGTGGTTTAAATCATACCTCACAGGTAGATTCCAGTTTGTATCAATCAGTAACACTAACTCAAATCTCAAACCTGTCAAGCATGGAGTCCCTCAAGCCTCTGTGCTTGGTCCCTTGTTATTCTTGTTGTATATAAACGATCTGCATTTCGCTATCAAGTCATCTGAAACTTACCATTTTGCAGATGACACACATCTGTTGAACTTTGCAACTACAGTTGAGTCTCTTTGTAGGAAAGTTAATGCTGATCTCAAAACTCTGACTACTTGGCTCAATGCCAATAAAATTTCACTTAATCCAAAAAAGACTGAGTTCATTGTTTTTCACTCCAAATCTAAACAGCTTAACTGCGCATTTCATCTTAAACTTCTAGGCACACGAATCTACCCCAGTCATAGTGTGAAATACCTTGGAGTCCATCTTGATGAACACCTTGATTGGAAACCCCAAATTTCTGCTGTTGCCAATAAACTAAAAAGGGTCAATGGAGTCTTATCTAAGCTTCGTCACTATGTGCCACTTAATTCCTTGATCAACATTTATCATGCAATATTTGCCTCCCACATGTGGTATGCCTGCCAAATCTGGGGTTTACGTGATAATTCTGTAACTCACAAGATTCTCACTCTCCAGAAAGCAGACTTAAGGCTGATAACATTCAGTGAACCCAGAACTCCTTCAACAACTTTATTCGCTGAACTTGGTATAGTGAAAATTTTTGATCTTGTTGAAATCCTGAATATTCTCCTTGTTCATCAACACTTAAATCTAAAATTGCCTTCTGATACCCTTGAAACACTTAAATTCAACAGTTTTAAGTTCATCATCCCTTTGGAACTAGAGGGAGGTCGCTAAACTTACCTTCCGCTAACACCAATTCTTTTGGTCTAAGTTCCTTAACACGTCTCTCAATCCAACAGTGCAATAGATTCCAACATAATCTCTCCACACTTAATCTGGCTAATGTCTCTGAGCGCAAACTAAAGTCACTGGCTAATACATTTTATACAGACAGCTATATTTAAACATTTACTTTCTTTTTCCACAGCAAAACACTAGCATGTAAAATTGTTATTATCTTCTTATACTAATACTAAATCTTGCTTTTTTCTTACCTAACTTTGAAAGAAAGAACTTTAGAAAAAATATCTTGGGAAGTTCGTCAATGGATGTTTATTTTTTCCGTATTAGTATAGGGAGAATCTCCCTATACAAATACTCCCTATATAAATGTTTCCCTATATAAACACAACAATTTTTGTATATACACAGATTTATCATGGCAGTATTGCGTGTAAAAACAATTTATGGAGAAAAACTGTAAAATGTTTTTACACGCTACACTAGTTATATACTATTTTAATATTATTATCTCTAATTTCTATATTACTATTTCTATATTTATACTTTACTATTTTTATATTTATTATTATTTACTTTTATTTTGACTAGTTACTATTTATTATTTTGTATTTTTTTGGTTGCCTCCTCCTTTGTTTAGCAATTGCTATTGGGGAGGTCTACATCGTTGTTCTATTCTTCTTCTTCTTGCATCCACCATCGATGTAACAGATACAAATACATTGAAATGGCTCTCATTTTAAATTTTCGTTCTTTTACTGCATCAGTAATTTCCACTACTTCTTTTCAGTCTTGAACTTTCAACTAAAATCTCACAAGCCAAAACATCTATGTTCGAAAACCAGGATTTTCAAGATTATTCAGTGTTTATAATGAGAAATTTTCCAGTCCGTTTGCCGAGATCTCACTTGGGGTAGCCCGCTTTTCCATATAAACGCAACCACTAAGCCGAGATCACACTAAGCGGGCTAACCTAGGCCAATATATACCAGACTCTAAATATAGAACAAGCGCTAACGACTAGCTTTCCCGTTTTTCTACCTTTTTACGTCGTCCCCTTCTACGTATGGTCTTTATTGGCGTTATTTTCGAAAAGTTAACGGTCTATTAACGCATGATTTGGAACATTGCTGGGAGATTTTTTCCCCGAAATTATTAGGGGATGAAAAGAGCCATTTTATCGATCTTCTCGCTCCGAAGCAATCAAGTAATATTTTTTTTGAAAAACAGAAAACAACAACCGGAGACAGATCTCTTAATCTATTTGAAGCCCCAATTTACACTGCTACATAAAATATCAAAAAAATATATGCAAGATGTTTCAAGGACACCAAATTTTCGCAGATGTTTTTCTTCGTAGCCTAACTGACTTAATGGAAATATAAAATAGAAAGTATGAAAAAACAACTTGTCCCGAAGCTACAGGTTTGCAACGAAAAATACACGAAAATTCATCTCCTTAAGATAAGATACGAGACACGTTGAAAATATTTGAGGAATAAACTGAGAGAGATAAATCTGACATTTGGAAGAAGGGTTGATCCTATTTCCTGATGAAAAACTACGCGAAAACGAAATGTCTGTATGTCACCAATTTAACTTTAACCCGGTAATTACGAATAATTCAACAGATGCGTGGATTTATTGATTCATTTGTTGACACATGCAAGTGAATACTCAAAATTTCTTATTCGTATTTTAATGATAGTGAAAAAAGCACCACTGTGAAAGCGTAAAATTCACCTAATACCAAATATGCTGGCCGGTAGGATAAGTTTTAGGACTGCGAGTATGCCGGTGGTGGAGTTTTAATGACATCATCGTAACTGGGAAGAAGATTCTGAAAGATAAAATAATAATAATCTCAAGTAATCAAGATTGATGTATACTTAACATAAATTATGAGAATTTAACTAGTTTACCATTGTTTCCATGTCACCTTGAAAAACCATATATGTTGGTGGCAGTTCGGCTCGGTCGCGGTTTCGACTTTCTTCAGTTGCTTTGGCATGCTTGAAGCAGTCCCATATCACATTCATCATGAAGTACTACAAGGATGCCATATTGAAATTATTTAATTAGCAATTAACCATCTATACAAATGAAACAGATTATTATGAAATACTTACCACAACCACCAAGGCAATTAAGGAAGCAGAGATGATCAGCATGCGAAATCTCGGAAGACTGACATACTTGAGGCCACTGTATCCTTCCTCCTAAAATAAACAATAATCAAATCATTCCAGACAAAGATTGTCGAAAATTGAAAGAATTTAAATGTAATCAATTATGCCAATATCTTTTGAATCAGCTCAGAAGATCAACAAATGGGTTGCTTTTAACATACACTTTTCAAGGTTTCCACACATTTTCTAGGCTTAACTTTCAGTTTTTATTACTAAGTAAGGCAACCATTGTTTTATACTGCATAAAATATATTTCGCTTTTATGGAAGCCGAAAAGGTATTTGATTTATACCGGAGAAAAAAACTTTAGGATATGAAACTTACAAAGTTCTCATAGTGATATTTGACACGGTCTGCGTAGCTGATGAATGTGGCCGAAGTGAAAACCAAACGGCACATGTCAAAAACTTGCCAACAAAAAAATGGCAGGATAAAGTTAGAGCGGCGCTAAAAAGATTATTTAATGTCAGGACTGAACAGCATTGTTATAATCAACGACATTAGGAAATTCTGAAATAAATTAAGAAATTCTGATATAAAGCTGAATTATGCCAAACTTACAAGAGCTGCACCATATATCATCATCACAACGAGGATGAAAATAAGCGAGACAAGCACCATGAAAACCATGTTATGATCAACTGAAAACAAGTTCTCCATGTTAAATTGTATAAAGTGATCATTTTTGTATTACTTGTACTTCCATTTAATTGGAACTGTATTCCAATGAATGAATTCTCAATTCTGTAGAAAATATGGAAAGAATGACAAGAAACATTAACCATATAGAACTAACCATTATGCTTTTCAGCAATGTAGCGCAATTCATAATACTGCCAGCCACCATTAACATCTACATCATCATGCTTGTGAAGAAGTCTTGGCATATTTACTATCAAACATGCTGAGTATACCATCTGATATAAAGAATAATGGTTTAAACACATTTTACATCAACTTAGTTCTTTCTACATCTTTAATGTTATTGCAGTACTGTATCCAGGTGCATTTTCATGTTTCACCAACATGGGTGTCAAAACTCTTGTGCCCAAAACTTTACAAACTAAAAATTTGTAATCCAGAGATGTTAGTGATACATGAAGTAGCTAGCAACATTATAGCTACAGCTAGCTAATGTACTCAAAATAAATATGGTAGAAATGATTGTGAGAGAACACCCAGTTTTTAAAAGCCAAATAATAACAGAAAAGACCTGTCTTTTCCAGTAATCAAGCATCAAATCTCAACAATGATAGTGACACCTTGAGAGATACTATCACAAGTTCTATCTGATTGGTATATTGAAAAAAATCCTTGGTACGGCATTGGATCTTGTGAAGTAAAAAATAGAAATAACTGTCCTTGTTCCAAATGACTTTTCCTATTTCCTGACTTTTTTTAATGAATAATACTACAGAAATTTAAGAAATGTAATTGTGAGAAGATTATTATTGAGTACATGTTAACAAATTTTTACCATATATAACAACCCAATCAAAATAGCTCCAATTCTCACATCCAAGCAGATACAGCAAGATGGAGGCTTCTGCTTGCACCTTGAATGTTCCAACTCCACTGCACCATCAGCTTTCATTTTCAATTTTTTAATAAGAATTGATCAAAAATCTAAAAAAGAAACACGAGGAAATATTAACATTCTAAGAAGGTTAAATATTTGTATTATTTTCGTGATCCATTAGTTGTGTCAGCCAAAATTCAAATACCAAACAGCAAGCAACTCAAAAACAAATGACAACATGAAAAGACCTTTTCATAAATTTTGTCACAACATGTATCACCTTGTTTCTTTCTTAATAATCTTAATCTTAATAATTACCTATTAAAGTAAAAAGATGAAACATTTTCCCCTGAGGTATCCTTTCTCTTTGTAAAAGACACAAGTCAAATCAGTGTACATGCAAACAAAAGAAAATGTGTAAAATCTTGTTTCTATACAGGCATGCAAGTTTACTGCAGCGTTCAACAGTGCTTGCATGAACACCTTCCTATCATTTATTAAGAGTATATTAAGCTAACAATATAATGATCATTCAAGTTTTTATTTGAAAGAACGAGGCAAAGATATTTTGTTCTGTTCGTTGTTACACTAAGTGTTCTTCTTTCCAAGTCAGCAAAATATGACCAAATACCATAGTCTTTTGTTGTTGACCTTTTGTCAAATGCATTAGAAGAAGAAACTTTAAACTTTTAACTTTTTACAAACGCATTTCCTCTTAATACACAGTCTTGTAATATAATCATAAGAATGTTTTTATTTGAAGAAATATATTTGTCTTCTTGAAATCAAAGCAAGAAAAAAACATTGTTATACATGCATAATCGAGGAAGAATTGTGGATATTTGCAAAAGTGTGGATTGGTAGTGCTTGAGACTAGTAAAGGGAAGAAAATGAAAGTTGCATGCACCTGGTGCGATGTTGTAAAAAAAACTTAAAAACATGTGTCACAAGAAAATTTACCAAAAACTTATTTTAATCATCATTGTCATCATCATTTTGTACAAAAAGTGTCCACAAATTCAATTATGAAGAACATTCTAATACAGTTATAATTTTTAATCATTGAAATTTGATTAGCAACGGATGTGGTATATTAATCAGGTTTATTATATAAAGTTTATACATACCCTAAAAATCAAACCAAATCAAAGCAAGATGAAAATACATTCATTGCCTCAAATATAGGTGCAAAAATTCACTTGATCATTACATGTTGAAAAATCCTCCATGAATTATAGAGGAAAAGACATTGACATTTGTAAACAATAGACTTGAAAGTCATTTATTTAGCTGATTTATTTTAAAAACACAAGTTTCACAAGGACTAACGATCAATATAATCTACCAATTTGACTAAATTAAAGGCAACACTCAAAATTTGAAGCTGTTGGAACATCGAGTTGTTGGAATTACAAAATGACCTTTATTGCATATACTTGATACAGTCTCTAGATATTATTTGGACAGTATATTCAATGATATGAACTTTAACTTTAACTTTCTTACGTAAAGTTTCTTTGAGGCTGTATATATGTACAAGCAAATTAATAAGACCTTATTTACATTGTACAACAAAAATCTTTCTTTTTCTTCTGACATAAATCGTGTGATTACAAATGAATGAAAATATTCCAGTTACAGCTTTTAAACTCTTTTAAACTAAATGAATATTATGAAAGGTTATGTTCCAAATGAAAAATGTGTATCAGCAAAGAAAAATTTTTCAAAACACAATAGATTAAAATTATATTTGCATCCTATTGCGCAACAACACCTGCTTCACGAAGAATTTGCACAAAGACCACCTAAACTTGAACACAATTATAATGAAACTGACCTTTCGTGACGATAAGCCATTTGAATGAGAAAAAATAGAAATGGGAATGAGGTTTTATTTATTGCGTTCCAGTAACGATTGCAATATCTATCTGCTAACGTGTGGTTTATTTTTTTTAAAAAGATGGTGACCTTGTTGGAGCATGTGAGAGCAGTAGTGGATATGAAAGTAGTGGATAATGAAAACAGTAGTGTTAATATACTAGATATTAGAAGTCATGTATCAATACAAATTGATGATATTACACTTATGTACACTTCACAATTTACTAAAAATAAGGAAAAATCACTTCGCAACTTTTGAGGCATTTTGAAAATCTTTTGTGGGAAGTGTAATTTGAACCCTGATATAAACAAAAAATGTTCTGGTTGGATCCGTATCTTAAAAGTTCATGTGATCATCACTTGTTTTGGTAAAAACCACAAGGTAGTGGTTATGTAATGCCTCGTTTTTTCAACCAAAATAGAGAGACTTTCAACCAAAAATTTTAATGAACCATATCCGCTGCTGTTGTTGTCTGCATGACTCACAAGTTCTTTTGTTTTCTTACCCTTAAATGACCGACTGGTGACTTCCTTACTCATTTATGTTTATTCTAAAGAACGACAAGTGTCAGTATGGTAAAAAACTACACGAATTACTGCACTACTGAATTTCACTACACGAAAATGGCAATTTTGGCAATTCAGAACTTAAAATTCATTTGCTGTAAGTTCATGAACGTTTCCGCAACTCGTAAACTATTGTTAAAAAATTTGTTGTTGCAATCATAATATATATAATATTGGTATAACATCCTCTTCTTGAGCCATATTTGAAATAATTGTCCAAACAAAAACATAAATTGTATAGTGCGCCATGTGAAATAATTAACTGTGAATTGTCATTTTCATTATTGTCATTTCTACTACTAGTGACCTGAACTGGTTAGAGCTTTCACAACCACCACCACACTCATAATATGTCATGCTCAAAAAAGGAACAGTTGGTTAAAACTGAAAGTCATCATGGGGAAGTAATTCAGATTATTCAGAGGCTGGAACCTAATGAATACCGAAAATTTACCACATATTATTTAGTTTCGAAAGGGTTAGGGTAACTGAAAGAGGTATGATGACTGCCTTCTTCTCTTCCTTCTTTTTTTGTGTGGGCCTTTTTTAGAGAAGCCCACCACAACGTTTGAGCGCTTTAAATTTTCGTTTGTTTTCCTGGTTGGTAGCCAATAGATATTTGGATTTCCTGAGTATAGGAACACGCCATTCTTTTGGTACATGTATTCATTCCATCGTAAATAAAAAATTATAATACTTACAACCGAATTTTTCTCCACCAAATGATGTTGTTTTCTTTTTCCTATTTTTGGTGTGAGCATTTAATCATTGGACGAACAATGTAAGCTTAAAGAAAAATAAATGAGTATGTGAGAAAGTTTAAGGAGATGCAACCAAGGTTTTCAAAGTCCCGTTGTATTCTGGGATTGATTTAGTCTCTCTTTTATATTTTTGTTTTCTAGGCTAATTTCGTCGAGTAAAATAATATCAATCGTTTTACCGTTTACTGTAACCCCCAAGTGCTTTTAACTTAACTATTTTTGTTTTCTGTTACTATATTTTTATTCGTAGGTCCACATCAGTTGTACTGAAATTTTTAAAGCAAGTTAGCCTCACATTCGTTGTGACACAATGGGCATCCACAGATTCCAGCGTCACATTCAGATTTCGCCAGCGACACATTCGCAATCTTTGCTAAAATGCAAAGTAAGCAAAAATGCAGGGAAGATAAAAGTCTTATTTCCCTAAACTATTGTGCATGGGCAATTCAATACACGTTAATATTTGTTTCTTATTGAATTTTCTTATTTGAATTCGTTGCCTGATGAAAAGAACGCGATGATTTTTATGCCGTGGAATTTTGGGCTTAATTCAAAACAAAAGTTCGAAATATGGAGAGAAAAACCGATTAGAGACCAAAATATTTATTCGAGAGAGGGTGTTCGAGACAGAGAGAGTCCACTGTATATACACTTTCTCTCTCAGACTTTAATACCATATCTGGTAATATTTAAACCTCAATCTCAGATCACCTACCCTAATTTCTAATCTTACAAAAGTTTGAAAATTCTCATCATCCCAACAACGTTTTACTACTTTGAGGCATTGAAAAAACTTTGATCAAGAAAATTTTATTCTGGACAATCTAAATATAAACTGGAAACAAATCTTCAAATTGAATCTGGTGACGTGAATCTCTCTTAATAAATTCTTCAGCAGGGTTGAAGGTCTTCTGGATCTGTATGCACCAACACGAGTTTTGACTAAGCGGCAGAGAAAACGTGGTTCTAATCCTTGGAATACTCAAGGAATTATCAAATCTATCCAACAACGTGATGGCTTATATAAATCCCTTATAAAAACCAATAAAAAAGCTTGCTATCAATGAACGCTACAAGCAATACCGTAACCGTATTGTTGTTCCGTGCAGATAGAGCAAAAAACAATTTTATTCAAATTACTCTAAACATAATGTTGGAGACATTCACAAAACATGGAAAGGCCTCAATGCCATTATATCTATGAAACTGTCTCAGTCCTCTGTACCTAGTTTAAATGTTCAAAACACTAAAGTTACTGGTCCACTTATAATGTCTTATGCCTTTAATGATTATTTTTCTTCCATTGCTGAAATCATACAATCCAAGGTCCCCTTTTCCTCTAAGCACTTTTCACACTTTCTTCAGAACAGAAATCCTTCAACTATTTTTCTTTCTCCAACAGACACTAATGAAGAAATCTCCTGTATTGCAGCTCTAAACCATAAAAAATCATCGGGTCCTGGCAAACCCAGTCCTATATTATCTCTTCTTAAAGAAGAATTAGCTAAACCTCTTACACTCTTGATATATCTTTCTTTTACTTCTGGTGTGTTTCCATCTCAACTTAAAATTGCAAGTGAAAATCCTGTATTCAAAAAAGGTTCTAAACTTGAGTGTTCCAATTATCTCTTTGCTATCAAATATTGATAAAATATTTTAGAAACTGATATATAATCGTGTTTACAAAATGTTTTACTCTCAACAATTTGGTTTCAGACAAAAACATTCAAAAGCTCAGGCTTTACAAAACATATGCCAAAACATTATGGATGACCTTGATAATGGTCAGTACGCTTGTGGTGTTTTATTGAGCTCCAGAAGGCCTTCCACACTGTTGATCATGAAATTTGTCTGAAAATACTATTCCATTGTGGTATTCAAGGTACTCCACTTAAGCTTTTTCCGCTCCTATATCTAACTAATAGGCAACAGTTTGTAACCATCAATGGCTTCAAATCTGGGTGCAAATTTATTAGACAAGATTTATTCTTTCTCCTCAATGGCTCGATGCCAACAAAATCCGTCTGAATACTAACAAATGTGAATATGTGGTCTACATAAACTCAAACCTTTAAATTTCAACTTTAGAATATCTATAAATGGCAAAAGGCTCTTCCCAAGTAGCTTGGAATACTTCTGGATGCAGATCTTAAGTGGAAATCTCAAATTAATGCTATTACAGTCAAAATTAAAAGAGCAAATGGAGCTTTAGCTAAATTTCGGTATTGATTTCCTTGGAGCATTCCAGAGCATCTTCAAATCCCCTTTTCTCTAATCTCAGTATTTTAAAAATTTTAGATGTGGTCCACATGAAGAACATAATCTTCATTTATAACATGTACCACAAAAAACACCCTAATGCTCTCCAGGATACTTTTACCGTTGACTTTATCCACTCTCATCAAACTCGTGGATCACCACTTGGATTGATTAACCTCCCCATTGTGGATTTTCGTATCGTCTAGGAAAAGATATGTATCTGAAGCTAATGTTAGTGGCAGATCATTTATGTAAATGACGAACAATATTGGTCCCAGGACACTTCTTTCTTCCATTTAAGAGATTCGCAGGGTCCGAGTGCACCCGTTGATTTTGACTACTTGACTTTGTTCACTTAAAAATGCAACAACCCAAGTTAAGATTTTTTCATTAATACTTTATTACTGTGAGCGTTTGAATCAGTCTGCGATGAGGAACTCGAATCGAATGCCTTGTCGAAGTAAAAATGGATCGTATTAATTACTCCTCCTACAACTATTGTTTCTATACACTTATCAAGATATTTTATCAGCTGTGTTGTGGTGGATAGTCCGCTAATAAACCATATTTCTAAAGCCTGGTTTTCATATATCCCCGATCGTCGTGGATTTGAGCAAGTTGGCGATAGTCGCAGATATGGGACCATCCCAAACGATTGGCGATCGTCCCCGATTAACTGTTGCACCAGGTACTATTTTACAATCTCGTTTCCAGGTTTTCCACACATTTTTGACGAAACGATGCGTAAAAATAGGGTAAGGAAAACTGGGAATGAGACTGTACGGTTTTGGATAAAAACAACAAAATAGCGCCAAAACTTTGAATACTGAAGAAAAGTAGTACATGAATGGACAGGTTTATGTTCTTTCAAGGCCAGTTCGTAACTCTTCTTGAAATTACGAAAAAATTAATTAACACGAGAACAACTGGCAGTAATACCCGAAAAAGAAGATTTTGGGGGAGGAGATTCTTACAAAAGCGGCAACAGCTTGGACAGTTCCATACTCTCTTTCACGAGTTACGTATTCAAGACAGGAGAATATTTTTACAGGTAGGTGATTATGAATGACTGTTTTTTGGCTTGTGAGGTTATTTCCTCTTTTTTTAATGTGGGTATACGCGCATGAGCCAGAGAGGTTCGAAAATCTGCTGAAATTGGTTGCTCCAAAGATAGTGAAGAAACCCTGTAGAAGCCAGGAGCTTATCAGGTCAGCAGAAAGATTATCGATCACACTACGTTATTTGGCCAGTTAATTAGCCACCAGGTGCTCATACCTGGGATCTAGCACCACATCATTTCCCCAACAACAGATTTTCCGTTCACGTATCTTCAGGAAGTTGTACGTATACTTTTGTAACGCTGGTTACAGCTTGGGGTATCAGTTTCAACACAAACTCATTACTTCGGCAATTTTCTTCCAACCTGTTCTATGCTTCCAAGCATTATTTTTTATAATTCTGTCTTTAAAATCTCTTGAATTTCGGTTATAAATGCAAGGAAATTCTTTAATTATCTCCATAAAAGCTGTATCATCACCTTCGCGAGCTTTTGACCCAAAGATAAGTTGTCTCTCACTTTCATGATCAACTGAAGCTATTGTTTCATCCGCCGCCATATTTATTTTCATTTATCTTTATGGTGGAAAAGCAACGGTAGCCGAAATATTATAAAGTATTATATTATAAATAATATAAAGTCCCAGACAATCCCAGACGTTCGTAAAAATCAGCGATCACGTCGGGAAAATAAAAACATGTTCTGTCTTCCCGACGAGATCTGGGATCGTCCCCGATTGTCCCAGATGCATGTTCTCATATGACGTAAAAATTCCAGATAGCTTAGATCGCCGACGTCGGGGATTCTTACGATATATGAGAACCAGGCTTAAAAGGAGACAGAAGATTTTTAGCTCTCATGTGGGCTATCACCGAATTATTGATAAAGAATAACCAATTATTTAGCAGAGGAGCTAAAGGTTTAGATAGTCCACGAATTCTATTAAAAGTTGTGGGTGCACCTCATCAGGTCCACCTGATTTGGTTTTTAGTTTCCTACGTACATGTGACTAAAATACGTTTGGATTACTTTGGGATTGAAGGCCAATGTTTCTCTCATACTGTCTTTTTGCTTTGGGCATCATTGTTTTGACTTTGTTTCGAGCTTTCTTGTAAGCTGGATGAGCAATTTCAGCTTCCTGTTTATGTTTCATTGCCATATATCGTCTTTGTAATCGATTTTGATTGGTAAGATGCCTTTCCCTTATCATATTGGAATTGCCTCAAGCTTTTTTGAAACTTTGGAATTAAATATTACAAATTAATTATTATCTGTTAAGAGTAAGGAAAGAATTGTAGATAGCCCATGTTATGTCAAAACCGGAAAATCTATTACATAAATCACTTTAATGAAAAAGACTTCCAAAATAGGGGACCTTATCGTAACCTTTTCTTTGTCCATTGAAGGTAAAATTCTTCTTTTTTACAGTCTCCAATGGCTGATTAGAAAAATGCTATGGCAATCGAGAAACAAGATGTGCTGGTGGAAACGTTCGTGTAGGATGTTATTATAAACTAAAAGAATGCTAAGAGGTCACGGTCAAAAAGCCCAAAATATAGCAAGCGTAGATGATGTTGAGATGAGAGTGAAAAATTCAGAACTAAAATCAGCATAAGATAATTTGAACATAATTTGAACATACATACATCAACATAATGAAAAGTATCACCAGAAGCTTAAACATTTTTTTTTTTTGTTTTTTTGTTTGTTTTTGTTTTTAGAAAACAAAGATAACGAATATGTTTTTCTAAAAAATTCTGTATATTCGACCAGACCTTCCACTGGTCATTATCAAAGTAAAAAATTTTATTACAAGTAAAGCGAATAAAATTTAAAAAACTGCAGAAATCTAAAATTGGAAGTGTTGCTATGGATACTATATACAGATAAAAAATTAATTAAAAAGTTTTAATGGAACCGATGTCTCTTGAGTATTTAATGAAGGCTTGTAATTTTTGATGTATAATGCTTCAGAAACTTTTCTATTATAGGAATGCTTATGTCCTTTTGATAAAATTACTATGTCCTTATTATTGATGACCTCATGGGACGATTCTATTGAATGTTTGTAAAGATGCGAATTTTTGTCTCTGCCTTGGTGATCTTTTATCCTTTCTATAATTCTTCTGGCTGTCTCTCCTACGTACGTTTTTTCACAGTTAATAGCTGGACATTTTGCTTTGTATACTAAGTTGTGTTCATTTTCAAATTTAGATTTGTCTTTTATATTAAAATTTGAGCCTAATTTTGTACCGGTGTATATCATCTTTAGTTTTTCTTCTTGTGGTGTATATCTTTTTATTGTATTCTTCAATGATTTGATTATCGTTTCACCTTGTTTACCTTGATAAGGGAGGATAAGTAACGGCAACTTCCTATCAGTATTGGATACCTCTAATGGAGGATGTTTGACAGCAGTGTCTGTACTAACGTCTTCCATCTGTTTTATAACTTCATTTATTAGCCAATTGGGATA
Source organism: Turritopsis rubra (assembly GCA_039566895.2). NCBI lineage: Eukaryota > Metazoa > Cnidaria > Hydrozoa > Anthoathecata > Oceaniidae > Turritopsis > Turritopsis rubra. Next base: position 9,664,388 of record CM077625.1, on the reverse strand, counting down.
ATTGTTGATATTTCTAAATACGTTCTTAATATGTTTTGTTTCTTCGTTTCTCAAATTATCATTAGAGCAAATAGTATAGGCTCTTTGGATAAGTGTCCTTAGTGTACCTCGTTTCCAAGATATTGGTGCAAATGACTCCCAATGGAGATAAACATTATTATTCGTAGGCTTTCTGTAAACTGTAGTTTCAATGCTCGTACCATTCCTAATTAGTAAAACGTCTAGGAATGAAATCTTGCCATTATGTTCTAATTCATGGGTAAACTTTATATTTTCATGGTAATTGTTAAGTTTGTTAATAACATAATCGATAGAAACAGGTTTAATAAAAGTAATAGTGTCGTCTACGTAACGTTTCCATGGCAACATGTGATCTTGTAATTCTGGTAACAATGTTCTTTCGAGCTCTGCCATAAATATTCCAGCTAGCACTGGTCCCAAGGGGGAACCCATGGCAACTCCATCGACTTGTGCGTAAATTTCGTTATCGAACGTAAAGTGAACATTTTTTTGTGCATAAAACTAATAACTCTTTCATTTCATTTCTACTGATCGTTGTATTAATTTCATGTTGATCATAAATTCTTTTAAGAATCAGTTCGATGGTCCAGTCTAAGGGAACGCTGGTGAAGAGGGATGCTACATCAAAGGATATTAATTTCAGATCTGGTTCAACATTTTTCGTTTTGATATATGAAATGAATTCTTTTGTAGATTTCACTGTATATTCCGAAAAGCTGAGCGGAGACAACAGTTTCGCTAAGTGTTTAGCGGTCTCATACGAAGCAGTTCCGATATTGGAAATAATAGGTCTTACCGGTAGTTCTTCAACTGTATCGTTGGTTTTGAGCTTGTGGACTTTAGCAGTACCATAAAATTTACCTAATGTTGATCCAGTGGGATAAAGTTTTTTATATTCATTTTCTGTCAGCTTTGACTTAACTTTACGGAGAATCTTTTGCATTTTTCTTTCTATTTTTGATGTTGGGTCGGTATTCAGCTTCGCAAATTGTGGACTATTAAGAAGAGATAAACATTTATCTGTATATTTGGTCCTGTCTAATACTACAACGCCTCTACCTTTGTCTTGTCGAAGTATAACTATATTCGGATTCTTTTGTAGGTTACTGATGACCTTTTGATGCTTGTAGGGTACTTTGATGTTGCTGTATTGGTGACAAGTTGAAAGTAATTTTGTCTTTATACGAGTGAGATCGTCTTCAGGTATATGGGTTAGATTTTTCACCAAACCCTGGTAAAATTGTTCAAATTCGGCTTGTATAGCTGTATGATTAATGTTTGTTGGCATGTGATGGTCTAATCCAAACGAAAGTGCAGTCAGCTCGTCATTAGTGAGGTTGTAGCTAGAAAGATTGTTCACGGTTTTCTTAAGGTAGTTATACATCAACATGCTTTGCCCAGTTTCAGATTAATACCGACATATTTTATATCCGAACTTTCAGGAACGTTTTAATTCTTCAAATCGCACGCTTTTTTATATAAGCAACACAAAAGTTTTGCTTAAGTGGCGCTTTTTAAAGTTGCTAAAGGTCTCTTTTATACGCTCAAAGTTCCTTACTTTGTTGCTTGTTGACTATCTACGTAGGAATACCAATTATAGTGTTTTTGAAGATAGCTCACAAGAAATAACCTGCAAACTCTCTGAAGAAGAACTTAGATTTGGTTTCTGGTTTGGTTTTGCATGCTGGCCAAATCCACTTTTGAGTGTCGTTTAGCAGCTGCTTCTTTTTTGACAAATTTGAGCTTTGTATTGCTTATAAAATGTCGCTTATAAAAAAATGTAAAGATTATCGTTTGTTTTTTAACCAGACGAATTCAGTTTCGACAGAACTTAACGAAATTCCTACATATACGTTAAAAAAGTTGCTTAATGCTCGGTTCCCACTGGGCGTCAACTTGCGATAACTTGCGATAATTTCAACGCGACAAGTAATGATAACTTGCACTTAAAACGCGTCAACTTACGAAACGAAAACAAAGAAGTGCATGAGTGAAGCCATGGCTAGATAGACGAAATGAACTTGGTATCTATAATACCCTCATGCATGAACTGCGTATGGAGGAAATCGCAGAGTATACGAGATTTTTAAGAATGCCACCGAATATTTTCGATGAGCTGCTTGATCTCATAGACGTTGACATTGCAAAAAAAAACAACCCATTTACGAGACCCAATTCCTGCTAAAGTTAAACTAGCTGCAACCTTCTTGTTCAAAATGTGGTTTTCGTTTATGTTTACGTCTTAAGCACATCGCGCGCAACGAACACGTGCGCGAAAACAATAGATTCGATTCAACACAATAGAAAAAAATGACATTGAAAATGAGAGTGTAAAAAATGACATTTTTTTCTGAATACACTGTCATTTTTCAGTGTTAATTGGAAAATTATCATTGTAAAATGATAGTGTATTTCAACCTTAAGCGATATTTTTTATATGACAGTTTTCGAACTGCATCTTTCTCTTTATAACATTTTTTAGTTTGGTCTGGGAAAAATGTACTTCTTTGCTGAGAAGTACTTCTTGTTCTACTTAACTTACTTTTTTTCCTCAGCCATTTCTACCGTTTGATTTTATATCAGATTTTTTTGATATCAGAGTAAAGAATTAAAATGCGTCCATTTTTAATAGTGTCAAAAAAATTAAATTCGAGTTCGTCTTGAGATATCGCATTTTGTCGCAAATTGACACGTGGGTTAATTTTTTAAAACTTTTTCTGTTGCACTAAATATAGAAAACTATCGCAAGTTGACACCCAGTGGGAACCGAGCTTAAGATCCTTCTTTAACTACAGTTTAGCATAGTTATCCACCTACAGTCAATATCAACAGAACTGGAATAATGTCAAAAATGTCAAAAGGCTAGTTAGATGAAGAGTTCCAAAAAGTTGGTACAATGAGAAATATCTTGAGATTGTTCTGTTGATGCATACCTTTGATGCAGATAATCCTGCACAACATCTGATAAAAAGTTGATGTCAGCAATGTCGTTAACGACAGATAAGAGAGATTTGACGAACTGATTAACAGTAAAGTAGCAACAATTGATTGACTAAGAAAAGCTGCCGACGACGAGATGGTGGTGTTTCTCTCTTCCAAATTATTACAATAGTTTCACGTTTTTACTTATAATGTTTGCAAGGGTAAAATATACTGTGTATTAACTAATTGTTGCTACCCCGCATTATTAAAAAATGTTAAGCGGGATTTCCACTTCACTTTTTTGATATACGTATCAGCACAAAATACGGTACGGTACGTTTGATGCAATACGCGTATTAATATCCACTTAGTGATATAGTTTCCACTTAGTATTTAGTGATATAGTTTTTAAGAAAACTTTGAACCTTAGAAAGATGCCTGACTGATGACTGAAAAGGTACAGGAAGAAGAATATCTTTTCCTTCGATTCTGAAAGTTTCATGGTTGAGGTCACGAGGAATCAGAGTTTAAAAATTGGCTACAAAATTAACGTAGTATTTTGAAATACATTTCTGGTAGGTTGATACGATCGTAGAAGCCAATAGCAGCATGTATTTCTAACTGTACTTGAGGAAGTTTCAAAACTGCCTTTGTTAAAATTTCAATAACCCGAGGCGAGCTTTATTTCAATAGATATATAGATGTTGTAAGTCCTTCTCCTTTTATACGTCAATGGTGTGCAGCGGAAATTTGCGAGGACTAACATTCTCTTTTCTGCTTTAGAGAAATATCCGCCTTGAAGAGGTTTGATCAATTATCCGTAAAATGTTTGACAAAGCGTCACACACAACATCGTCTTCTCCCCAATTCTAAGGAAAAACAAGACGACTCAGTTGTAAATAGTTGTTTAGAAAAAAGAAAGTAATAAAATATTTTAACCAAAAGCAAAAAATAAAACAAAATTCCCTTTTCCACTTTAGGAGGTTAATACACTGGGCGAAGCTATCGTGCAGGACTTGAAGAAAAAGGTTTCCGATATGTAGTGTGTTTCGTTATGAGAGTTTCCTGAGAGTTTTATGAGAGTTTGTCCGTCAAAGAGAGGTGTCCATTTTAAAGGATGACCGCTTTTAGGAAAGTTCCGCATCCAAAAAAATATTGAAAATAAAGAGGAATATGTTTCCGTCCGAGGAAAACATTTAGTGTTACATAGCTATCTCCCAGCGTGCACCTTTCACCCAAACATTGTAGCAAGTTTTCTCCACAATACTTACACAAGAACGACCCTTTGAAGGTTGAAGGCTCAATTAATTAAAAAATGCCGGCGTATGAGATGAGACCGGAATAGTAAGGCATCATCTGATATGAGGTTTGTTAACTGCGCGCGGCCACTAGCCATACTAACCGTTTTCCTGCGGTCCCTCCTCCATAACGGAAAGATCAAAATCCTTTTTATCAGCGGTGTCCTCTTAGAGAGACGACTGCATTTCATTTCTCATTCTAAGTTTTTCAGGTTCTCAAAAGAAAGAGTCCATAAATCTTCAAAAGATTATCCGATGCCATTGACTTTTTAATGTTAAAGATGCGGCATCTTTATTGAGCCTCGTATCAAAGTAAGTCCCACTTCAAGCTGAGGTTTGATATGTTTACCACTTTACTTTTGGGATAGTGAAACTGAACAAGACTTGCAAAGGACCTCAAACAAGAAACATAGATTAGCTTTACTGAATAAAGAGTCGTAAAAGGTAATCACTGTTCATTTTACAGTGGAATTTATTTTTCATTCGGTTGAATTTTTAAGTAAAACCAAACTAGCAGCATCAAAGAAACTATAGCTAGGCTACACCACTTTTCTTCTTTTGTTGGTGGAGATTTGTTAGGAGTTATTTTTTTTAGGGTGAAATAGAAGAATGATAGCCAATTATTGAACTCATTTATTCACAGTGCTCTAAACTGAACTTTGCATAAGAAATGATACTAGCTACACTCTTTTTTTATAAGAAAATTTATAAGAACACAGGTTCAAGTATAAGTTCTGAAACTAAGAACAATTTAGGCTAGAGTATAAAAAACAAAAGGAACAAACATGTTTTTCAAAATCTTAAAGTTTATAATACCGATATATAGATATTTTAATTGCTCATTTCTAAAATCGAAAATGCTATCGTAAAATATATCTGATAATAGGGTTCTATTTGGAAGGAAATTTGGGGGAAAGGTTGTCTCTTCTTTTTTGTTTTGTTTTTATTTGCAATTGAATTATTAACTGATCTTCATGTAGGATTTGTCAACCAAAAATGTTCTACTAAATTGTTGATGCGATTCCATTGTTCAGTCCATGTAACTGTCCCATTTATATTTGTTAGCTGAAGCTAGGGCAATTCAATATCTTTTGTTTATGGGAAAACTATAGAGTGAATTTTGTGAAAAAAGGTGTCAATGCTGCATGGTGTTTATTGGTTAGTGAAACCCTTTAAAATTATAACTCCTTTAAAATAAACTGTCTGCTTTAGCCAATAATCAAGACTTTTCACTTCCCGAGTTCACTTCTTGCAGTGTGAAATTATGATAAGCCTACTGTAATATCAAAATATGCCACTGATCAGCCTCTATGTAGTCCCTTTGAAGACAATTCCCAATTGTATCTAAAGAGGAACTTTTCCAATCACGTAAAGAAGTCAGAAATATCAGTGAAAGCACACGTTCTGTCAAACTTGTTTCTTCCATCTCCTGTAAATGCAGACCATTTGTATAAAAAGCAATCATCATTTGTACAATTGTACACCAATAGAAAACGTTATTTTGAATTTTAAATTTTTGTATTAACCTTAACATTATATTGAAGAAAATTTGGTGTGTAAGTAGCATTTTCAGCCATCTCAAGAATTTTACTGTTAAATTTTTCCTAATTTCCTTGATATGGACAGAACTTTGGATTTCTAGATAAACACCCTCCTGCTATAGTACAATCTAAATATGAAACATTAAATTTTGACAAAATGGTGATATGCATGATTGTGTCATTCAATGTCTTGGTCATGTGCTATTATATTGGGTGTGCCAAAAAAAATGTAACTAAATTTTGAATTTTCATATCTCCATTTCTATACTAGAAAACACAATGAAACTTCTGAATAACATATATTAACCTATTTCAAATATTTCTGCAAAGTTTAACTTTCTTTTTCTAAATTTGGAGCAAAATATCGCATTTTTTAAAGAATCTGTCAAGATTTGAAAAATGTGAAGACAAATGTTAAATAAGTTTGCATAATACAAACAAACAATAGAAACACAGAAAAACTAAGAAAATATCATTTTAATCGATTGTCCATTCTTTTCCTTTATCGCCCTTAACCTTCCAACATATTGTTTGATCGACTTTCTAATTTCATTATGAAAATGTATGATAGAAGCTTCATCTCTTTATTTGTTTAAAGTATATTTAGTTGTATATTAATTTAAAACGTTTTGATAACTGCCCAGCTGTCATCTTCAGTTAAATGAAAAAGGTAAGTTACAGAATGTTAAAATAGAGAGTAAAAGAATCGTAAAAGCGTCATTAAAATACGTCATAGTTACATGGATAAAAGAATAAAAGATTAATTAAGCAACCGTAATGGCACTGAGGTATCTTGAATGTCAAGACAAGGTTTCTTTTGTTTGATATATAATGCTTCTGGCACCTATCTTTTGTAATAGTTCTTATAGTTCTTATTTATAATTTTAATGTTTTTGTGTCCTGTTTCTAATGTATGTTTATTTACATGGGCAATCTCTTCCTTCATGATCTTTAAATCTTTCCTCAACTCTCCTTCCAGTCTATCCAATATCCAGGATTCTGGGGCAAATGCTTCCCAATTCTAATTTCAATGACATCAGATGCTGCAGGACGTCATTTTAAACTCTCAGAAATAGATGGGGAATAGCTAGATTAATGTTTGTCATAACTTTCATAATGGATATGTGACATGAAACTCAGGATATTAAAGATTAAAATATAATTGTTTTTTTTTTGACACACCGGTATATTACTGTTTCTTATTAAAAGCTTTTATGCTAAGAGAAATTCTATTTTGTGTTGAAATACACCTGCTTGTTTATATGATTTTGTTAACAATTTATAGAATCTGTCATAGTATATTGTGGAATTCTCTGTTGTTCAACATATTGCATTTTTAGTTCTTGAATTCACTAGAAATTTACAGGTCCTGTTATTCTTTTTATACCAGATAACTTTCTTACTACAACTAAACCAGGCTTTGGCAGTTGTTTTTTCTAGTGATTATTTTTGTATGAACACGGTTTAAGATGTTCTTTATTTTTTGTTTTTCATGTTTCAGTAATTTCATCGTTGTCAGCAATGCCTAAAAGCCCTGTTAGTAATGTACCGCCTACAAACAATAACAAAGATCTAGGGATCAGTGTACCAGATTCTCAAACATTGAGTTCAGACACAAAAAATTCAAAAAAGTACACGGTTAGTTTTTTATTATTTTTATTTTTTATTTTTTTTATTCCTTGGCCTAAATTTCAAAACATGAGACATTTGCTACAATATGCATTGTGTTTTTAATTGTTTGAAGGTTAGAAGAAATTAAAGTAACATATGTTAACCTATTGTTATGTTTAGGTTTACAAAGTTTTGATAAAAACGCCAGAGAAGAGTTTTTTCATCTTTCGAAGATACAATGAATTCCACACACTTTATGACAAAGTATATATATTGTAATCTGTTTGTTCAGTTTCATAACTTGATCTTAATCTGTTTCTCATTTGAATTCCTTGTTTACGAATTAATTTTCTGTTCCATTTCAAACTCATCTTCATTTGTTTTGTTTTGTTAATATCTGACTTGCAGTGCAAATATTAACTGCAGGTTTTTATTGTACTTCTTAACCAGCATGATTACAGTAATGATTAAAAAATCAGCTTTTGGTTTCTTCATGCAGTTGGTTTTTGGAGTGTTCTCCAATCTCTTCTCCTATAGTATTTGTTAACTCGTTGATATTTTTGGGTTCTAACAGCAATATTTCTATTGCCATGTTGATTTTGTTTTTGAAATTATATAATATATTATGCATAGCTTAAAAAAGTGTATCCGGAACTGCATCTAAAGTTACCTGGAAAAAAGTTATTTGGAAATAACTTTGACCCTGGTAGGACATTTTATAATAATCAAAAAAAAATTGATAATTTTGTTAATAATTTTGTTAATAATTTTGAGTTCTTTTTCTAACTTGTGCAGAATTTATCAAGATGAGACGTGAAGGCTTAAATGATTTTGTATACAAAATTTTGAATATTGCAAGTATTTCAAGCAAGTAAGACTTCTTATTATAGTCCCAATACAGTAGAATCTCAATTGTAGGGTTGTATGTCGAGATTTAACTTTATGACTTTCATACAGCCTGAACTTCGATCCTCTCTAAACTTCTCACATTCGAAGTATTTTTAAAAATTGGAGTAAATTAAAATTTGTTTTTTCAATATCTATCAATGTTAAGTCAGTTAAACACTGCTTGTGTTTTTGTTTTATACTTATCTACTCCCTTTATTTTTTTCATGCTTCTTTCACTTAAAATATCTCAAACGTCTATTAAAAAACTTTCGATATCTGATGTCATTTGCTTGCTTGGTTCTAGTGCTGACGTTCGAGAATTTCTTCAGTTGGATAATCCTCGAAATAAATCTGTTAATATGGATGAAGATAATAGTGAAGAACCAAATGTGGAGTCCATAGTAGGTTACTAGTTCGTTTGAGAATGTTGAATAGATATACAAATCATTTATTAATTAAGATTGACTTTGACATTGTGGAATTGTGGAGAAGAAATTGGAATGTGTCAGAAAATCCTAGTTATCACCTAAAAGTTAACATTTCCATTTACTGTTTGTCTTTGCAAAATCATGGTTAACTTTTTACGACTTTCTTAATGATTAACATTTAAAATTCTATTTGTAGACAAAAGATATGGAAAAAGTGGATTTGGGACAGTCTGAATCAACAAAGTATGGACAGTAACAATTAAGCAAAGGACAAATATTTCCGATTTTTTTTTCTTTTTCACTTGTTCACTTACTCAAGGACACAATTCATCAAATGTATAACAAATACTAATTGATGCAATTTAATTTCCAAAAACCTTGGTTTAACTCTAAATATTTTTGATGTGTTTTGTTTTTCATAGAGCAAAACCAAGTGATTTTGTTTTTCTCAAAGTGATTGGAAAAGGAAGCTTTGGGAAGGTATGCATGTTTTTGTCTTTATTCTTACTAAATAATATATGTGACATTTCGGGGGAAATAGTACATGAAATGATTTTAAAGCAATTTAGCAATATACATTAACCTATGAATCAATACAGGATGTTAGCTAGATATTAATAATAGTGTCTGATCGTTACAAATTGGGAATGAGAACACAAATTGTTCATTTTTGTTAGTTAATCTCACAAAGATGTATTTTTCTACTGGAGGACGGGAGATATGTATGATTAAAAGCAAAGGATATTCAGTTTTTCTGTGCATGTCTCATTGATAGATAGCTGAAATCGTCACAGAAAATATGCTAAGTGGTGGTTTCATCTAACCAAACTTTATAAAGGAGAATGTGTCAAAATGTGTTTTTCCCATATCTTGGATAAAATGCAAGAAAAATCACAAAAAAACCCCAAAACTTTAAACATGAAACTTTTTGAAATGTGTAGGAAATGAGCAAATAGTACTGATTTTCCAATTAAAAAGTTGCCAGAGTTGCTGACGTTTGGATTTGAAAAAAGCTGTTATGAATTTATTGAAAGAAATGTTTATTGAGAGATTACATCATTTGACATATCTTGAGAGATTACTATTTATCCCTATAATGAGCTTTTCTTTCAATTACATAAAATGGCTTTTTGTTTTCTCATTCAACATTTATAAACTAACTAACTTTGATAACTTTGAAGGAAGAGGTTTATAAATGTAAAAGCATTTTTTATAGACAGAAAATCCATATTTATTTTTCTTTCTTCCTGTCAAAGCCTATCTAAGTGTGATCACATAGATGTAATCTTATCCCTTATGCCTTCTTCATTACAACAACACCATTATTAACCTATTTTGCTGTGCGTTTTATTTATCTCTCTGGGCAGTAATTTGGCTCTATTTTTAGGAAATCATGTAGCACTGCACCACAAATTTTTAAAAGTTTAAATTTTTTCAACTTTATAATGATTTTGGAAAACATTCCTGAAGTTTTAAAACAGGGAAAACGATTTTACTTCCATATGGTAGAGTTTTTTCTTGTTAAGACTTCATTACTTTCACAAAGAGTTTTTATTCATTCATTATTTATATACTTCAGACAACTGGATAAGAAAGTTTAAAAGAAACTGGGAAACCAATTTGATATATTCATAAAGATTTATAGCTTCAATGACTAATAAGTGCTTTTCTAAATGCAATGATACTTTTTGGATTCACAAAACTTCCTTCATTACTGATAAATATTATAAGGTTTTTTAACCCTTCACTGTCTGCAGTTGACATATAGCAACAATTATACCTGCTGAGGTGTGTTTAGAGTCCTGGATGCAAAATCAGGACTAGAAGAATAAATTCTCAGTTAGTAGTTTTATTAGTTTTTTTCATTTTTATTGAGGTTTAAGTTTATAAATGGTGGTGAAAGTCGTCTCTTTTTAAAAAAGTGTCTCACTGTCCAGTGCCAGCGCAAAAATAATCATGGTTGATGATTTTATGCAATTAAAAACTGTAAAAGATATTTTGGATGTAAAAATAACATATCATATCAGCAAGTTGGCAATTTTAAACAGAAGTAAAATAATACTCTTACAAGTTAGGGAATGTGATATTTTGAATTTTTGAGTTGAATATGCCTAGGTGTTGAACTTAAAGGGTAACTTAAATCAGTAGGAACCAGGAACAACATGTAATTTATTTGTGTATTTTGTGTTCCGGTGTTTCTCGAGGACCAATTATTAATCAGGCCTGAAAAACCAGAAATATTCAGGGGAAATGAAAAATGTCCCAAAAAGTCAGGGAGAATGCTAACAATTGTTAAATCAGGAGAAACCTTAACCTACCTAAAAAATACTTACCTTGGTTTTTTGGTATGTGGCTTTTCTTTGATATACATTTAGCTATTTAGATATTTATTCAGAGAAATTCCATTTTGGTCAGGAAGATGTCATAGAAAAGTTAGGGAAACTGTTGATAGTATAATTATCAAGATGTACAAAATTACTAGATTCTGCTTGGTTATGATTATCCTGAAATGTCACATATGATTTATTTTATGATTTATTTATTTGTATATTTACTGAAAAAAAAACTTTTTAATCTTTAGGTACTTTTAGCAAAGCACAAAGTTGAAGAAAAATTTTATGCTATCAAAGTGTTACATAAAGCAGCTATTCGAAAAAGGAATGAAGTATGTATGATTGTTCAATGTCTGCACCTTGCATGCTTCAAATGCTTAACCAAGTTATCAAGTATCTTTATGCCAAGTTTGGACTTTTAGGCTCGTCATATTATGGCTGAAAGAAATGTTCTTTTGCAAAATGTCACACATCCATTTCTTGTGGTAAGTAATGATGGGATTCATACATTTTTTTTTAGTGGTGACTTTTTTTTGTTATGATGTTGCTATATGGTTAATATTTTTAGGGTTTGCATTATTCATTTCAAACATCTGACAAGCTATATTTCGTTCTTGATTATGTTAATGGTGGTGAGGTAAATAAAGCAAGAATTCTTTTTGTTTCAACAAAATAATGATGATAAAAATGGTTCAATAAAGTAACAACTAACAGCAAGTGCTTTATCCAGATTTTCCTTAATGCCTCTATATTTTTCGGCTAAAGGGATGTGAATAAACAATTTGTTTATGAGATACGGGGGAGGGTCAAAAATTGTAAACATTTTGTGTTATCTTCAGATAAGCAGCATGGAAAAGTAAAATTACATTAAAAATGATGAATTATAATGGAAGTAACAGTGTTCCAGCCAAACTAATGTTTCTCTGATGTTTTTGCAACATTACTGCCTCGTTTGAAGGTAGTTAAGAGAAAGGGATTGTTTGGTTAATTGATCTAACTTTCATATAAATTTTGTTGGATCTTTGAAATTAAAAATTATTGAAAACGTATTCATTTTTGTTGGTTTGCCCAATGACCGTAAACCTGAAATTTCCAGATCTGATTGGAAAGTGCTAGAACTTGCCAGATCTACCTAAATAGCTACAAAGCTGTTTTGTAAGAAAAAATTTTTTTTACTGGATTTTAATAAATGTCAAATTCTTTTTGGGACATACAATACACCCCATACAATAGTAAATGGTGTTCAGCCATCCTGCAATGACTTAATATACTTTTATGATTTAGTATATTATTGTCAGATCATTTCTATTCTAAAACATTGCAGCAATACATTGAATCCCTCATAGCTCTCATGATTTCATTAGATTGTTATTTCATTAGTTATGAGCAATACATCGTGCATTTTTTTTTTTCTTTATTTTCTAGTTGTTTTTTCACTTACAACGGGAAAGGTATTTCCCCGAACACAGGTAATGATTTTTCTTTTCATCAATTGAGATGGATTAAATGAGTTTTTCTTGATAAGTTGATGTTTTTTGTTATTAGAGCCAGATTTTATGCTGCGGAAATTGGTTCTGCGATTGGATACTTACATCAGCTTGGAATTATATATAGGTGAGTAGGCTAACAATTAGGCTGATATACATTTGGTTCCAGGCTTCTTATTGTTGAAAATACTATATTGCGTTTTGTTCTTTTCAGAGACTTAAAGCCAGAAAACATATTGTTAGATTCGCAGGTGATTTATCTAGTAATGAATTTAATGAATTTAATACCATGGTATTAATTATCATTTTGAATGATTTTAATTATTTAATTTAGGGTCATGTTGTACTGACTGACTTTGGTTTATGTAAGGAAGGTATCGAACCAAAAGGTACAACCTCGACATTTTGTGGTACGCCTGAGGTAGGTCAACGTATTTAATTTCAAGTAGTGAAATTATTGAATGAATAAGTCTATGTTCGTCTGTCTTCTCGCTTTATATTCAGAATTTCGAATAGCCGCTAGTTAAATCAATTTTAAATTAGAAGGACAGAAATTTTTGCATTTCTGGGCGTGCAAACTATCAATTTCTGCAATCTCTGGACGATCACTGGACAATGATCTTTTTATTCAGTGTCCGCATGTTTTATTGAAAAGATTACAGTTTACATGTCTAATGAAAACACTTATCGGGCGCTGTTCTGATACTATCCATACAGAGCTCCGTTATAATCAAAGGATGGTCTCATTCTAAGTTTTCTATTTCGATATATTATCAGATATTATGTTTGTATAAATACGCTGCTTTACGATACGATTGCTATTTGCTGGTATAATTACAAAAAGCATCATCGTCTTTTGTTCTGTTTTAGTACTTAGCACCAGAAGTTTTACGTAAACAGTCTTATGATAAATCAGTCGATTGGTGGTGCTTGGGTGCTGTCACCTACGAAATGATGTATGGTCTGCCTCCATTCTATTCTCGTGATACTGCTGAAATGTATGATAATATCTTGCACAAGCCATTACGACTCAGAACAAACATATCACAAAGTGCCAGACATTTATTAGAACAAGTAAGATCCATCTCACACTCACTTCTCTCGACGTGTTTCTTCTGTCTGCTCCTTTGTTTTCATTTCGTTCATTGTTTCCATAGTTACTTCAAAAAGATAGAAGCAAACGATTAGGAAATTCAGAGCTTGATTTTGTAAGATGTTTTTATCCTATTTAATCGTATAATTTTTTTGTCCTTATAGTTCATCTGATAATTTCTCCACAACTAAGTTTTATGGTGCAAACCTTATGAAGTTTGTTTGGGTTACCGAGGTAAAGGGTCAGGTTATGTCTGAATCTTTCTGACACTATTATAAAGTAATATTCCGGTAAACCTGGTCGTGAGAAATGTTCATTTAATTCTTATGAGTAATCTTGTTTTATTAAAACTGCGTAAAAAGAAAAAAAGAAGCAGACACGGTCGAGGAAATTGTGGATAACGCGAAATGTCCTTACGTCTTTACTTTTTGAATTCTCACCACGTTTCAAATAAAAAACAAGAACTGCTTCGCATAGTAACAAATCGGGTGTAGTAGATGGTTGCGATGATGGTGACCGTTTAGACTATGAAAAATTTGGGGAAAGATTTTTCTCAATCGTAATTTTTAGAATTTCACTAAAATTTTTATCCAGCCCCCAAAGTATAGTGAAAGTATAGTTCCAATATAAGTGCTATAAAAATCACAACTATTATGCAACTATCATTCACTACACAATTGTTATATGCAACCCAGTTTTTTGGAATTGGATCATAATCAAATTTGTTAAGCAACCACGAGGACTCATATTCATCTCCTGAAGGTTTTCATATTGCAAACTCCTTTACCCTCCTTTCTCCTAAAATAGTATTAATGATTTAGATGAAAGGTAGATTTTTCATCTCAAAAATATAACAACACATGGGACGTGTTGCGGGTCATGCGGGCCACACAGGTCATTCAAGAGGCAATGCGGGTCATGAACGAGGTCGTACATGTCATAGCGGAGGCAGTTTCTTTAATAAAAAAAATGTTATATTTACGCATGCGATAGATTGCTTCAACAAGGAAAATTAGATATTTGATATCAAAACAGTATGCGTCATAATGGAATTCATCTATAAATTTCAATAAACGCACGACTTCCATTACCCACATGGCCTCCTTTATGACCCGCACAGCTTCCTCGGTTACCTGCAGGACCTCCTTTGTGACCCATACAGCCCCCTCGGTTACCCGCAGGACCTCCTTAAAGACCCACACGGTCTCCTTAACGACCCGCACAACCTGGCCCGCAACCGCTAGACTGCAAAATAGCTAGATCGCCAACACAAGTTTAACTCATTTTAAATAAAAACTGCTCGAACCAGTAGCAAAAAATTTCAAAATATAACGCAACCAAACACGGTACTTCACCCTGAGCAACCTAACCGTATTAAGGATTTTCATAGAATATTACGGAATTATAATTCTTGCAGTTAAACAACTTTTCTTCATTTTTTTGTGAATATTTTTCACGGATATTTTTTGCAGATGAGACAAAATCAAATATTTCGCGGGAATTAATTTTCGTGGATAAGCAAATGTGGCATATTTTACAGAAATTTATTTTCTTGGATCAAAGAAATTCCAATTTTTTTCAACGCGCAATGATGAAAATGAAACACAATATATTTTGTACCTATGACGATTTTTTACTATTATACAAATGCTACCAACCCCATCATCTTTAAAGTATTTGTATACAGTGAAAGGAAGAAACGCGTACAGAAAAACACTACTGAATTTTGAAAAAAAATACAATTAATTTTTTGTGGGTTGTCATTATTTGGAAATTTCGCAGGAATTTATTTTCGCATTCAATGCGAAATGGATTTTTCGCAGAATTTAATTTTGCGGATTGGGCCAAAATTCAGGAACATAAAAATTTATTCCGGAGAAAAGTAATTCCCTCAACGTATGTTCAATAACAAAAGTTCAAAACTTTCTGTTAACTTACTAACGTTTTCAGTCAACCTGTAAAAAGTGGTGTATACAGTTGAATGAACTTTACGTTTAAAGCCAAGGGGGAAGGGGGAAAGTGTTTTATCGAGAGCATCTTAAATGACTCCTCGTATAAAAATAGTAATAAAATAATCAAGACATTTACATAAATACACAAATTATTAGATGACTTTCCAATTCACATTTTGTTAATATTCGTGTTCTTTGCTCAATAATTACTGAATGTTTCAACATGGAATATCAAATCATTGCTAATCAACATCATGTTGGTGCATTTATTATTCCCTCTAAGGGGTCTCTATGAACATGAAAATAAAATATATATCTTAGTGCAGTGGCTATGGTTAGCAGCATGCAAATCTTAAGTAAAGTTACAGATCTATGAAATTCTGCCTTACTCAGACCCTTTCCCATTATTAGTGGCGTTGGTAGAGGGGTGAAAGAACAAGAAATCAAACAGTTTTCTTTGCAGCTATAATACACTAGCAAACAAAATGTAACAGGGAAAAAGTAGCAACACCTTACTAATTGTACTGGCAGCTGAGAACAGTCAATGCGCCGCAGAACGCAGTGTGAATTCAGCTCAAGAGTTTTAACAGAGGCTTTATATTGTGGAAATATTGTCAGATAAACCTCTTTCATTTGAAAGTAGAACAATTTTTCTATGCTGTTTTGTTATTTCTTTGTTTCTCATGTACATGCTTTCTATCATTTTACAGGAGGATATTAAGACACATCCATTTTTCCGCACCATAAATTTTCAAGATCTGTATGACAAGAAAATTGATCCTCCTTACAATCCTAATGTTGTGAGTATTATCATCGAATGATCTTTCTAGTCCACATTAAATAACAGGTTCGGTATGTTTTTTTATTTATTTATTTTTTCAGAGTGGACAGATGGATTTGAAACATTTTGATCCAGAATTCGTCAGAGAACCCGTACCAGGTAAGTATTTACAGTTTGATTGGAGGTCGATTGAATAAATTTTATTTTTCATTCATTTTTTGATTTTAGCATCTGTGACTAAAGCTAATGAGAATCAGATGGTGTCCGCCAGTGTGGATGACCCTGATGATGCGTTTGTAGGTTTTACATATGTACCACCATCCGATCTGGGCGAGTAAACTGTCAAGTCGTTTGTTAGTCGTTAGTATTCTTCGTACATGCACAAAAAAAATTTTTTGTTTTGTTTAAATATTGCATTGTTGCAAATTTCCTGTACCTTGCACGTAACAACGCCCTATCTGTAACTTTTATCATTTACCCTGTGTTTTTGTGCTAAATTAGAAATTGTCCTGACTACATTTGGAAAGGAGTTGATAATTATTCGTGATGGTGTTATAAACCAAGAATTCTTTCTATTTTTTTAAGTAAATGTGCATATATATATAATTATATTATTTCCTAATGAGATGGTGACGCAATGTGGACAACATGCAAGTCTTGTACTAACGTCTTGGAAGATACTCTTCTTTCATCATTTTGTCCCCCCCGCCCCTATATGACACACGAGTAAATTCAAGATTAATTAGGTTATTACTGTTATCATTATTATTGCTAATGATATTTTATCATTATCATTATTATTATTATTGCTATTAATATGAAAATCATTTTTTTTCTTTTTTTTTAAACGTAATTGAGTTTTTTTTAAGCCTAGGGGAAATGTATTTTAATTTCTTAACGGCGGCGTTAGAATTATTTTTTTTTATATAAATAAAACCTACTGCAAATGAAGGTGATGGGCGGTTGAGTAAGGTTTATGGTTACGCTTTATTTTTCTGACATCTCTCAACGCCTCCGTCCTTGATTTCGGGGCCCTCAACTCATTACAACGATATACTGGCATATGACAGAATTGTAGTTATGTGTCCGAAAATATAATTAGTTGAGTTTTAATTAATCAGTTTATTGATACTTATACTGGTGAAAAATATTACAACTTAATCAAATGCTAGTTGTTTTTTATTAGCCAATGTTGTCTTTCACAAACTATGGGTTTCGTACACTGACATATTTCGTCTCTTATATTTGTGGTTGTAAGATACGGAAGTTTTCTACAATTTTTGTTGAAATGTTTCTGGAAGCAGTGCTAAGAAAATTTCCTTTTCTGGATTTTAGAATTTGTTGCAAAAAATCTCTTAAATCCTGCCGATAGATAAAATCAAATCTTTCTCATAGATCTGTCCAAATTCATGTTTTCATAGAAATATTCGAATCTGAATAAAATATTCGAATTTGGATAAAGATGCATAACATTTAAAATAGGTGATTTTGATTGGATGGTTTCATAAATTTGCACGATAAATTTTTTGTGGGATTAAAGTTAACGGAACTAAAAGTTTACGACAAATCGTGAATGGCAAGAAATGCGGAATTAAAGTTTGAAAAAGAGCAGATTTCTATAAAATATGAACCTTAAAAACTTTTGTTTTTTCTTTCTCCAAATCTTGAACGTTTTAAATCACGCAAGTGGAGTATAAATCGTTACCTCGGATTATGGCCTTAAGTTAATCTTGTGTGACACGTCCAAGACTCAGTTCAACTTTCCACAATCCAAATACCGTCACACAATGCGAAAACCAGTCAGAATCTGAGATACGAATTTGGAGAAATTTTTAGTAGAATAAATTTCCTATCTGATAATGTGGACTCAAGAATTTCTCGAAAACACTGGCCAGCATCTTTTTTTTGCGTAGGTTAAAATCTCCAAGCTCTCCCTCAACGATTTGGCTTGTAATTTTTTTCCCAATGGCCACTGTTCACTACGGTTACATCAATATTATTACAACAGTTTCTTCCAAATCACAATCGAGCATCATCCGACGACATGCTTCCCTATGTATCAGTTCTGTTGTGATTTCTATTTCAACTTTCTTTTTTGATGTTCTTGAACCACCACGCCTACATCTCCTGTGTATCCAGACTTTCGATGGTTTTTTTTTTTTTGCAATTCTTAGTTTTGAATTAAAGGTTTGCTATTTTCTTTCCATGTCACCTGTGTTGCGCGACATACCAGGGGTGTAAAGGAGCCTCCCATCAGCGTTTCACATCCCATCTTTGTAGCATTTCCTTTAAGAGAAGTTTGGTGATAGCATTGAGTTTGTAGGCAACATCGAAATATCCAAAGGTCTCTGACTACAATGTCGACTCTAGGCTCATCTTGTCTGTCAATAGATGTTATCCTGAAAAACTTGGTTTCGGAAAAATATCATTCTCGCTGATTGCCAGTTACTTCACAATTCGAAATCAATAATCAATAAATTTTCATCTGTTAAAACATGTTACTTTGACGTTCCTCGGGGATCAGTACTTGCTCCGATTCCATTCAATATTTACGCCACAGACTTACAAGACTGTGATGATGGTCCAGTTTTTCAATATGCTGATGACACCAGCCAATATGAGCATTGCAAGTTTCGTGGTCTTGACACTTGTGTCACTAACATGGATAATCGTCTCTCATTATTCGTTGATTGCTCCCTCGAAAATAACTTACTGTTCAACGTGAATAAAACGAAGTCAATGCTGTTTGCTTCCCCTCAAATGTACAGACACCATCAACTGAGTGATGTGAACACATACCGAATAACTATCAACAATTCAACTCTGGAGTGCGTGGATCAATGGACTGTATTGAACATCACTCTTGATGAACATTTTAAATTGAATGTGCAATTAAACGCGATTATAAAATCATCTTATGGCAAATTGTCTGTGTTCTGTAGATTGAAAAGATTTACTTCTTACCAGAATAAAACAATACTGGTTCAAAGTGTGATTTTTCGCAACTGGATTATTGTAATGCTCTGTACACCAACCTTCCACAATATTCTATCAAGAAATTCCAAGAATAATGAATGTTGCGGCAGGATTTGTTTGTGGTCGATACTGTTCAGAGTAATCAAGTTGGGGTTGGTTGCCTGTCAGAGAACGCATATCATATAGCCCCCTGAAACTTGCACATAAAGCATTGCATGATTATATGAATAGTCATTGTGAATATTCGTGATTGTATTGTTTGTTTGTTTTGTTTGTTTTTCACTTTTTTTAAAAAATTTTGTGCCTACCGCATCTACATTTTCATCATTCGTCTTTTTGCCTTGTTTAACTATTCCATTATGATTCGTGTGTTTGTTTTTGTTGGTTATTCAATAGTTATTTAATAATCATAATATCTGTGCATAATAATAATATGTATTTATAATATATATTTCCCATCCATTACGACTATACTAATCTATAATATTAACTATGTTTATAATGACAAATTATGATGTAAATAGGATGCTTTTAACTTGTTTATATATGCACGAAGAGCCATGTAAATGGATGAGGCTGAAATACACTATTATCATTATCATTTCTTAGCCGGCTCGCATTCAACATCTTGCATACTTCGCCTAGAAGAACTTAAGCTTGGTTCCAATCGGACGATACACTTTTGGCGATATAATTGAAATCTATCCGCGCAGTGAGAACCAAGCTTTATTGCATCCCAATGCAATGACTATATATTTAAAAAGCGTTTACAACTTCCTCATCGACGTCATCTTTCTTTCAAGGAGTCTGGGAAAGAGCTTGGAGATTGAAGAAGGGCCGGGAAGAGATTTGCTCAAAATTTGGGGAAGACATCAAAAGGATTTGGGGAAGACACCAAAAGGATTGCAGACTTGAAATCCAATCAAAAGGCTTTCCAAAAACCCAACAATCAGCTGTACTCAAAAAACGTGTACCACAACAACAGCTGTAGTTACATCTACAAAGGCCAGAAGGCCATCTCAAACAAGAAAAATAAAAGTAAGTTCAAAGCTGGTTTACCCAGCTCCTGAACATCTACCTGATCAACTGCTCAATCAGCTAAAACGAGATGTCCAAAAATTCACCGGAGGTAAACTTCATGAAAATTTGGAAGAATGGAAACGCATAACATATGATACACATTCATTCTTGATATGATTGAATATGGTCTGAGTTTAGAATTCAAATACTTGCAAAGTTCACATGCACCTATAACACATCCAGTTTCAGTGCAGGAGCAGGACATCATAGATGCTGAACTTTTGCAAAAGCATGTTATTTGTCAGTCCACTTATGACAGTGGTGATTTCTGTTCTGATGTTTTCACAAGATTAAAGAAAGCCGGAACACGACGCATGATCCTAAACTTGAAAAATTGAAAGGTTTTCCAAAAGTGCTATGCTAACAATTTCAAACTACCTGTCTAACCGTTACCAATTTGTACAAGTTAATATTACATGTTAAAACTCGTCCAAAAAACTTCAAAAACAAAACACCAACGGAACTTGTTTACAGTATGCTGACGACACGAATCTCTACCACCACACAAAGCCAAAGAACATTGCTGACTGCGCAAAAAAAAAAAATAAATATCGACCTCACCAATCTTGTTAATTGGTCTACAAATACAAACCTGATCTTCAATTCGGCCAAAACTAAATTGATTCTTTTTGCTACAAAACAGATGAGACGTGCACACAACCTCAGCAACCGATTTTACATTTGTAAAATCAATCCTGGTGAAAAGCAAATAGAAAGAGTAAAGTCCTATAACATACTGGGCATTACTTTCAACGAAGATCTCACCTGGAATACACATATCAACAAAGTGACGCAATCGGCATCAGTGACTCTCAAGACCCTCAGCCTTCTCAAACGATTTACTCTATATCATGTACAAAAACAACTAGCAGAATCTCTCATCCTTAGCAAACTTGACTACATTAACGCTATCTGATACCACGCTCCAAAATATCTCCAAAAGCACATTCAACAAGTACAAAACGCTGCAGCAAGTTTCGTAAGACTTTCGTATTTGACTTGTTCAGACGTATTAGCGATAAAGTGGCTACCGACGATGGAACGTTCAGAACTTGCTCCCGCCAAATTGGTTTACAAATCCATCAACTCTGAAAACTGGCTAAAATATCTGCCAATGAGAAGACGTGATCCAACACAACAACTATGAGGTAATACCCACGACCTAGATACCATCACATGTAATACCAACGCCCCACGGTTAACATTCGAATATGAGGCATCAAAAATTTTCAACGAATTACCATTAATATGCCAAAATGCAGACAGTTACTCAAGCTTCACGACTGCTACAAAAAGTTACTGTTTTGATAAAGCCACAGCACGTATTCTCTCAAATTTAGAATAAATTTGTTGTATCATATTAACTTCTATATTTTTCTGTTTCCTTTTCCTTTTTTTTGTTCGAGCACAGCTTACAGTCCCAATACTTTGTCAATCTAGCCTTTATCAGATTTAGCTGTTTTGTCCAATTTTAACCTACACTCAATTCGTTAGCTGGAATCCATGACTGAGCAATAATGTATACGTTAATACTATTTTAATTTTTTTTATGTTGACGCGATGCAAACACTTATATCATACGCATTTCTGGGTGAAGAGCCAAATGTATTTATTTGGTAATACTGGATGCAAATCCTTATCTTATCTTAAGATCAAGAACATCTTATCATTCAACGGATTACCAAACACCGTGAGAAAGTTAGAAGATTTTCAACAATTCCAGAAGGAAACGAAAACGTATCTAACCGATAAATCTCTTGCTCGTATTCCATCTGCCTAGTCAAAATAGTTGTTACTTTTGTTTATTATTTATTATTATTTTCTCTTTAATTTATATATATTTATATATTTGAATTTAGACTTTGTAAATTGTGGATGTCGAATAAATGTTTAATAATTATAATAATAATAATAATAATAATAAAAGGAAAAGGTCAAAATGATACTGGTCATTCTTGATTGGCCCACTCAGACCTGGTATCCGCAGGCCATGCAGCTTGCTGTGCGGAAGGTGATCTTTCCACCCCGAAGTAACAATCTCATTCTTCTTTATTGGACAACAGAACAGCATCCATGACCCTGTTTGCAGTTCTGACACGATTTTGACAAATCAAGACATACTCTATGCATCAATCCGACATGGAACGAGAAGTAAATATGACAGATACATTTGAAGCTTTTTGATGAATACTGTAGGAAACGCAAAACTACACTTCATGGGTCAATGCCAACCTGGTGATAGATTTTCTCCCAGGAATGTTCAATGACTACTGCTTCATATGATCTGCACTGTCAGCAGTTGCCACCATATTCTAAAATTTCAGAACATTCACTCTGTGTTTGGCAATTGCTGACTTGAGAATTAGAAAATTGTTTCTATTTTCGCAAATTAGAATTATTTACTGTTTATTTATTAAATTTTGTTCAACATGAGTTCGACAGCTCCTGCTTTGAGTTTTTCATTCGATTTTGTTGCACATTTGTTCGATGAATGTGCAAAATATCGAGAGGAAAACCAAACGCTCAAGAAACAAGTTGAACATTTATCCTCTCCTAAGGGAGAAATTTGAAATACAAGAGGAATTGTGGATACTAAAAATAGATTATTATAAGGAAATTGGAAACTCGTGTGATGATAAGGAAAAGTGGGAAGAAAAAAATGGATGATCAGCAAATTGAATTTTTTGATGAAATTGATCTTTTTCGTTCAAAGATCGAAGACCTCAAGCAAAAGTAGTTTTTTCTGGCATGCTGAAGAGCCGTTGCTAAGCGACAGAACTGTATATATCAGCTACAATTCAAAGTTACAAGTATTAGTTAGAACATTTCATGCCTTGAAGGGGAGGGGGTCATCTGTGTATCCACACAAAAAAAACGTATAAGAAAATGATATCAGATTAGTTCGAAGCAAATCTCGGATTCACCTAACCTGCTGAAAACGGATGATGACGAGGATAAAATCTGCAGAGAATATATAAATTTTTCTTTTCGTTTTGTACAGTTTACAAGAAGTAGGTAGTTGGTGCACGATCTAATGAAATATATACGAATATTGAACGATCAGAAGAAAACTGATTCAAAAGATCCAAAACAGCAAAAAAATACAAAGGCAGTACAAAAGGTGAGGCGGTAGGGAAGTTCATTTTATTCCAATATAATAGAGATATACTTTTCCAACAAAACTGGAGCATCCATAGAGTTCATATAGTGGTGGCATATCAACTTGAATGTTTGTCTATCCATGGAACTAATATGGCTTTCCGAAATGACGGGAGGGATGTGAAAAAGATTTGAAAGATGACATGCTCAAAAAATTGCAACATTAACAATGACGATAATAATAACAATAATATAAGAAGAACAACAATAATAATAACAATAATAATAATAATAATACTAGGAATTACTTTTTTACATGACATACGAAAATTATGCGGGATGAATTTAAAAACGCTAATAAATTAGTGACAGTTCCCACACTATCATACAAAATAGAAATAAGTTTGAAGAATTCGACCAATCAAATTCTTCACTGTCATCGTTTTATGTCTCGAAAAAACGACGAAAAGGGCAAAAGAGAGATTTTAATCTGAGCACATCGGATTCCCTTGCCATCCAATTATACTAGAAGTTGAAAAATCCGACCATACAAAACTTTCAAAAAGCATCCTTTCCGATCACTGATTCATCAAAATCACGAGGAACTGCGATGTTGCTATTACTGCTGTCTTAAAACACATAATGTGTAAAGTCATTTGGCAATCACGTTTGTCGCCATGGAAACCCAGTTCTAAAATAAAAAGGGGACGATAGCGTGTTGAGTGAAAGTACATGGAAAACATACGTGCCCAGGGAAATGTATGCATGTACCTCTACTGACGGGATGGCTAATATGTTAGGGATTGGTTGAATTTGAGTGTTGCGATGTAACAGATACTGATCGGTTGGGAGTCTTATCTTTCCCTTTGTCTTTCATTGATCTAGTCGATTGGGTTCTTGATACACTGCCAATATTAGCATCTATGTTTTTTCTAAACATAACAGAAAGACGGCTTTACCTTTTAACTTTCGCTCCTTCACAAAGGAAATTTACAGGTAACCGGACATTTCCCCGACGGATAACTACCCGAACATACATTTCCCTGATTAGACATTTCCCCGACCTTGAATTGGAAGTTGGGGCTGTTTCTGACTGAAAACATTCCCCGATAGTTCCCCGATCAGATAAGGAAAACCTCTTTATTTCATTCTTTCAAACATTCTTCATCAGATAACACAGAAGAATGTTTACTAATAAGTTTTTTTAAGTTTAGCTTTGGTGTCTGGCTCTTTTCAAAGTTTTCAGCAAATAGATCCGACATTAATTTGTAAAGAGGTTACGATCACGTTCATCTGACAATTTCTTTGCACCTAAGTTGATGGTGCAAACATAATAAATTTAAGGTCTGGTTAAGACTCGTTCTTTGAAACAGTCTACTAGGACCTTTCATGGAAAGCTTTTGTAGTGATGAGAAATGTTCAGATGAACCCAACTGGCAGTTCCCCTCATTATTGTGGTAGTTGTATTATATATTAAAGAAATAACTGAATAAGGGGAACTGCCAATTGATTATTTAAACAGTAAATCCACCTTAAAGGAAAAGTCCTAGCTTCCAATGCAAAGTCGGGGAAATGTCTTAACGGGCTAATATCTGGTCGGGGACCTGTCCATCGGGGAACTTTCATTCGGGAAAATGTCCTAGAACCAATCGACAACGAAACAATATGTTTTCAGGAAAGAAGAAGGAAATGGCGCCCTTACCCTTTCTTAGAAGAACCTACAGTAACTTTTTGCACCACCCGTTTTTGTAAATTTTGAACCCATTGTTTTTGATCATCTACAGTAGTAGCCATGACAAGAAGATCTTTAGCTGTAGCAAAGTCGACAGTTACTAAAAAAAGGAGTTCGTGGGAGTTTTAAAATGAACATACGCTCACGACGGTTTATCACAGGCGTTGTTAAAAGAGAAATAGTGCTCACCTTTACAGTTTTGGATGTAATCTTCATCTCGATCGACATGATCTTTGTGACACTTCAAATGACATCCTGTCAATCAAAACGTATATTCAGTAACGCAAAAAAATGAATCATTTGTAACACACGCAACACATAATCAAAAATTGTGATACTTACGCCTGCATTCCAAAGCAGGTGGCGGTTTGATAACATTCCACATGGCTTTGGGACACAAATCACAAGTTGTTGGCATATGATAGTGCATTTGATAAAACTGATGATCTTTATATGAGATACTGAACCCAGCCTTATCCTGATTATAAAGAAATGATAAATAATATTTCAATACTGAAGAAGCTTTTACACGCAGTTTACATGCAGTTGACTTACTTCCAATTCTTGGTCGGTCCTTTCATCTGGATTTTTTCTCTCGCCTTCGTTTGCATACAGAATCTGTTACATAACAACATTGTTTTAATAATAATGACACGTTGTATCGTTGCAATGAAAGAATAAGGATGGGTACTCTACCTGAAATATTTTGGGGATGTCTTTGGCATCAGCTCTGAGGACATCGCCTTGCGTGACAGAACGAACATGAAATAATTTGCTATGGGAACACAATGGAGATGAATATTTTGTTTGACTGACGAATTTAGTTGAGAAATAAAGGATTGTCGTGTTAGACAATCAAAACAAAAGTTACCTAATATCTAAAATCATTGAAGGAGTAGACGCCGCTTTGTCCTGTTCGTTATTATAAAAAAATATTTTACGACTACTGACAACGACGTATTGTTGCTTCCAGTCGTATCGTTTCTTGTTTTTCTTTTCTGGTATGGATAACCAGCCTTCCATCTTGAAGTTCGCTAAGTGACAAATAGTTATCAGAAAATCAGTTCAACAGTAACTAAGTAGTCATACCATGCAAGCAAGACTTCCCAAACAAATCCTTGCAAAAAAAACCCTTACATGTTTGTGGCAAGCCACTTTCTGCATCACTCGGTACTAAAGACCGTACAACAGTTAGATCATTGTTTAGACTTGCTATCTGTTCCTGCAGTTGCTCGATAGTCATGTCTTTAGAATCAGCTTCCATCTAAAAAATAATTGACTGGATGAGAGCGTCTGAGATTAACACAGCATCATCATTCCTGTTTCTTGGTTTATAGCAGTTACCTTGAGTTTGCCAAGTTCTTCTTTCGTTTCGGTGATAGACTGAAATTATCAAATTGACATTTTATAGAAGATCGCAAAAACGTTTTCAAATTCTCTTGAACATTAAAACAACACTGGTCCATCGGATTAACTTGCCAAGAATTAATACTCACCGTGTTCAACTCAAATATTTGACCCTGAGTTTTCGTAACCACTTGTTGGTACTTGTCTTTCTCCTTTAAAAAAATATGGGATGTGATGATTACAAAATTTGTGCTGATTCAGCAAACTCTGAAGAACAACCTCCTATCATTAATAAAGAAATAAGACTTGGATACAACTTCAAAATACATTTTCTGGACAATCTCAATATGATGATAGCATTACCGATAACATTACCAATATGCAACGTTAATGACCATTAATAAGCTTTCAAGATATTTGGATTTGCTATGTTAGAACTCGGAGAATAGTGCAAGTAAGTCACATCAACTATTGCTACCGACCTGCTTTAATTCTAATTGCAGTTTTCTGTTTTCTTTTTCCTTCTTTTTCACTTCAGAAGAACTAACTCTTCCTTTGCCTTTTCCAGTACCCACATCTTTACGCTGAATAACTTCTGCTAACTTATTCACAGCCTGCGTTTTTAAAGTCTTTTCTGAAAGCAAAGCCTTTTTCAAAGCTTCATAATCCACGTTATTACTCGTGGTGTCACTTGCAGCTTTATCCATATCTGAAATGGACAGAAATGAAATGTTTACACTATCCACAGCATCACAACATACTCAACTCTGATCGATGTGAGATGATCACCTTGTTTTAACTGCTCTATGTTTTCTTCTAATGATTTGATTTCGTTTTGTTTATTCTGCAGAAGTAATTCTGCGGGACGTATTTTCTCTTCCAGCTAAAACATCAAAAGGGTAGTTCAATTATCATCTTTAACAATTTCTACAGGATATTCCAAGAATGCAAACAATTCAGTAAAAATGAAATAAGAAGAAAATGATAACAAAAAACCTGGGAAATTTGGTTGTTTTTATCCGATATTTCTGTCTTATGCCTGGCCTGTACATCCTTTACTTCTAACTCCAGCATAGTCTTCTCCTTTTCAAGATCGGATATTTGTTCTTCTGCAATGGATCGTGCTAATTCTTCAGACTCTGCTTTGGCAAGCGCCAGTTCGAGTTGTGCTGACAGCGAATCTCTTTCTTCTTGTAGAATCTGTAGGTCGCGTTGTATAGCTTGAATTTGTTTCGTGCGTTCGTCCACCTCCTCCTTTAATTCTCGCACTTGTGTTTTATACAGTGTCTGAAAATCGAAGTAACACCCTTCACAAACAACAGATAGAAGTGATCTCAAAACAACAATGCAAAAGCTTAAAAGTAATCGCAAAACAACAGCAACAGCAACAGCAACGACAACAACAACAACGTACAGAAAAGTACTGTTCAGCTTCCAGTTGATCTTGCAACTCTTTCATTTGTAAATCATCTACAGCCGATGCACTAAATAACAAGGATATTGATATTCTCAAACAAATAATAAAATATCTAAAGAAGGTTAATTAGAACTCAAATGATGTATTACAGATTAAAAACGACCATATTCTAACAGTGCTTTTGTTACTATTTTGTTACTACACTCAGGTAAAGATTATTGAAGTAGTTTTCATAGCAACACCATAGCAACACCAGTCAGTACCTCATCAGCTTATGCAGAGCTTCTTGCGCTTGTTTCTTTTCATCCAAAGCTCTGTTACAATCCGATTTTAATTGCTTTTCTTGTGTTTTCAAAACTGTCAAATCTGATGTGATTGTGTTAAGTTCCTGCTGCACCTGTGAACGCTTTGAACTTTCTTCCCTCAGAGCTTTCTTCGAACTATCCACCTTTAATCATAAGTTATAAAAGAGATTTTATTAAAAAAATAAAATTGGATGATGTCGCAATGGATCCGTCCAAGACAGAAAGCAGCTTACCATCTTCTGGCCGGCTTGATAATCTTCCTCAAG
Organism: Turritopsis rubra; assembly: GCA_039566895.2. Taxonomy (NCBI): domain Eukaryota; kingdom Metazoa; phylum Cnidaria; class Hydrozoa; order Anthoathecata; family Oceaniidae; genus Turritopsis; species Turritopsis rubra. The sequence goes on along the minus strand of CM077625.1, from coordinate 9,635,811 downwards.
TCGTGCAAGCTTTTGTTTATGATTCTTTAAGTCAAGTTGCAATACATTTACTTGTCTTTCCAAATTTGCTGCCTTAGATTCAGCACGGATTCTGTCATCCCTTTCTTTTTGTATATCAGCAGCTAGACACGAATGATTGTATATATGGAGAGCCATTTTATCAACTGCCTGCAATGTTACTGACCTTGCAATTAATTAACCTTAATAATGCTTGGTCATGAATCACAAAAATAAGGAAAACAAACAAACCACAACAAAAAAACCCAAAAAAAACAAATGTAAACAATGAAAAAGAAAAACATAACAAAAACAAATAAACGTACATTCTTTTTCAAGAATCTGAATTTCTGATAACTTTTTTTCTTTTTTCTCAGCATTGAGCTTAGCAAGTTGAAGCTAAAAGAACAAAAGTTTAATACAAAATGGTGGACTATAAAACAACTGAAAAAACATGTCAACTAAAAAACATCATGTCAACTAAAATTTCTAGAAACCCTCTCATAACAATCTCCACTACATCAACTTCATACCGAATGATTTTTTTTGTCTGCTTCATTACGAGCTTGTAGCTGCTTGTATTCAAATTCGATATCAGCTTTGGATTTTTCTAAGGTTATTAATTCATCCTGTAGTTTCTGCATAGCAGTAGTATCACTTTTGTATTTGCTCCGGAGTTGATCAACTTCATCTTTTAAAGCTTGATTTTGTTTCTCGATTTCTCTTCTAATATCTTTTGCATGTTTCACAGAATTAATCTCAGCCTCTAGTGAAACTTGTGCACGCAACAATTCTTTTTCAATATTAGCCTAAACCAATACACAAATGAAAAATTAAATGAAGAAAATCCATACTGTGAAATCAGTACTCTAAGACCACATTTGCAGGGTGTTGCCTAACAGCATTGTAATTTGCAAAACTATAGCTAGATAATGATTGTTTAGCAAAATTCCTTTGGAAGGATTTATTTTATTAAAATTAAACATTATATTAAAAGTTGGGTACTTCAAACAACTATATATCCAACATAAGCTGGCATATGATCAGTCCATATGAAAGAACGTAATGAGTTAAAATTAATACATGCCTTAGAATTAGCCAACATCCTATTTTTTTCAATAAGTTCTTTGACGGAATGTTCAGCCACTGTCTGCGATCTTTTCAAGTCATTCTCAACTTTCTTCAGCCGCATGTTACTGTCCGTCTCAACACGTAACTTTTCTTTTAGATCAGAATTCTAGTATAATATAAATATTGAACATACATGATGTAATTTTTATTATGTACAAATCAACTGTTTACTTCATAAACTGAACTGACCTCTTTTTCCAGAGATTGAAGTTTGCGTTGCAGTTTGCTACTCTCTTCTCTTATGTCATAATCAGAATCTAGTTTACTTTGTAGTTCTTGCACTTTTTGTTCTAACTTTCTTTTTGCGTCTGCTTCAAATTCAGCTTTTCTTTGATTTTCTTTCATGTCGTGTTTATATAAAGCATTTGCCCTTTCCAAGTCTCTGTTTTGAGCTTCAGCCTTTTTCCGTGCTTCCGCCTAAATATCAATTCAAGAAACATGTAAGACATGTATGAACAAGGTGAAAGTCTTGAAAGCTTTGAAAAAAAAATCGATAAATTGTATATACTTCTTCTGCGTTATCTTGAATTAACTTGGTTTGTTTTGCTTTTAAATTCCTATGAAAGAGTAACACAAATTAACTGTGTACGAATGGTATCAACATTTTCTTTCAGATGATTCTTTTATTACGTTCTCTTCTTTCTCCTTTCAAAGAAATTGTCAAAAAAGACAGGAAAGTTCTACGGATGCTTATTAAAGGGAGTCCTGTGTCCAAAATGATATTTTGAGGGATGATAGGACTCAAAAAGATTTTAAAGAAGTTTTTTGGCAGTTCTTGGCAGTTCTGTTTCCTTGGCCAGATAATTTGATGAACAAATCACCAAATTATGGTGTCATAAGATTACTGTATTATTGTAGATGTGTGTAACTTTTGAACTAGTTAATATTGTAACTTCATTCTTCTATCATTCACCTGAGAGTAGAATTTCTTATTTAGCAATAAATTACAAAAATGTAATATTCAATATATCAAAAATTAACTGAAATGTTAGCAACAATCTTATAACATCAGAATTATGCACTGCATAAATTAAATCTAAGATTTTAAAAATGAAAATATCCCAAAATCTATAAAGCATTATAAAATACTGAAGAGACTTTTGGATGCAGGAATTCCAATAAGTTTTGTTTATCAAATCATCATCTTGTTGCAAACCAAGAAAAAAAGATGAAATGAAAAAAACAATGGAAAAATTTCATAAAACAATTCGTTTCTCACATAGGTCACATTTAACAACAATTAACTGATGTTTCTTTTAACAGTTTTTAGAGATAATGATAGTACAATTACTTTATGGTACTTTCTGTTTCATCTTTGGTATTTTTTAGTGTGTTCACTTCTTTTAGAAGTCTCTTGTTTTCATCAGTAAGTGCTTTCACCTAAAAACCAAGTGACAAATAAATAAAACTTCACTAAATCCTCATTTGACCTGCTTCAACTTCATGACCTGCTTCAACTTCATGATCGCATTTGGTGATTTACCTTGACTGGACTCTGCTCAACTACTGGTGATGAATCCTAGCAAAGAAAAAGAATATTGTCAACTACTGGTGATGAATCCTAGCAAAGAAAAAGAATATTGTCAATACATTGAAGGATGTAATATGAATTTCAAAGATGCCGACGAAAATACATACTTGAACGCTATTTCTGATTGAGAGTGACTTTGCGTTATTTGATAATATTCTAAAAGAGAAAGAAGTTTGATACATGACAACACAGAATAACAACTGACTCATAAAAAACAAGTTATCAAACAAACATACTTATTATGTTTGGAATATGTAAATCCAATGAACGGGAGATGATTGCCTGCAAAAGCCTGAAACAAATTTAGAAACAACAATTATTCTTTCGTCTTCATAATAAATGATTTCTTTTTCAAAATGGTAAAGTTTTGGATATGATCTCTCCAACATCATAGTGTGAAAGTATTTATTACCTTTGTTAATTCAAATGTGTCATTTATCCCATCTGGATCATTTATATCTTCGAAATTGGATGTATCATCATCACCTCTGAGTTCTGGAACTACTGGTGCCTCAGCTGAATAAGCAAAAAACTCACACACTATAAAATTCCCTTCAGTTAATAGTCATTTTTAGAAGTTTCAATACTGTTTTTATGATTGTACCTGTAATTTCTTATATATCTGCCTGCATATCTCTCACTTCATTCAATATGTTCCAATAACTATAAATGATTTCCCTGAATGTTACACTTTCAAATTGACTTACTTGTTCGAATGGTTTTCCAATCCCACAAGTCTGTGACAAAAAATTTATGTTTTTGAATAGCAGCTATGCCATTTCTGCCCAGTCTCTCATTTCTACGTCAAATAAAACAAGATTGGATCAATATGTGTCCATTTTTCACATTAGCAATTAACAGTTGCAGATCTTACAAACTGGATTGTGAAAAAACAAAAATAAACCAAATATTCTACCTGTCGGTTAGAAAAGCACATATAATTTTCTTTGCATTACTGGAAATTTCAATATCATCAGGAAATTGCAAAGAATTCTTGTGGTTCATTATTTTACCTGAACAAAAAGGAGAAGATGTTATTTCGAATCACACACCATCAAATGAAAAAGAATTATTCAAATGAAAACCATATTACCATAGGTGCCAACAAGAGAATCAGCAAAGAAGGGAGTTTCACCTAAATGTTGTAAACAGAAGATTTATTGAAGAAACTTCTTCTCTACACCACTGAATGTGATTTTTATGGAGATCACAATATCTTCCAGTGGAATTCAATGTACGTTATTATTATTCAAACTATATTTACTCAGGTCAAATTCTTTCAATAAATATATGTTGATATCAATAGAGAATCTGTTAAATAATATGCTAGGATGTAAAATAAATGGAGAAAAGGTAAAAGCACATGAAGTAAAGGAAGTGAAACAGGCAATATGGTTTGGTCTGGAAATATAGTGAGTAAAATCTAGCTGAGGATAACTAAATGATAGAATCTAGTAAGACTGAAATTGGGTGAAATTAAATCCCAGGTGTAAATTTAAATTGGTTTTTCCTTGGCTAAAATAAAAATTCAACATACCAACAAGCATTTCATATAAAAACACGCCAACCGACCAATAATCACACTCGCGACCATAAACCCCCTCACCTCCCTGTGATCTTAAAACCTATAAAAGATTCACATAATGACATAATGAAACTGCTTCAGATATGGCAAGGATATAACGTGAAAGTGCCCTACCTCAGGAGATATGTAATCAGGAGTACCAACGGCTGTGTCTGAACGCACAAGTCCATCTTTATTCATTTTCATGCAGGTGCCAAAATCTGCCAGTTTTAAGTGGCCTCTTTTGTCTAACAACATGTTATCTGGCTTTACATCTCTAAACATATCAATTCATAAACTATTTAGATACAAATATAGCCAAATATCTAGAAATGCCTAATGTTTTACCAAGAATGAAAAACTGAATAAGTTAGTTCAATTAGAAAATCAAAACATTAGAAGACCATCAGGCTGTCTACTCGAATTAGAAATCTAGAAATCCTGAATTTTTGATATTTTTAACTTCCTGACAAATATAGCAAGTATACATTATCAGGATAGAGAAGGATCATGAATTTAGTACAAACAATTCTGAAGATATATAATTTACCATTATTGCTGGTGACTAGAAATAACAGGCCGACACATATTTTCATTCAGTCACTCTCATAATAGGGTTTTCAGACTAAATAAGATTGAACATTTCGGAAAAAAACGAGAGGATTGGTAACCACCGAAGTGTGGCCACTGACTTTTAAATTCCTGATATTTTCCCAACAAATGCAAGTATTACTCCCTGAAATGTTCCTGACAATTTTACTTTAAATTCCTGACTTTCCTGACATGTAAAGTGTATAAGAGGTTAGTTATTTTTATGACATATACATCAATCAAATACACTATAAGTACCTGTGGATAAAGCCCATATTATGAATAGCGTCTAAAGCTAAAATTACTTCAGCAATATAAAATTTAGCCCAAAATTCTGGTATATCGTAATTACTCATCAGATTGACCAAATCACCACCTAGGAATAAAACATTAACAAAAAATTACTACCCACAGGTGCAGCAACAAACAAGATATTTAAATTCAAGCAAACATATTGCACAATTTATTTACTTACTGCAATTTATTTACTGAATTACTGTATATTATAAGCTTCTTTCTTGTTAGACAATTTTAGGTGATGTTAGGTGATTTTACACAATGTATGTTCAAAGATCTACTTTATAATATTAAGTTAAGCTTTCTTACCTGGCATATAGTCCATGATAATGTACAAAAACTTTTCATCTTGAAAAGCAAAATGAAGCTATTGAAATAAAACCATTTAAATAAGAAAAGCAATATCAACGATGACACATCATCCCAGTTGTTCAGATAAAAAAATTGATAAAAATATACCGCAATAATCCAATCGGAGTTTGCATGAGCCATTATATCACGTTCTTCCCAGAAAAAAGCAGAGTCGGACCGTTTTATCTAAAAAACAAACATACAAATTATAAGAAGCATTTTCGGAATAACCCATGTGAATAATAACCCAAAAATTTACGAAATTTTAATGAAAGTACAGTAAAATCATTAGTTTGATTTTTTGTCATTTTCAAACAAACAACAGATTTTGACATTGAGTACCAATCTCAAAGGAAGACTTACCATTTCGAATTTACTGAGAAGTTTCATTGCATATACTTGCTTTGATTCTTTGTGGCGTACCTGAAAATAAACTTTGACATAATAGTTGCACACTTCAGCTAAATTATCTTATGATACTGATATGCAATCTTGCTTTTTTCTTACCTAACTTTGGAAGAAAGAAAGTCAGGAAAATTTTGGGAAGTTCATAAATGGGAATATCTGTGTCTTTATGTCTTTTCCTTATTAGTATAAGGCACTTCTGCCTAGTGTTTTTAATCGTCTTATGAAGTGTTTATGGTTAGGAAGACATGACAAAGCATCTAAGCAGGAGTAAAAGTCGTAAAATCTGTTGAGTTGTGACGGAATGAAAGTTTAGAGGTTTAATTGATTTGTTGGCTGGGTTGTGAATAGAATGAGTTAATACCAATGGGGTTTTTCAAATGTGAAGGAAAACTCAGCAGAATAAGGGAACATGAGGAAGTGTGATTCTTTTTAAGATTTAGTAAATATATCTTCTTTGATATACTTGGAGAGTTAATTTTGTGATGGGTAGTAGCATGTGAGTGTTACTTTATTCAGGTGATATATCATAATTAGATGAAAGAATAGATGAAAGATTCTTGGGCAGCGTTTTTGTGTTACACAGAATTATTATCAAATGGTTAGTGTAGCGTGTAAAAAAAATTATGGGGAATTACGTAAAATATTTTTACACGCTTTACTAGTCAGGGCGAAAAAATTTGAAAAGTATGTGCAATTTTGCGGAGGATTCAATTGTTGTCAAAAGTTACTTCTAGTGACACAAAGAAACAAAAAATCTTCACTGGCCAACTCAAACCACAGGTTTGACATATTCATGATATTTATCATATACTTTTCAAATTGAAATGGTAAGCATAATCATGAATATCTCGGATATGGATAACCATTGTTGGATCATTGAGAATAGCGAACTTAAAATTCAACAGATCCCTGTGCAAGAAGAGATTCTGGATTCTGCTTGTGTAAAAAGTCTTTTAGGGGGAATGTGTGTACAAGGAAAACTCTCAATATAGCGGACACCTCCTTATAGTGGACACATTTTCCATGGACAGATGCCCTTGCTCCTTGAAGTCCAAACCTCTACTTAGTGTACACCTTCTTATAGTGCTCAGAATGTTTTGGTCCCAATGGTACAGAGAATATATATACAGAGAAGTTTGACTGTATTACAATGTTGAGTCTTCCAAGTAACGTGCCCACGTGCCCTATGTTCCCTACTTTTCTTTGAGATAAACATTGGGAATATAAGTGACATCTTTTATAACAATAAGTTCCACATGCTGTAGATAGATTTGCTCACCTTCAGCATATTAACTCTTCCACTCCCCTTATTGTTTCAATATAATACTAAAGAGATGTTATCAAAAGCAGAGTCATATATCAGATGTCACCAGAACATTTTTTTCGATTGTTCCTTTCGTCATAAGTAATGTCTGTGTAAAGTTTCAGCATCAACACATTTCTGGTTTGGAAGTTATGTTGGGGGCTTGAATTCATTCATTCTGATACCCCACTCTTGTCTGATTTGAACACAACAAAAGGTCTAGCCCATTAGGAGACATTGTTTGACAGCGTACTGGCCAGGGGCAAATTCGAGCAATAGCTTGTGTATCTGTAGAGGGTGTCCCACTGATGAAAACCCTTTTTTCTGTATACTTATGAATTTCTGGGTGTTGATAAATTTTTAAACTTTTTGAAAAAATTCTACTTTCAACGAAATTATGATTTCAAGAGTCATTAAGTCACAAAACAAAGGTGTTCCAATAATATTTTAACAATTTTTAGCATAACTAGTTAATTTTCAAGAATGTTTCAAATGTGTTTATCCCATGAATAGGAATATCTTTTGATGGTAATATCTCGAGAAATATTCATTTTTAGGCCATGATGTTTTTGTAAACTATTCTTAGAATTTTGTGCTCTTTCCAAAAATGTCTCAGCTGTTGTGAAGAAAACAATTTGGGAGGTACTGGAATATTGCTGACGTCATTGATGTGATCTTACACCCCACAAGAAATTTCAAAAGAGCAAGTAAAGCAGTTTTTAATCTATGATGCTTACACTCACATATTTGAGTGGTTTTAAATCCTCCAGATAGTTAATTAAAAATTTTAAACATCAGCTCAGTAATAGTTCATCGTCAACATTCCATCCCGTACATTTTTTTAATCAATTTTTGAAGCTCTATAACGTGGTACTACTTTCCGTTTGCAATTTTGTGACTTTTTTGTCACCATTTAGAGGGAGAGCACGGATGGCTGTAACTTATGGCTGAAATTTATCGGGTTTTTTGTTTACGCCACACTGGTAAATCTATAATGTTTCCGGCAGCAAATTGTGTGTACGCATGAATAGTGGGTTTTTACATAAACTGTTATATTATACATAAAACATTTCTTACAAGCTGGACTTCACCAAAAGCTCCACGACCTATCACTTTCACAACACTAAAGTCAGAAACGTTAGTTCGAGTTTTTTGAATATATTTTGCAGCTTGTCCATCTAAAACAGATAAAAAAAACAAATTTAGAAATGATCAGATCAAAATACTTGAATAATATGCAGGGGTGCCACTCAAAATTCCTTTCATGAATTTATGCTTAAACAACTCTAGATTTTATTTTCAAGCTTGTTTTGTGTTATTTCTTCTGATCCACAACAAAACAAAATATATGATACAAGACTTGAAGGTGTGACACATCCACAAAACTGACTTGAACAATGGTGAATGGTCAGTTTGGAAAAATAAATTTTCAACAAAAATATCAATATTATCAAAGATAAAATGTTTATTTTAAAGGAAGAAAATTTTGCAGAAGAAACTTTCGAAATTTAGGAATATAAACCAGTTTCCAAGCTTTTAGTTTGATAACTATAGTGAGCCTTTTTAACATTAAACATGTACATGAAAGGTTAAATTGTTAAGGATAATTCTCTGTTTAAGTAACATCAAGTAACATCACATGGAAAGCAACAGTCTGAATGATATTTAACAGAAAATACCTAGTACAATGAAATTAGAACAAAAACATGAAAGTTTCAATTCCAAAACCATTCCAGAACAATTCAAGGAATTCCAGAAACGGTGGCCACCCTGACAAGGTCACCAATTGTTGCCGTCCTATATTTTTTTTTCCCTTTCAATAAAATGCATTTGCAATTTATAAGAAACCTAGGAATCTATGTTTTCTTTGATTAAGGGGTATATATTTAATTAACACTAATTTGGTGCACGTATCATTAATTTTCAGGAGTAAGGAAGTTTTAAAAATATTCATTTACTTTCTTTGTGCCTGTTCACGGAATTACAACCATTACACACTGGTTTCTCCACATAAAGGACAATTGCTAACAATTGCTTTTAATATGATTATACAAATATAATGTTGAAACTCAGTATGGTTATCTAATTAGAACTTAGGTAGTAAACCTATCGTATGTTTTGTTTTCATTTCTGATAAAATTACTAGTTTCATAATTGCATTTTGGGGATCAGGAATTAAAACGTTAAATAAAGAAAGATAGAAAATTGTCTACTTGTAAAAAGTATTTTTTTTAAATATATAATTGAAACAACAATTTTTCTGGAACATTTTTGCCACCTATTTTGTTATTTTTATTGAATATTCATTGTTAGTGTTAGTGACAAAAATATACTGGATAGAATTTATGTACGTTTTCTTGATGTTGAGTAACATATAATATCATGAGTGAATGTAGCAAAACGACTCACTCAAGTTCAAAATTTTGATTACTAAATATTCTTTCAAAGCCTGTCAGAAAAAAATATTTCCTCCTAGGGTGAAAAATAATATAAGGTCATTTGTTTCAATAAGATGATGAGAGCGTGTTTATGTGAAGTGTCTTATACAAGCACTTTAAAGAAGTAGAACTGTGTTCAAATTTGAATAATAACTTAAAAGATCTGGAAGCTGTCAATCAAATATAAATCCATGTCTACAAATGCATTTGGAAACATTTCAGATAGATCTTGAATTGTTTATTATAACAACCAAGTGTTGATGTAAAACATCCATTTCTGTCTACTCAACAAGGTTTTTTCAGTCTAAGGTATATTACAAGTTTAAAAGATAAAAAAAAGTATATGAATAAGTTTAACCTTTCTGACATACTTACATCTGTCGATAAAATTTTCAAAGTTTTTTTCTTTCCTGATGTTTGGAAAATCGCAATCATTGTAAACAGATGTGATAGCATCCTATGAAAAAAAATATAGAACCAAATGAGATCAAATGAACTAAATCAGTAACATTTTCAAAAAACATGAAAAAGCATTTTCTATTGGTACAGCTTCTAAGTGCATTTTCTTAAGAGAATAAACAAAAATATAACAGGTCGCACAGATGTATTGCGTAATTTTTGACATTCTTAACAAACTTATATAATGATTTATTTAATTAAAGATAAAAGAAAAAGAGATATTTTAAAATCTTTTTTTTCAAGCTACCATTCATATATATATATATATATATATATATATATATTGTAAATAAACAGCATAGAAATGTCAAGGTGCTTAAGGAAAGACCTGTTCTATTTTACTTTTCCTAAATAAAATTTTCCATATTACACAGTGGATTATTATTATCATTATTATCATTATTATTATTGATATTATTATTATTATTATTATTATTATTATTATTATTATTATTATTATTATTATTATTATTATTATTATTATTATTATTATTATTATTATCATCATCATCAATTTATTTGGTAAAGAAGGTCGTAATTTACAAGGCAGTGTGAGACACTGATCTGGGGTTACTAAAATAAATTATATACAAAACTAAATGTAGATAAGCAGCATATAGAAGTATATCCTAGACTAGCGGTTTCACAATTGAGGAGTTTGAGATTTGAGATGTTTTGGATATCGTGAAGAGTCTTATAATTTGTGAAAACATCCATTGCTTTAGCTATTTATAATTTCCAATGAGAAATTTCACATTTTCTTTCACCGAAATTGTGAAATTTATTGCAGCGATAATCTTACAAAAAGAATGCTCAAGGAGAAAATCTAGATGCTTAAATCAAATTGCCACTATGTTAAAGAAAGAAAGGAAACTTAAGTGATGTATTAAATGTTTAAAAAAACAACTTTGAAGGTAATATTTCAATACTTGTCATAAAAAGAATGAAAATGATATTACAAGATATTGTCACAAATTAAATACTGCCAAAGTGAAGGTAATTTTGTGTATTCAGAGTAACATGTAAAATGCACATTTGTTTCAAATTGTATGGGTTCTTTGTGAAGTTAGTAACAATTAATAAATTTTAAGTTTTTGCATCTCAAATTTTAAATCATTAACAGATTATAAAACCAATACATCAAGAGTTTCTTGTTGAAAGAATTTTTAAGAAATTCTAAAAATGAAAATTTTCTTCACTGAAGCCAACTACTTTTATATTTTTCTCTATAATGCAAGTTCGTCACAGGAAAATTCACAAGAATGCAAGTTCGGTTTGACACCATCTAAAGAAATATACATCTGTCGCCTATTTTCAAGATGCTTCTGGTTATTTTATACATTATATTAGTCTTAGTTGTTAAAATCACTTTATATCAAATATAGTTTTTAGTTATGTATATTCGTACAGACAAAAGCAAGGCCTGCAAGTCATTTTACTTCCAGCTCATTATATATCAAACAAGATTAGGTCATAGAAACTGTTCCTTTTTAGTCAATTTTACGAATAGGTTTTTAATACATTGAGACCTCTTTAAAATTAATATCACTAAATAAAAAACACAACATATAGCTAGCTTTAAGAGTGGCTAAAAGAATATATTCAAAAAGAAATGTTCCAATAACATTATTGACCTTTTCCGTGCTTCTTATAGAACTTTGTTCCTGTGTTTGTAGGTATTTAAATTCAAGTAGGATAAATCAGAAATTTATGAAATGGAAAATTACACAAAGCAATGACAAATGAAAACAATTATAAAAAATTCGTAGATTATAATGCAACTTACCAATAGGCCATCAATATAGAGCTCGTGAGTAGGATCACTGACATTTTCTTCGAGAATTTTGTAACGCTTTCCCAGAGACATTTTTACGGCATTAGTTATTCAAAGCACAATATAGAATATAGTTTAATATCATTCGAATGACACATAAGCAAAGCAAACTGTGGCTTTTTGTAGCTTAATGTTAAAAGCTCCAAGCACACAGTCTTAACTGAATGACAGTGAAAAACGTTTGAAACCATAAATACCACCCTTCATTATTCTAATAAGTATTGACCATGGTTAACTTATAATAATGAAGCAGCAATTTCATGAACTTTAAATTTAGCTGATGTCCATTGAGCGTTTTCGAATTTTCACCATGTTTGTTCGGCAGCTTCGTGCAGAGACCGAAAACAACGACCGTTTCATGGGAGGTGGTATCAGTCACGTGACAATAACCTTTATAGTTTTGAGAAGGGAAAATAGTGACGAACTAAAATCGATAAATTAATATCAATATCGTTAATGAAACTTCTTCAATTCTATTTTAGATTCGAAGAAGGACATTGAAAAATATCATGTACTAATTCCGCAACTTGTTTATCCGTTTTTGCTAACAACCTTTATTAAACAGATACGACACTACTACATTCCAATTTTATTAAAATTTATTACATACATATTTTTGGTATTATTATATTATAATTTTAGGGATCGGCAAAAACACGTCCTCGATGATGCATGGTTGAAAAATGGAGCATTAAGCAAAGTTCCGTCCCTTTGTATAGCACGAACATATTGAGGGTATGGTGACTACCAATCTGTCTTTTCGATGAATATAACACCATTTACGCGTGGAAAGTCTTAGTTTTCGGTATTATTTCTTTGTGTAAAATCGAAACAGAAGGTATTTTTTACATCACATAATATATTACACACGATGATGGATACATTGTTTGGAATAATTCGATTAACAGTACAAAGTTTTTACGTCACAAAAACTTTTTAAATCAAAACAATAGAAATGTTCGACATCAGCATATTTGCAAGGAACATCACCTTGAAGAAATCAATTTCATTTAAAAAAACATTCTAACACTTTTCAGAAGAACAGAAGTGATTTATGAAATCAGAGAAAACAAACTTTTGACACCTCTAAATAATAGGTGATAAATTTGTACACTATAAAAGTATTATCGTTGTATAAAAACTTTAACTGGTTTAAGTGACAAACTAATCAAACATATGGCGACTCAATTCATAACCGTTCATACTATTGTTAACATATGGTCTAAATTGATTACCAATTTTCCTACAAATACGTCCTCGCTCCTATGCTTGGCTTATTTCAGCACACAATCATGGCAAACTTCAGCAATCTATCCATCCATAAATACTTAAATACTCATGGAAGTTTTTACAAAAGGCAAACTGAACTAGAGATGCAATTTCCTGAACTTTATAGAAAATCGAATGCTGGTGAGTTTTTGGCTGGTGCTGTTGCATCTTCTAATTCAACAACATGGAATCGAAAGTGGAAGTTAAAGTATCCGGGGAAATATTCACAGCGTCATGCATTCTGTGAGAATGATTTAAATACCGTTCTGTATGGCTATGTTTACGAGCATGGAAAGATGGCCGATTCAGTTCATTCAATTTCGGGGATCAGTTTAAACAAAGGTGACTTCTAATTTCATTGTTCTTCCTATCCTCTGTTTAACTTTTCTTGTAGTGAATATTTTTCAGTCGTAGTGTCATTCAACCAATGGATTCCTTGTTTTCTTTTTTTAGCTGTATCACAAAACAACGAAAATGATTTTAGAAGTTCAATAATATATCATTCACAACTGCCCCAGTCCCTTGTTATAAAACAAATGCATTTTGGGACGATCAGTCATAGAGGTAAATAAACGGGTTTCTTTCATTATCTACAGATCAAAAAGTACTTAGCATTAAGTGTTTTAATGAGTGCGTAGAAATCGTTACAAGATAATAATATTGTTTTGTTACGAAGTATGTCCATCAATTTTACATTCAATATCTAGGTGTTTTCGCAAAAGAAAACCTTATTACTGGTGCATTGTTTGGACCATATATCGGTTCTCTTAAAGACCCAAAAATTCATAGCAGTGTGAAATGTGAATGTGCCCATAGCTGGGAGGTAAGGCCTACTTATTGTAGGATTTGTCATAATATGTGTCACACTTTTTTGTGTCTTAATGTCAAATCCAATTCGATATCTTCTTTTACGAATCTTTTATTGCTTACATTTTTTCTAGATCTTCAAAGATGGAAAGCTCGATATTTTGGTTGACGCGACACACAATCCGGACAACTGGATGAAGTTGGTTAACTGTGCCCGCTATGATGCGGAACAAAACATTGTTCTTCTACAAAATGACATGCAGATATATTATAAAGTCATGCGCAATATAACCGCTGGTCAAGAACTTTTGGTTTGGTATGGGGATGATTATACTAAACACATGGGTATCCCAGTATCGAAGAATAGAACAGGATATGCTATCAAATCTGTAGAAAATCCCTCTGAAAAATCAAACGGTAGGAAGCAACTGTTTCTTCTTCATTCAAGAAAAAAGTGATCCCTAATAATCCAAGTTTCCGATTAGATATTTCCCGAATTTCTGTTTACACCACATCGTCTAGTTACCATGTTCTGCCTCGATTTCACTATCAAAATTCCTTTTAACGACTCTCGAGCGAGAATTGAAATATTAGAGACCATCCCCAAGTAATTATAAAACAATTAACTGCATCAAAATAAGGCGGAACATGTTGACTTGGCTATAGTACGGTGTTTAAACAGAGAACTACGGGAAAGATCTATTTAACTGACGGCATTCAAATCACGAATTGCCCATAATTTTGATGATATTTGTACATAATAACATAAAGGCGCGCATTCAACAAATCTATCATTATAGTTGTGTCCGAAACAAAAATGTTGCTTTCATTTCCCAAGTTTCAATAGACCTTTTCATAAATTGCATCATTGCATCCATCACCTCGTTTTCGCCCTGAATATTAATGACGCTTGGGTAATTCACAAAGAGAAACAATACCTCAGGGAAACATGTTTCACGTTGTTCTTTTATTACACTTAAGAACGGAGTAATTATAAAGATTAGAAACGAGGCGATGGATGTTATGACGTATTTATGAAAAGGTCTATTGTTCTTGTCCGTACGCATGATGGGTAAAATGATAAAAGTTTTATGCATATTGTTATATAAAAATATTAATCGGAAACCTGTGCATTGTAAAGTTAATACAAGCAAAAAACTAAATTATTTTATTCAATTTTGTTTGAAGATTTTCAAGCATTTCTTCTTTCTTCTTCTTATATGATTGTTTTGATATTTTCTTCTTTTTCTTTTCTTTTAGCATGTTCATTACAGACAGGCAGTTTTCCATGTAAGCGATGTGGCAAAATCTTCTCCTATGAATATTACCGAGACAAGCATTTGAAATACACGAGATGCGTGGATACGGGCGATCGGAAATTTCCGTGTCAGCTGTGTCAACGATCGTTTGAAAAGAAAGACAGGTTGCGTATACATGTTTTACACGTCCATCAGAAGTATCGTCCTCACGTATGTACAGTGTGCGAGAAAAGATTTTCGCAGTCCTCAAGTTTGAACAAGCATATGCGTGTCCACACTGGGGAACGTCCTTATCTCTGTCCACACTGTCCGAAAGCATTCACAGCCTCGTCAATTCTTCGGACTCATTTACGACAACACAATGGAGAGCGACCGTTTCAATGTAAGTTTTGCGGGAAAGCATTCGCTTCACACGCAGCTCACGACAGCCATGTGCGCAGAACACACGATAAATCGAAATCGTACAATTGTGAAATCTGCGGGAAATCGTGTTCGACGCAGTTGGAACTGAAGTTTCATTCACGCGTTCATGACATGACTCTCGAAGACGGAAATATTGATGAAACTTTGTCAAAAAAGGACGGGACAGATGAAATGAAACAAGTGCTTGTGACAGAAAATCAATTGTAGCTGATACGAAAGAAAAGATATACTTGGAAACAACCCTCCTTTATATCTCAAACAGAAGTATAAAATTATGATTATAAACAAAAATGAATGATAGATATTTTTAGTTCATTATAAATATTATCCTTAAAGAAATAACTACAAACGTTTAACTGTGTCCATATAAAAAAGTCCATAACTCCCTATGGAGCGTTTTTTACCGAGGTGTTACAAGTTGATATCTACTTTTTTCTTCGGTGTTCCTATTCTTATCAAGAACACGTAATCCTTGAATGCTAAAATATAAAAAAATACGATTAGAAATAATAAAAAAGATTATAGAAATAACCAAGATTGTAAAGCGTTTAGCGTGATATGTAAACAAAAAACATGTTTTAACGCTCACTTGACATGTACATTTTCTTTTCATTTCATCAAACCATGAGTCACCATGTTCTTTCACTACCGCTTCATCAATACAGTGTCGTCCTTGCTCAACTTTTCCCGATACTTTGTTAGTCTTTAACACCCTTCTCAATTCAGTAAGCTAAACAAAAAATGTTGGCTGTAATTTGTGTCCCGGCAATTAGACCAAGACCAATTAGACAAGACAGCCATGTGGTTTGACATGAGGAGTTCACTCACTTCTTCCTGCAAATCATTAAGCAGAAATTGAAATTTTGAAATCTTTCTTTCCATATCTTTAATACGCTTGCGCATCTTAGAATCAGTATTTTTCCAAGTCTGTTTTTCATTGCCATCTCGATACTTTCCCTTAACCTTGTGTGACGCATCATTACCCGACGGTATTGAAACATTCATTGACGGTGTCACAACATCGAACTTAGCAACGGCTCTTCTCTTACGGGAGCTTCTTCGAGATGGATCTCCATTCCGAATGAAATTACTTAGAGTATTATGCGAGTCTGCTGGAGAGCATTCTAAAGGTAGAAATCACGAAAAAACAATCAGCTGTTATAACGCATGCACAGCTTCTCAATTAATGATGATTTTTCCAGAACTTTCAAATGATACCAACAGTGAAAATATCGAAATTTATATCAGTTTTAAGTTTAACACAAAATTGTAAAGTGTTTGACCTACCCTTATTCGTTGTACAGCATTCCTTCCAAAAGCGAAGATCGACATTGGGATGTTTGCCACACGATACATATTCTGATTGTCTAGTGACACGACGAAACACGTCACTTTGGACATGGCGAATTTTGTCGCTGTTGTCGCAAATAATTCGACTGAGCGTTGTCTAGATGCAATCCAAGAATATCTTCAGGCTCTTGTGCTTTATTTTTTAAGAAGTTGGCAACTACCTAATTTCTATTTTCAAAATGAAATACAACTTACCTGTTTAATTTGAATGAGTTGCTGCGCAGTAAACACTCCTGGATTTTCGTACCAAAATCGGTCTCCTTCTCGGAGCCTTTTAAATTGCAATGTTATCAAACACGTAAACAGTGGCCCAAGCCTCGATCCAGGAACAGTTTCCTCCAACATGCCACCTACTATCAAGTCCACATTATCTACATTCCCGTACAATTCTTTAAGTTTCCTCCTTATTCTCCTGTTTTTGATTTCATGAAATCCTTCAAAATCTTTGGCCACGCTCATGTTGCAAAATTGACGCCACCTGTTGTAAGTCGGCAGTCCATGATCACGCCCTCTTTGTATATTCAACGCCGCTAAATCTAACGCCACTGCGTGCGCCATCTCAAATAATCGTTCGGTTAGTTCGGAATTAAACACTTGATCAGTTTTCGTGCGATCTTTCACGGCCACACCAAATAAACCTCTTAATAAAGGATCGATTCCTCCTTCCTCAACCAGTCTGTAGGGCGAAAAAAAAGCTTTATGTAATGGTAAATTCCCTTCTGCGGTCTCTTCGAACGTTTCGTTTAAACGAGCTAGAAAGGGTTGCACCAAGGAATGACCAAACCGGAAAGCGGCTGTGGCGAAAGAATTGAATATCATTGGCTCTGTGTTAGGGTTGTATCCATGGTAATTCCCTAGCTTTTTCAGACCAGCCTTTCCCAGGATCTTTGGTAACCATTCAGTGTATGTTATATGCTGCATTTGTGCACCTACGATTTTTCGAGCTTCTTGGTATAACCTATCACCGTTCCACTGAGGATTCAACGCACGCAGCTCTTTTGCTAAGTGGTTGTGTTGTCGCATCCATAACGTATGCATAGACAACAAACCCAGATGTTCGTTTGCGCGATGATCTCCAGCCAAGAAACACGGAATACGGCTTTCTGTTTGATTTACTTGACAGTCAATCGGCGTGTCCTGATTGAATGGCAAAAGAAATTTTCCATTTCTATAATGTATTCCCTGCTTCAGTAATCCTTCCTCATTGTCGAACGATCGTAGTTCAGTAGCGTCTTTTACACCGGATCCATAAACGTTAGACGCGTCAATAAACGACGTTATTTGATTAATCTGTTGACGTGGTGTTACGGAATCGAAGAAAACCGACGTGGAACCGCTTCCACACACGGCACTAGACCTGGTAAACTCCATGCACTTATACCTTTTAATTCTTGGATCATTTTTCGGGATTTTTATCGGAAAACATGGTTGTTGGTTTTCACAACTTTCTCTACATGACGTCCCGTCATTGAAGCGTGTCGTGCTTGGACTAGTCACAGTGAAGTCCATGTCGTGATCAAGAAATTGTCCCCATTGCATCAGCATATGTGTATACACATCATCTGAAGTGACACTTTTCGAAGACATGATACCTAATGATATTTCTCTTGGGCTTGGTAAATTCGTGATAGTTTCGTTCCATCCAACGGGCGTATTGAAACCATTTTCATAATTGGGGACTAGCAAACGTGAAAAAGGTGTCAATGCTGTGCCCCACATGGGATGGTTAAAGTTGTTACACGACCCATCGAATGTACGATATTTCAAGTGAAAACATAAGTCAGAACAGTTCACTAGCCTGCGATGTGCAGTACACCCTGATAAATTAGCTAGCAGTCGAATGTGTTGAGGTGATACAAGACCGTTAAAATGGTAGTTCTGCTTCATTCCCTCGTGCAGTATACCAGAATCGACACTCTTTTGTATAAGCTCTAATGCTATTTCAAATATTTCTGCTGACCTGGCAATTTTTATTGCATCAGGTGATGGGAACCTAAATAAGGCTAGCAGATCAGCGGGAGATTTGGGTTCGAAATTTCTTAATTTCTGTTTGGTAAGTTCAATCGCACGATCTACTTCGTTTTTGGCTTTTTCAAGAGATTCCAAAACAAAACGATCACCTTTGTAGTCGCCATTTTTCGGACCTGAAATGTTTAAAGACATTAGACAAAGGGAAAAAGTTTGTCAGATGTACAAAAAAAACCTCCCGACAGAATTACTTGCCAATGACAGTTAGGCTAAACACTTCTGATGCAACTCCAAAGTTGTTTCTTGCAACACATTGCCATCTGCCAGCATCAACGTTGCCAATGTCTTTGATTTCAATGCTACTGCTTGCTGGATTGACAGTGAATCTGTTGCCAGTGGTAACCTGGAAATGAAACCAGCAGGCAATAATCATTTTGTCCCTGGCAGAACATCAAGAAATTACAAGTTATGTCTTATTTGATCTTAATCTAACGTCAGAGAGGGAATAGTAAAGCTGGCCGGTTGTTTGGTTTTTGTGGATTTTTGCGTAACTACTCACTTGAACATCATTCCTTATCCATATGATGTCAGGTTTAGGCGATCCCTTGGCTTTACACTGGAAAGAAATTGTGTTGCCTGATTGGACTGTCATGTCAGGTGGTTTCTCAGTGATGTATGGTTTAACTAAAGAGGAAAAAGCAGCATAAACATTTTCAAGCAGCATTACAAGAGGCCATCATAAGTTATCGTTCCATTCTCAAGTCAGGTTGCTTCGGATGTGTTTGGAAAAAGTTTGCTACACGCGAGAATTTCTATCAAAGAAACATTAAGATTTTAAAATATTTTGGGCCTTTATCGCGGCACGAAACTTTATATTTCTTTATGAATATCCCCCTTATATTCATAAAGTAATATGCGCATCCTTTGTGGGTATAATATGCGCAAGGTCATCGTGTACCCAAGAGCAAACTAACTAAGGTCAATATATCACAATACCCAATGGGGTTAACACATTGGCCACTAGTCATATGGCCAAATATTTGGGGCAAGGGGGCAACTGTGTCGTCACATGAAGTCACATCAGTGAAATCCTTGATTAACTTTATCTCAGAAATGTTTGTCATAAACATGCGATTTCATACATTTTTTTAATCAGCGCTTCCAGCTCTATAACCAGTACTCCTTTCATTCCGTTATTCCGTTATTCTGTTATTTCGTTTTACAGAGAGTAATAACATCCTTTGTGGGTACAGGGGTGCGGACTTCAATTCACAGAAAATTAGAATTGGTAAAATCGTGTATATGCGAAATACGAAATACAATTCAGAATAATATTCACCTCTTGATCTGACCGTCAAATTAGCACGCACAGCAATTACACCAATCACATTGATTGCTTGACATTCGTAAACACCCTCGTTTGTTTTTCTTGCATAGAGTATCCTTAAAGTACCGGATGGTAATACAATATGTCTCCCATCGGACGGCAGCCGACTTCCATCCTTCAGCCATGCTATGGCAGGCGTTGGATATCCACTCGCTTTGCACTGGAATGTCGTTGTTTCACCATCCAAAATATCTTGACTGCTCGGAGTGCGCGTAAATGTTGGCGGAGCTGAAGAAAAGCATTCATTTTACCGAACATAAAAACAATGTATTCAAAAAGTGTATTTCTAGTTACCTTTCACTACAATTGATGCTGAATGAGTGACAATTCCAACTTTATTTTCTGCACGACAGGTGTACAAACCAGAATCACTCAATTGTAAAGACTGGATTTCTAAATCTCCACTTGCTAACACCTTAAACTTCCCGTCATTTTGAAGCTATATTGAATAAAATTAATAACGTTCGTGCTGTGTTCATTCTAAGCACAATAGACCTTTCCCAAATTTCTGTTTAAACACCGATTATCGAGAAAGGTCTATTTCCAATTTTCATGAATCAAGACAGAATCTGGCGATGGATGATTTTTTAAAACTTACCAACTGTCCATTTTTAACCCAAGAAATCTTTGGCCTCGGAAAAGCAGTAGCGCGACATGTCAATAATGCGATACTATTTACTATCGCATCAACATTTGTTGGTGTTTCCAAAAACGATGGTATAACTAAACAAAGAACAACAATGTTGAGGTGAAAAGGAATATGTACTTTCATTATATTGTTATAAAAAAAGCCTACCTCTTTAGGTTTCATAATAGACCTCAGCGGATGCAGGGTATGTCGAGAAGTGAATTAACATAATTTCTGTTTTCAGTCTGCATCACCAAATTTTTCTTTTATGATTTAATACATAAATTTCGACATACCCTCCATACATGTCTATGGATCTTATCATAAATAACGTTAGAACACCCACAGCCTCGTTTTCAATGTAGATAGTTATTACGTAATTTAGTCGTAAAAACTTTGGCTGCTCCAACGTTGTTTATAAAAGATCTACTCATTATAGAAAAAAAAATCAATCAATCAATCAATCAATCAATCAATCAATCAATCAATCAATCAGGTAGGCAACACAAAAGCTGTAATTATTTTTTATGACGGGGGTATACCTTCATCAGAAACAAAGCCAACGGTAGCTCCTATTGTGTTTTTGCCAATTGCATTTTCGATGACACATTGATAAAAGCCAGCAGATTGCTCTGAAAAGTCTGTTAGAATTAGTGTTCCATCTTTCCTTATCGTGTGTTCCACTTCTTCATTTATAGGTCGTCCATCTTTTAACCAATAAGTTGTTGGTATGGGAACGCCATCTCCTTTACACGGAAGCTTTATAGTGGCGCCCATCACTGCTACTTTTCGATTTAGTTCAGAGAGAAATCTTGGTTTGTCTAAAGAAAAGTGTGCACTCAGGCAAAGAAATTCGAACAAAACATATCATATCGTATTCATGCACAGTGTTGTTTGTTTAGGAACAGTGTAACAAACTCACCACCGCCTATATAATATCTAAAAAGGTATTTTCAAAGCTATTCATTATTTAAAGGAAGTATTTTCTCATTATTTCCATTCGCGCCCCGTCAGGTGTTGTAAAAAAGAATTGCAAGAATTTCAAAATGATGAAATTATAAAAGGTTTCCACTGAGGTTACCAGAAAGTCAAATGATGATTGTCAGTCATAGACTTGACTGAATCAGTCACACAACAGAAGGAAAAAAAGACTCTTCTGGAGTCATCTTTCGAAAATGTTTTGCTTCAGAATTTGAGAGAAATATCAATTTGAGATGAGAGCTTGGGCGACTGATAAAAGATAAACCAACACGTGGTACTCTCTCATTAGTTGGTTCACGACCTAAAATCTCCCTGATACAGAAGAATGACAAGTCTTTTATCTTATTCTCAAGAAGAAAAACCATCTTTCAAGACAGATAAGAGGGTTTGTATATGTACGTTGGCGTAAAAATAGATTGAAACAAAATATGGACTTTCGTAGGAAAGACATATAATAAGCACCTACTTTTACTGCGTTGTTATTATTTTTGCATCAATTTAAAATGTTCGAAAAAAATGTAGAATGTCAGTTTCCATTTATATCACCATTCAGTGGCAGAGTTTGAACCACTATCAGCTTTCATCCCGGCATGTCCAAATGCTTACTAATATATATCTTATCTGAAACTTTGACAAATACTTTACGAGTTGTGACGACAAGGAAATTATGACATTTACTTTCGCACTGACTTCGTTGTTTCATCATTTCTAACATGGCATTCAAAATTGCACGTGGTTGGAAAACATACCTGCCTATCGTTTCGAAAAATCTGGAAGTTTTTCATTTATAACGAGAAAAGATTTGGGATATTATAGTGACTTCTGCCTGCAAATATCAACTGGAAAAGAATAACTTACAGCATCCAAGATCAGAATACTTCAAGGTTGTCGCTTGGTGTTCTTGATCTTTGTGGAGACAAGTTGCAGTCAAAATGATGTTGCCTTCCAAAGTGATTTTCTTAACAAAGTGCGCGAAGTTACAAGTGCACGGAATACTATTCGCACTTAATCGCCTAAAAAAACCGTGATCATTTAAACGATGACTAATATTTCAGCGAATATAATAGACATAAAGTTCAGTTGATAGATTAACATATAGTTTAGGTGAAAACTTCTTCTCACCTAAGTTTATGGTGCAAACTTTATAAATGTTGGCTGGGATAACGAGGTTAGGGTAGGCCTTTTTCTTTCAAACACTTTGAAAGAATTTTCACCGTAACTTTGTTGTGAGGAGAAAATGACAGCATTTGTCTACTACTAATCTAATCATATCTTGACCTTTTTGTCAGAAAGTAAAGATTGAAAGAAATTAGAGGATTTTTCTGTTTGCGAAGTGATTAATTTCTATGTATTTATGACTTATTTATTCTCCGTTTTTGAAGGTGACACTTAAATCTATATTTGTTTTTTTTTTTTTTCACATATCCGTTCTTATAAAGCAACTCACAATCTTGACAAAGATTTCATCGGAGCGATCACATCTTTAGACATACTTCTTAAGGCATTCCGATGGAGGTACCTGAAACAAATATGAGAGTGAAATGCTGGAAGAATGTGAGGAGAATCAAAATCTGCTTCAAAAATTTCGTATAGTTCAACTTACAATCTTTTCAAGGAGATTAAATCAGTGAATGCTTTCGAAGAAATATCACTGATCCCATTATTTTGCAGATACCTTAAGAAAAATAAACTTGTTGACTAAGAGGTCATTTACAAGAAGTTCCTCTATTTGCAGTTGGAAAGAAGTCCCCCTTTCCTTTGTGTATGTACCAAAGTTGGACATGTTGTTAACTTTACTGTTAAAATATTACTGAAACACGTACAGCTGTTCAAGTTTTTTTAAACCTTTGAATGTATCTTCGTCGATCTGTTGCAGCTTGTTACTGAACAAATATCTAAACAAAACGAATTGAAAATGGTATCTTAAAATCTTATATTTGTGAGAATCACTAGTCAAGAAAGGGTTAGGGTTACAAACAAAGGCAACGAAAAGACGTAATGATCGAGTTCAGCAACTTACAGATATTGCAACTTTCTTTGATTGGAGAAAGCATTCGGTTCAATTTTCCTCAGAATGTTGTTTCCTAAATATCTAAAAAAAAAAAAAAAGGCGCGAAAGAGATTATTTGAAGAAATGCTTTTCACCCGACGAAAAGCGATAAAATACAATTTTTGGAGGAAGCAGGTCGATTAAGAAGACAAATACAAAAGCAAATCTAATTTGATTAACATTTCGTGTGGCCGCTACGTGCATTCAACAAAATGACGACACCGTTATTTTATCCAAATGTTTGATTGAAAAAAACAGAGAAGATTATTCTTATTTGATGCTAAATATAGACAGGGCTCAAATAATGCGGTTTGACATTCGATTAAAGTTTTGAAAAAGTTACCGAGACATCCTCATCAATAAATGCATATCATATCACTTACAAGCGTTCAAGATTGACCAACCCATACAAATCTTCCGCTTTGATTTCTTGGATGTTGTTGTATCTCAAATCACTGAAATAAACGAACAGAAGAACTAAATACTTCGCTAAGTTTCCAAACCCTATCCTCTTCCTCCAGACATCTTGTTCCAATAAGAGGCGAATTAAATCTCAGTCAGTGTTATTTTTAGCAAATCACATTTCAAAACCGAAAGTGAAACCTATCTGTACAAAGGGGGAACAAAGCCATTATCAGATATTTACATTTTCCAAAGACGTTGTTTAAGAGATGATCTTACAGAATCTTTGTACTTCTTGGTATAAAGTTAGCTGGTATCCTCTGCAGTTGAACATTGATGCAACGTATAGTAAACGGTAAACATCGACAGCCTTGAGGGCAAAACTCATTCTGCCCCGCAGTTAACGACAACACTAGCGCCCACAGTAACGACAAGCTGTGGCGTAACATGTCAAAAATTTCTTCTCTTGTCTGTTGTTTTTATTGTTGCTATACTAATAATCCTAGATCATTTCATTTGTGATCGAATTTTCCATGAACTTTCTCTTAGCCTTCCAAATTTTAAATTTTTTTTCAAAAATAAATTATCATAAGCACCAACTTGGACATGTGTTAAATCGTCATTGTTATGTATGCTCACAAAATCACAATGACCGATGGTTTCGTTAATCGTTATCTTTCCTTACATTGCTTTGTACATAAACACAAAATAAGCTATTAAAATGTAAACACGTAAGATATCCTCTTCCTGAATAATCTTGTCAAAACCAACAACTGGTTTTTCATCACATTCCGATCGAGTTACAATTTTTTTTTTCTAAACATTCTCTGTTAATGAAAGCTTTAATATTTTTTAAAGTCAGAATTTTTTGTCATTTTCCATTGACGAGATTATTTATGTTCATTGTAAACAAAGATCACTGTGAACTTGACCACGGAATTTCAATTGGTTAGCGGGAAATCAATGGATATGGGTGCAGTTTGACTTATGTTTTTTTTTTTCCTTTTTTTAAAAAATATATTCCATGTTATAACTTTCGACGTAATATTGTTTCTTACAATAGCGTCTGTGTTTTTGTTGTCAATATTTCAAAACAAACATGACTATTGATGACGAAGACGGAAGGCTTCTGTGGTCTGTAGAATATAGATACATCATTTAAATCATTATTATACATGATACATTCTCATGATAACTTGAATATAACTCAGTACAAGAAAGCCATTTTCAGTAACCTTTCATGAGGAGCTTTTAACATCCAGCAGCACACCTTTTTTAATGGTTCTGCCATAAATTTGACTTAAACCACCAGAAATGGGCGCTTTTTATCACGCCCACAAGTGGCGAATATATCAGTAGTAGTATATGACCAATAGCGTTGTTAGTAATAAGATGATTTACATTGTCTTTTTGTGTCGATCCATGGACAAAACGCTGGACACAATTTCCATAGTTTAGCAGGGAACCTTTATGTCTAGTCAACAAAATTTTGTGTTCTCATATTTGTTCATACATTATTACGTCATATAAGAGCTAGGTCATTTCCGAACCTCAAACCCAGGGTCGCTTTTCTTTTTCGACATACGGACGGCAGCGAAGGAAAGGGCAAGGGATTCTGGGTTTGAGGTTGAACCTCGAACCCAGGGGGGCGTTTATCTCTTTTTGATATGAAGAAGGTGAGACGAAAGGGTCATGACGTCACAGGCCCACATCGACTCTTATATTGAGTAATGTTCATCATGTGATAACTTGGACAAAAGTCTGTGGTATTACATCTTATAGACAGGGAGAATTTTAGAAGAACATTTCACTTGATATGAAGGCCTTATGGTATGGTCAGGTTCCATTTTTCACGTGATAATGACGTAACATATTTACGGCCAGCAATAAATAAAATTCTTCAAAATCAAAAACCATTTATACCGTTCGAAAGAGCATCGAAAAATTAAGAAAAATATAAGAATGACCATAATATCCGAAAATCAATATTTAACGAAATAATTTCCACAACAAAACGAACTTATGTCCCAAGTCTAAATTTGGTTGAGAATGAAACAATCGACGACATCGACATCGAATTTCGACGTCGATAAAACAACCTCAATAGAACATTTTTCCGACGTCACATCTACGTCATTTCAACGAAAACATATAGATTGATTGAAAAAGCGACTGGGGTAAGTGGTATAGAAAACGACAGGATATATGCATGCAATTTTTGAAACAGCAATATTTTCAGATTTGTTCAGAATAAAAATCCACTTCGTTTACCCTACAATTAATTATCCAAAAAGTTAAATTCCTTAAGAAACTATGCCGTATTCCACTTTGAATTTTAAAATGCGCTAATCTTTCCCGTCTTCAGGAATAAAAACCAAAAAAACCAAAAAATTACAAAATTGTGGTCACGTGGTTGAAGTTTCTTAGCAACAAAATATCAACAGTATGTGTTTTTATGCCAATTTGAGCCTATCAAAGTTTTCACTGAGAAGTCTTATAAAAACGGAATCACGTGACCTAATGCTCATTGACCCAAATAAATATAACAAGGTTTAAAAGCATAGAGTTTTGATAGTCTCGAACTGGCAGGTAAACTGAATGATAGCTTCTCGTGTGACGCAACAAAAAATGGCGGGTAAAGTGAATAGAAGAATAGAGAAAACGCAAAAATGAAAGAAAACGAAGTTCTCCATCTTCATGTGTGAAACGAGGAGGATTCAAGTTACGCCAATGATTGTTATTCTTTTGCATGTTAGTAATATGGCACTCCCTCTGCATGGTTTGATCTACTTTAACAACTATCTGGTCAATAATAATGATTGAAAGGTGAGTAATGAATAATAGATCGCTGAAACATTATCTTTTTGGCTGATATGAAAAATAGGGTACCGTACCGTAAGGCGACAAAATTCGTGGAAATTTTAACTATTATTATTTTGGACTAGTATGGGCTGAAATTTCTCAGTTTCATGTGGCGAATACATAGATTCGTCGGAGGAATCATCATAAAAACGTCGGTAAGATTTATCGTATGGCGGCAGTTCGTAATTGACCATTATAGGAGTTCTTTGGCATTCTTCTTTTTCTGACTCTATTTGTTGGTTGGTCATGTAGAATGGACACATTAGGCCGAACGTCACACTTAACACGGCCAACGCCATCAGGATTATCCCAGTAATGATAAACAGGTCTTTGTAGTTAGTATATTCAGCCTTGTCTCGAATTTTTTCCACCGTGCTCTCATCTCTGTCGAGAAATTTGTATAAGGAAGGAACCATGTAGCTGTAGACTAGAGACAGTACACCAACTATTAACAATGCAACAGCCACAAGTATGAACAGGCCAGAGCAGTTGTGTTTGATACAGTAAAACTGAAAACACACTCGTAATCTTTTAGGTTGACTTGGATATGCATCTTGATCGTATAACTTGTGATGGAAGGTTCTCAGTATACCAATCCTTTTGTCTTCCTTCGCCATGTTTTTAAGGTCAAATCTTAATGCATAATTTACTCTTTGTTAATTTTCAAAATGGCTATCCCTCTACGGAGAGTTCTAGACGTATAGCTTTAGACACACTTAATAATTCGAAGAAACTGTTTTCTTCTTTTTTTTTTCTTCTTCATTATAAAACTAAGGTCGCGAAGATCAATATCAGAAAAAATCCATTGTCTAGAAAACAAAAAAGATTTGAGTTAATCCGGATAAAACGAAAAAGATAGAGAGGATGTGAAATGAATTATTGATGTAAAACAAAAAAAATCTTTTTGAAAAAACGAAGAATAGATGACGTAGTTAATGAATGGTTGCAACGTGTTTCATTTTCAAAAGTAAATATTCCCATTCAAAAGAAAAATTTCTTATTTGCACAGCACGATGGAGATGTTGCCCTGTATTTGTCGAGTGCTTTCAAGTGCTCGAGTGCATTTAGAAGAAAAAATAGTTGATCACAACCTATTGTGTCTACTCTGCGAGAAACCTCCACTTAACAATGCACAAACGTGACGAAAGTTCTTCGAAATTTCTAGAAAGAATACCCGAACTCCAAAAATAAAGAAAAACGGGTTACCCAAGTGCAAGTTCATGAATGAAATTTGAAGAAAGAAAAATTCTGTTTTAGAATGGAATTGAGAAAAAATGAAAGAAAAAGCATACTTTTAAAAAATCTCTTTCTTCCATACCGGAAGATTCTTTCCCAAGATGGACTGGTAAGCCGATGAAAGTTTTAAAGCAGAGATTGAATGCTCACATTTGTACATATAGATTGGGCGTTCGTTTGCCAGTAACATTCTTTTTTTCAACTGGTAAATAGAGGCAGAAAGCAATATGTTATTTCTGACTACTCAGCATATGGTACAAAAATGTCACTTATTCAAGTTGTCTTACTATAGTTTAAAGAAAAAGTTATTTTCCTATTAGCTAACATGGTCTAAACTTCAATTTACGAGAGAAAGTTTTTCTTATTAAATCTTTTGTCGGATTTCCAATTATAATGTATATCAAATTGACACGTTTCTTTAGAAATAAAATCTACCGAAGGACCTAAACACCCTTCACAAAATATATCGAGAAAAGGTAAAAACAAACAAACGACCTTATTACACGAAATGTACGCGCGTGTGTATTTAACACGCCAGAAATTAACGCGGAATCTTGAGGAAAACTTGAAAAGGTGTGGTAATTAACGCGGATCGAGGCCCTTGAGAGTTTAAGTCTGCAGTAATTAACGCAGTTGTCAGACAAAGAATTTGGACACAAAGATATTTATCAACAACATTATTTATTTTGTTTTTATAAGAAAGGGTTTAAATTTACAGTGTTTTATTGTTTGTAATCCTTGCTTTCCTCCATCCCATTCATTATTACCTCTTGGCCTTTTAATTTGGTCCGAAATAATGGTAAGCTCCTTTCATGACATTAGCATGGAGAGGCTTCAAGACAGACAGTCGCAAGTCGACTTTGGTTTTGCAAGTCGACTTTAAGTGCTTCCATTATTGAAGAGCTGAAGTACTTGCTGAAGGCTAGATCCAAAGGTTGCAACAAATGTGTCATGTTCTTTGGTACCATAACAGATTCAATCATGTGGTTTGAAAGGAACATCAGATACGTTTGTAGCAGTACCTTTTTTTAACACAAAGAAAAAATGAACGCTGGTTAAATTAACGCGGCACATAAATGAAGGGATGTTTTTATCAACGCGGATCAAAGCCATCCGCGTTAATTACCCACCCGCTTACATTTCATGTAATAAGGTATTTGAAAAACCAAATTTAATTGGACATGATGACACACCTCCCTAATATTAAATGTTGCTATATCAATTGGCTGCCAAGTACGAAAGTACACTTGTCATGCGTCCTGACTTCGAAGGTACTTTTCTCGAAATCCATGCGTTTATAGCAGCTTAGTTAAACTTCGACAACCAGCCGTCCCAACGATTATTTAGCGAAAACATTTTTCTCAAATTTTTAGATTTTGCACTTTCTTTTGATACTGAAGGTGTTTAAATGTCCTCTCCTCTCAAGAGACAAAATTTGCAACGAAAGAGTTTTTCGAAAACTATCATAATTTTGAATTTTCGATGCATGCAGTCATTTTTATTCAAAACATTTAAATGTATTGACGTTTGTCGTGTAAAAATGACCGTCGCTTACTGGTAAGTGCTGCACTGGTGGCGTAGTGGATAGCGGTGAGTGTGACCGTCGAATCCCCGTGTTCGAGTCTCAGTCATGTCGCATTTCCATACTTCACTCCGATGCGCTTTAAAAGTAGCGTATCAGCCCATTTGGAGCCATCGACTGACTGCACTCTGGCCTTCGCGCAAGTTAGTGCAATGGTATAAGTCGGCGGGTGGAAGAGCCAACCGATATGGATGAAAGCCCAAGAACTTATAACTCCCCGTTACTTATTTACTCAGCATAAAAAAAAAGAGGTAAAAAAATTGTTGAGATATTATCCTTATGGTGTTAAAACAAATGACTCAAAATGTATCGCTAATTGTTTCAGCAAATGTTTTGCTTCTGCTGCTCTAATGGTGAAGGAGAAAGCCATAGCTCTTACTAATTTTTGCTGGAGAATGTCTTCCGTTATCCGTAAAAGATGTCTCCTACGTTCAAATTTCAGTGTGTTAGTAGACTTGAGGTCAAAAAGCATCTGAAAAACCTTAAGCGGAAGAAGTCATCAGGGCCCGACGAAATACCACCCGGATTACTTAAGGAAGCTGCCAGTGCTATTGCTACACCCCTTTCAAAATTAACTCATCCTTGCAGACTGGCACTTTCCCGACCGACTGGAAGACCACTAATATTGCTCCAGTTTTGTCTGTGCACACTCAATTAATGTCATATCTTGAAGGAAATAATTTATTACACAGCAAACAGTACGGATTTAGATCTCATAGGTCAACTGAAAAAGCAGCAACAAATTTTATAGACGATGTTCGAAAAGATGTTGATACTGGTCATTTGGTAGGAGGAGTGTTCGTAGACCTTAGTAAAGCTTTCGACGCACTCTTCACTACTTCAAAAACCACCAAACTTCGGCATACAAGGAAATGAGCTCGAATGGATTAAAAGCTACCTGTTAACCGGTTTACTGGTCTACTGTAATCCACAGGGTTCCATCATAGGACCGCTGCTCTTTGTTATATTCCTTAGTGACATAACTGATGTCATATAACACTCTCCCATCATAAAGTATGCAGATGATATGGTTTTATATGCAACAAGCAAAAACTTTATTGTGATAGAAAACCAACTGTCTGACGATTTGTTGCTTCAACTAGTTGAAACGTGTAAACCCTGCTTAACAGAGCTGGCAAGTTTCGTATTGATAGCATTATCTAATGGTTCCAGAAGGTTTTTCATATTGCTCAAGCTTCGGGTACGGTATGTAAATTTGTGTCTCATATCGGAAACAAATGCTGCATAAGCTGCATGTGGTTGGTATTTTGTAATAGATGAAAGTATGAGCACTTGTTCAAACCATTTATCCACAATCTCATAACCGTACTATACCTACATTATTTTTGTCCCTTTGTTGATATTTTCAGGTTCAATTCGCCGAAGATCTATGCTACTTCCTTCATTGCTGATGGTTTAAATATGAACCATGACTTATTAGGTTGGGGATAGTATCCTTGGGGTGGACCATATTGTGTGATATTGTCCCATCATCATATGAGGTAAATAGATAAATTACGTCACATGAGCGTAATGTATTCTATGAAAATTATCCTTTCATTTTAGTGATTGTGTTTTCCACTAGAGTCTATTGTTTTCTCCACGTGATCACTAATTGAGCCATTTAATTGGTTTGCGGAATATAACGCCACGGAATGGTTCAACTTAATCCTACTTTTATCACGTTCGTTCACTTTGCAGTGCAAGAGGGACATTTGGAAATGCGCATGCGCCTAAAATACATCGTGAAGACTTCGCATTAGCCTTAAAATATTGACCCAAATGGGGAAAAATACTCTTATAACTCCGGTATATTGGGATATTCTTGAGCACTAAATGACCCAGGATTACACTGAAGTGAAAAGTGTTACGAATTTCTTCGTTTTTCGCGGGAAAGTGCCTGTACATTTTGTCACCAAAAAAGCTTCAACTTTTGAGACCAAATTGAGCCTTCCTGAAATTTTCCCAGTAAAACACTCTAGTCACTCCCAACCAACAAACTAATTCAAGTGGACTCACACATCAGTATTTTTTTATTGTTCAGTACAGTACAGTGCATGCACCCCATCCACATTCCCACACAAGCATGTTGAAGCAATAAAACATAAAAATAAACGCGAAAAACTATGGAGAATTTGTTGCAGAAAGATCCCGTCAGTATTCATGGATTCCACAAAATTTGAGTATTTACAGCTTTTTCCTCGTTTTAAAATCAACAACATCCTGAGCCGCTTTACCGCAACCAATAAATCCAGAAAAACAGACCAGCACTTAAAACATGTTTACATAGAGACTCCATAGGGAATTAAATTGCAAAACATGTCAATGGAGGTGGACCATAGAAAAATAAGTTGATGGGGAGAACCCGATTTATAATAATCATTGACAAAGAATGCCCTTTTTTATCCCTTTCTCTTTGACGATTGAGGTAGTTCTTTAACTTCTTTCTTGAATACCTTAAGGACATAAATTTTTGTATAAAATAAATGTGACAGTTTAAATTTTATTACTGTACATAGGATTCCAATTAACGAAAATAAAGTGATTCGCGAAAATATTGTATCATTTAATAAATACACACAGAAAAAATAGATAGATATACAAACAAAAGAATTTTGTGAACTTGTCTCGAATTCCCGCAAAAAATTGGCTTTTATGCAATTCACAAAATTAAATTCCCAAGAAAGATCGGTTTTACAAGGAAATTTGTTTTTCTCCTACGAAACTCCAATATTCATTACCTCCTTTCATTTTTTTATATAAAAAAACCCCGATAAATTGCAACAAATTCAATGGTAAATCCTGCACGACAATACCGTAATTATTCGAAGTAGCGCTTATTTCAAAGCTCGGTTTTTAGATGCGGCGCTTCTACAAGATTTTTTTATAGAGCCGGTCACTTCAGGAATATAGCAACAGGACAGGCCATGGAAACATCAAACCCATGTAAAAAACATCAACAGACACTCAAATAAGAAAGCTAGTTTAATGAAATAGGCAAATTACTTCTCAAATTGTTGTTCTGGTAATCTAAATGCGTCCCTTTTGTGTCTGAGACATTCCAAGGGTCCTCAACCTTGCAGTGAAATAACTTTAAAAATCAAAAGTTGTTTAAAATCTCATTTTTCCTCGTACCACTTAAGAGGATCCAAAAACTCACATACTTTTCCATTTGGTTGATTTTGCTCCTTACGTTCATCAAATACTTCACTGACAAAATCTTCGCCAGAAACCACTCCGTCTGTTCGAGCCATGAAACTACTTATTTCAGCAATAAAATTCGCATAAATTGTCTCAATGTTTTCAATAGCGACCATTTAAAAATTTACGCCACTCTGACCGCCATCTTTAAAGAAACAGAAAAAAGCCAGCGCGTCGGCATTCTCAAATGTCCGCCTTGAAACGAACGTGTTACACGGACGGTTTTGGCGGAATTAATAACAAAACTCGCAATATTACACCTAGTGGATTATTGGGAACGTGAATCCTTCGTTGAAACATGAAACTCGATTATGAAGAACAAACGATCTTTTCTGAAACACTTCAATAAAAAATAGGTGTACTCCTTACAAAATGTTGACAGAGAACTAATATGGTCTTTTCAAAACGAATACAAACATATACGAGAAATACGTACGATCTCGTATTAAGCGTCCGAGAAAACACGAGAAATTCATTCGCCATGTGGTCGCAAATCCAACGTAAGTGTATGAGTGGTAGTACATTCGTTATCCGGCTGAAATACAAAAAAACCCTTTAAAACGTCACGAATGTATATGGGAATGAAAATGCGCAGAACAGACGGATGAAAAGCATACATCATTCGTCACACCAACGACACTGTCGACCTTCGTGTAGAACTCTTCTTTCAGAGAAATAACGACACACTGGAAGTTGTCAGCTGTTTGTCGTTTTATGTAATTCGCTACCTAAAAGAAAAATGACATTTTTTCGAACAATTTCTTTTCATGTACATGAAGGTACATTAACTACTAAAAATTTGGGCGTGAAAATTTTTTTTCGACAAAATCCAAATGTTGACAAAATTTTGTCACAATAGGATTTTTAACTCTACTGACGTGATCATGGAGAGATTAACACTCCGAAATCTTGTCAAAAATAAATAATGGATTTGTTGTAATCCTGTCGTTTTTTTCGGTTTCTTTAAATATTTTTCTGCTAGCTTTTATCAACAGGATTTTTGTTATTTTTGTCTGAATCATGTAAAACGTTTTTTAAAAAAAACCGTTCCACCTCACTAGAGTCAGGGCATCACTAAATTTTAAAGACCAGTTTACTAGAGTAGGACTGATATTTTCGCCTTTATAGCACAGATTGCTACTTGGGAAGGAAACTGATTCAGTTGAATCTAGGTTTTTAGTTCCATGTTTAGGGCCTTCTTTTGTTTCTGTTGGTTTCAATTTTTCTAAAGAGAGAAAAAATCACCGAAAAAAAATTTTGTTCTTATTGTTTACGTCATTTAAGACCGAAAACATTTTTATATACTGTCAAACAAAATGCTTCCAATATAACATTTCCTACTTGATAAGTACTTTAACTCACTTTGTAAACAAGAAGTTCATTTTATGTAAATATTTATGAGCTTTCGTCCTAGTGGAAGCAAAGCTCTCCAAAAGGAATTTTTTAATAGAAAAAGTTTTAATAGAAAAATCGTTAGCTCAAACATTTATTTAGGTTTCTTTGCAGTTTTTCCGATCTATCATCCTGTAAAAGAGCAGGAAAAAAGAAAAGAAAAAAATTTGGACTAAATTAGACCTGGAGTAAAATTTGTCACACCCAAATTGTAAATATTCGGACGAAATAAATCGACCAAAATATTTTTGTACAAATTTTATCCGCCCAAATTTTTGTAGTTTATGTAATTGGGCAATAAATAAAGGTTCACATTTACCCTGTTTATATTGGTATTATCCAAAGCAGCATCAATCTCATCCAATACGAAAAATGGCGAAGGTTGGTAACTGCAGTAAAAACCAGAAGTCGCAAAATCAAAATTTTAAATTACAATAAAAGGAAAAATATTGAGGTATTTTTACACTACCTGTGAATTGCAAAGAGAAGAGCCAGAGCAGCGACAGTTTTTTCACCACCAGATAAATTATCCATAGGACGAAATCTAAAAAAACCCAAAACAACCCTATAACCAGACAAGTCATTAAACTTAAGTGGACAAGTCTTATGAACATAATTTCCGAAATCATGGCTAGGCAAAAGAAAGAATGAAAGTTTTACCTTTTTCCAGGTGCCACGCAATTATAACCAATTCCTTCCAAATATGGTTCCTTGTAAGTAAGAAGAAAGAATTAATGAATAGGACTCCAGTTATCACCTATAAGTCAACATTAGAGGAAAAACGCTTACCTCGGCATTTTCTGGTCCTAAAAAGGCCTGGGCACTTGCGTTATTAGACAGCTCCTAGTTTAAAGTAAAAAAATATTCGTATTAATAAAAAAGGAATACACTCAATTGCGGTCAACTCCCACTATCTGAAACTGGTAAGGATCTGAAATAAGGAAAGTATTTCCAAAGCAATAAAGTGTGAAAGGTCAAGGGATCAAAACTTTTGTTAGAGGTTACAAGATGTTGGAGAGAGTGCGAGTTGACAGTATACCTCTTGATGAACAGACCGCCACTACACGCTTTTCTTTTTATAAGCAACACCGAGCCTAAAGTGGATTTGTTCAGTACGCAAAAGCCAAAAATGAAAAAACCCGCTTAGTTGTAACAGGAATACCTTGTAAATATCGTCAATTTTCTGGGAAACATGTTCAAATGCATCCATAAACTTGTCATATCTACAAGTACGAAAATTCCATCGCATTTTAAAAGTCAAGGAAATGTTTCTATACACACAATGTACCAAGCAAAAGGTATGTTGATGAAATAATTTCACAGAATACCTCTGTTTTTGAACACTTTCAAAATCCTGCTTCGCTTTTCTGGCACGCTTACGCATGGTTTCAAATTCATCACTAGTCTCCTTCAATCGGTTCTGCACATCATCCAGTCTAGATTTACGGGGAATAAATTATTACAAATCCTCAGATAAATTATCCACTGAAAAATTGCAGTTTAGACACTAACTTGTTCATAGCTTTCATGTTGGGAGCTGCGATTCGAGCTATTGTTGCATCCAGCTTATTTACATTTGATGTCAACTCCTGCATTTTGTTCTGGATTTCCGCTTCCTCAGACAACTCTTTATACTTTTTCTCCAGCCTTCTGAAGTCAACCTCGATACCATCCACTTTCAGAGACCTTCTCAAGCGCTAAATTGGCAATAACCCTCAAGTTGAAAATACATAAATACGGAAGATATCTGGTGAAGCTTTCCAACCTTCTCACAAACCTGACTGTCATTATCCACCTCCATTTCTTCATCATCATCAAGACTTTGTCCAGGTGTGGCCTCGATATCATTCAGGGAACCCGCTTTCAACGGGATTTTTATGTCTTCCATCTTAAGGTAACAAAAAAATTCTAAAAATTTGATACGTCATCACACCTAGTGGGATTTTGTAGAATGTCTTTCAAGTCAACAGAAACATAACACATACCTTACAATTTTTCAACATACTGTGTCGATCGTTGTATTTGGCTTCAATTTGTCTTTCCTAAAATTTCGACAAGAAAATTTAATGGGTTGTATATATATATATAAAAAAAACATTTCAAGGTACATGCAACTTAAAGACTAGTTTACAAAATACAATTGAAGGAAAGAGTACCATGGAGGATATTTTCTTTTGTACAGCACTTTCTTCTTTCATATGAGTGGTCAGTTGCTTTCTAATCTCTTTCAATTCCAGCTCCTAAGTTTCATATAGTCAGTTTGTTACAACACAGTATACGGCGACGGTATTAGAGGTAAGTAACGAGCATGTCACGTTCTGACTGCAAGCAACAACAAAACAAACAACTTCTACCTTAAGGTTACTGTAAAGGAAAAAATAGAAAAAAACTCAAAATTTCTGGGTATTGAACATAGTATGCATCTTCCTATAAATAATTGCTTAATCTGGTAAAAGTCTCAATAAGAAGAAAGAAGTGGATAAAAAAGTAAATAACAACATTTTTGCTCATCTTCGTAACTCAACATAATGTTTTGTTTCTACACATTCCATTTTACACCTTTTCAAAAGCAAAAATATTTCAAGAATATCGCTAAATAAAACACTGTTACAAAAACGTGCAAAAATCACATTCTAAACGACGTTCACGCATA
The DNA here is from genome assembly GCA_039566895.2 of Turritopsis rubra. Lineage (NCBI taxonomy): Eukaryota > Metazoa > Cnidaria > Hydrozoa > Anthoathecata > Oceaniidae > Turritopsis > Turritopsis rubra. The sequence goes on along the minus strand of CM077625.1, from coordinate 9,598,457 downwards.
ATATTTAAAAACTCTCTTTTTTCAGAACAAAATTTATGTCAAAACTCCGCCAATAAAGAGTTCCTGAGACACAACAAAAACATTTGTGGTTGTGTGACAGGATATCGTTGAGTGAAAATGGTAGCCTTGAGCTCAATTTTCCAAAAAATGTTTACTTTTCAATGAAAAGTTTTATTCCATTTTTAGAGCAAGAAAAAAGTATTCAAAAATATATACTTTTATATATTTATTTCAAAGATTTAATGAAATTTTGAGTGAAAACACTTTTTTCCTTTACAGTAACCTAACTTGGATTAACTGGAAGTAACAAACAGAACAGAAACCGAACACAGATAATAAGGACCCGATAAATAGGAGAGATTTTCTGACCTTATCTGCTATAGCTGTTTTAAGGGCTACAACGTCTAACCGGCAATCGGTAAGTTCACTTGTGTCTGAATCAATCTCCTATAACAACAAGAGAAACTGTAAATTCAACACTTAGCCTGGTATTTTAACCTAGTTAGCCCAGTAGACTAAGCTCACATTAAGAGGAAGTTGACAGAGGTAAGAAAATTGAGAAACAAATAGAGTTTCATAAATCCCGCGTATCAAAAATAAGATGTTAACATCTAGATAAAATTTAAACGTGTGTAAGGAAAGCGAAGGAGTTGTGTTTGGTCATTAAAGTAATTTATTTAGAGACTGTGTACTACCTCTAGTTTCAACTTCTCTTCCTCCTTAAGTTTTAGAATTTCCTCTTCCAACTTATTCAGGCTTCGATCCAATTTCTTCAACTGGTCGCTGTAATCGTGAGATTTGACGAAATCCAGCTAAACATTTCATTGAAATTGTGGAGAATATTTCACAGCTTTGGAATAACTTGTTTTCTGTATTATATGTAATGAATATTAGTTACCAAACTTACCTGACTTTGCAGTCGGTTTTCTTGCTTCTGAAACTCTAACATTCTCTGCGTTCTTTCTTGCTGTGCAACCAACTGTTTCTCCTCGTACTGTCGAATATTATCCACACCAATTTGCTGGCAAAATTCACGAAATACCTACAAAATTCCCGTTGATATAAGAACACGTGCAAACTTCAACCAGCGTAAGTAAAATTCAAACATCGAAAAGGATGAATAGAAACCTGATCTTCCACAGCATTCTTCTGAATTTGAAGATTTTTTATTTCTTCTTTACGTTTTTCAAGTGCATCCGTATATTTCCTGGCATCAGGCTGGTGATGAAGGAATATGAATTTATTAAAAATAAAGGATATAAATAAATAAAATATAATATAAAAATAAAGGAAAAGAAAAAAAACCCATTTAACTATGAAAATGAACGTGGTCATACCAAAGCCAGATGATCCAAAAATTATTAAGTAAATCCTGAACAAGATATCTGTGAAACTATGTTTTCTTTTCAATACATACCTCGATTTCTTCAAGTTTTGTGGCAATCAGTTCTAATTCTCTAGTATTCGACGATAGCGTTTGTTGTTCCTAAATTGACCAGTCAACATTCATTTGTACCTTAGTAGCGGTCTTTTGACCAACACGCCTCAAATGCTTATATGCCTTGTTTATTTATAAGCGCAAAACTTACAATTGTCTCTTTATCACGTTGGGTATACTTTAGCCTGGATTCCAGCCCATTGATCTGTGATTTCAAGTCTTGAAGTCCCGATTCTTTTCGTCGCTCGGCACCTAGTGTTTTGATTTTTTCACGATGTTCATCACGTACTCGTTTCAGTTTATCAACTTCTTTTGTATCCCAACGCTTGGCTTTTCTTTGTATATCACTACAATAAAAAGTTCAGAGAAAATTGTTGAAATACGTTTACACGATGCAATGGAGGAGTCTTATTGATGGTTTGTAACAGGGTTCTGATAAATTGAAAGACTGATGGAAAAGTTCTACTAAGGCTAGTCACTTACAGCAAGCCAAAGCCCGTTGAAATAAAATGACTCAAAACTCACCCCTGACCTCCAGACATGACACCCGATTTTTCGAACATAGTGCCATCAATGGCAACTGTTCTTCTTCGCACAGAACCGTTAAATGCCAATTTTCGGGCTTCTTCCATAAGGTCACAAACCAACGCGTTACCACAGGCAAAAACCAGGGCTTTCTATAAGACAGAACATTTATTTGACAACATTAAAATATATTTACAAAGACAGACCTTATCAGAATCCTATTATTTCACTCTTTTCGGGCACGGTACAAGAAGTATACCTGAATGCAAGGCGGATCGTATTTGATAACATCGATAACAAGTTTTGCACTGCCACCGATTTGACGCAGTTGCTCATTGATCGATTTAACTTTCAAGGTATCAAGGGGAAGGTATGTTTCACGTTGGATTCTCTGAAAAACAAAATACAGTGTAGATGATGCAGACCTTTTATCCAACATCTGTATGAACGGGAAACTGACTGTTTTGTGCATCTGTACTAAAAAAAAAGCCTTAAAAACAAGGCGTTAAGAATTCGACATTCCATTCATTAAATTATTTTTTTTAAATTCGATTTTATATTTATAGAAGATAGAAAAAGATTATGATGATCATTAAGTTTTTTATTGTCTTGTTTACATTAGAAGCTACAATTTTTAGCAGGCAGTATCGATCTATAATAACTGTTTACTGAGCCAATCAAATTCTCCCATTTCCTGTAATAACTCCTTTCGTAATGCGCTCATAATAAAGCAACACAAAGAATTCTTTAATGTGTATTGGTAGGGATGTTAAGATGGACGTTCAACTGTTTCTTTCATGTTATATTGAAGGGGATGTGAAGGCAGATTGTTACCTGTTCCTTCATGTATTGGATACATTCTCTTCCTGTTTTCTCTGTATCAACAACGATAGCTTCCATGTTCTTTCCCAGTACTTTTGTTATGGCAACAGCATATCTTTAAAAGAAATAACACAAAATATATTGTTGCTATGTATTATTTTATTTTATTTTCAGGAGCTCGGGGTTCTAAACCTGGCAGAGTAATGCCAGCGACTATAACAGTGTGTCGATCCACTCAGCTTGAGAGTGGATGTCTAGTTGAGCAGTTGAAGCAGACTAATGGCTTTCGTAGCTCAAATGAGGCCTTTAAATGGACTTTAAATATAACAGTTCCATCAAGTGATATATTATCAATCACCTTTTGTGGACGGGCTCACATAAATCAACCAGCCTTCCATAAACACCAGGAAATAACTTCTTTAAATTTTCAACAAACTCTGCTTTCCGCTGTGAACGTGAACTCTCAGATTTGTCAAATTTTGCTTCATTAAGTTTAGTTTGTGCATCCTCCAGCTTTTCATTCACTTCTCTGTATTTTTCATTTGCTCTCCTAAAATTGAGGAAATATTACATTCATCGAAGAAAAACTGTTTCATATCATGATACTTCTTTTAAGTCATAAAGATGTTTAATTAGCATAGGCAAGAAGGGAAGTAGATAAGGGCTTTTAAGAGGGTTTGTTGAGGTAGCAAAAAGAGAATCAAGTTCGTTAAAATAAGATTTTGTTATCCCAAGGCTTGTAACACTGATATTTCAATGTAAATGGAACTCACTACAACATCACATGTAAACGTGTCATTTCCATTCCTACAGAACACATTTTATAACAAAATGCATACCTTACAGAGTTTTCCAGTGCATCATAGTCTTCCTTGTATTTTTTTACTTTTTCAACGTTACTCCTAAAGTCGTTAAAACAAAATATTTAATCAATCATTGCAGAAATATTAATGATTTCAGATACTTGTGATGGCATATACCACCACAAAACTCTTCAACTTTTAAGATAAACTGCATACTTGATATACTCCGTGCATTGCTCAACCCTCTGTTGATACTGCTGCTGTTCTTCTTGTAACTGCTTCTGACGCGACAAATAATCTTGCCTTTTTTGACTGCTTTGTTCTAAGTTTTCTTGATCAGCGCGTTGTTCACGATTTATCTATGGAAATGAAGTTTTCTGAATTTTGTGAGTTAGCAAAGCATCACAAACTTTTCCATTTGTAAACAACATTGATATATTTGCTTATCTACTACACTTATCTAAATGTCTGAGAGACATGCCTCACCTTATCAAGTTTGACTTGAATTGCAGCAGACTGTTTTCCAGCCTCTTCTTTTAATGCATTGTATTCAGCAATCTGTAAAATATTCGGAATTAGAATACCGATAAAATGAGAGTGCATTAACATTTCCCCCTTTCATTAGTGTAGAACTTTTACCTGGCTGTCCATTAATTCAAAACTTTGACCTTGACTTTGTTGTGCAACTTCTTCATTATATTGCTTCATTAAATCTCGAACCTCCACTAATTCCCGTTCAAGTTCTCTGATCTAGATGGTCATATATCATTGACATCAAATTGCTCAAAAGAAACTTTTGCTACAGAACAATTTTTCAAAAGACAAGAACATAATTACTTCATTTTTCTGTTTTTCAACATTTCTTTCTGTCTTACTGTACGCCCTCCTATAATGAAAGAGAAAATAAACTGGACAGTCATGCACCATAAAATCTTTTCAAACATACAACTGTTGAATAGATTACCTGGAATCCTCCAACTTTCGTCCTTGATGCTGAGTGGTTTGCTTTGCTTTTAGGTACAAAGGTCGCTTGCGATTTAAGTCTGCTTCCTAAAAAACATTTAGAAACAAAAAAACTCTCAATACCACATGGATAATTAAGAAACCCTATATATGTTTCTCTGGAAAGAAAAAAATTTACTTAAGAAGTAATAACCTTATCTGCAACAGATTTCTCTTTCAACGCAACTTCCCTCAACAACTTTCCATTTTCAGACTTTTTAGTCTTGACTTGGGAATCGATAGCCTCTCTTTTTTTGTGCTAAACATTTACAACATGTATTAAATACAATCTTTTTCATGTAAACAAAAACAACATGGACATGGCTGGACAAGATTTCATGAGTCACTGAATGGCTCTATAAAAGTGGTGGACAACGCAAGCCATTAAATGACAATTGTCGGAATTATCGAAAATTCCTTTATAACTTAATACGGAAGTATATAGACTTTTTTGGTAACTTTAGAGATCAATATCACAAATCTAACTCACCAACTTATTCAGTTCCTTAGTGTGATCTTTTAATTCTTTTTCAATTGACTTTATATCCTGTTCTGTGTGATACAATTTAAATAACTGAGCTTCAAGCTTTGCATCAACCTTTGGAAAAAAAGAGAAAGCACGTGTGAATTACAAGTTTAGTGCATGACAAAGAGATGCATAAACAATTGTAATAAATCAAAAACAACATTTATTCTGTAAATCCCAAACATGGATTGATGACATAAATAAAAAGAAAGTAGAAAGTTGAATGGTGTTTAGCACTATGGCCCAAAAAAACGGATCAACAATAGAATTGTCAGCCATATATATATATATATATATAGCATTCTGCTATGATGAGATTGCACAAAAAACCCCAGCAGTCCTATAGACATAATGTTGACAAACTGTGCTATAAACATACCAGTTCTTGAAGTAATCTTTGATATCTATCAGCCTCTTCCTTTTCGGCTTTAGCCTCCTTACGCTCAGCATTAATCCCCTACACGAAAATAGCAAAACTAATCAAACAGGTTTATGCAAAGTACATCAAATCGGATGTGCAAATATCTGTCAATCAATTGCTGTCTTTGGAGGCTACATACAAAACAATTTTGTTTCTAAATTCCTTACTTCCAACAAAAGGGAGGTTATACAGAAAATCTATTGAATATCCTTATAGAAAAAAACCCACAGAAATTCATACTTTCTTTTTATGCAATGAAAAATTTGTATCTTCTTCTGCCTTGATCATGGATTGCTTTCGTTTTTCAAATTCCTCAGCAAGAAGACCAGACCTAACAAAAATTAACATGTTATCAAAAATTAACATCGGAAAAAGAAACAGAAACAAAAAGAATTTCAGTAATCTACGTAAACCAAATGAATGAATTCCATGAAGTTTTCTATAACATGGGTTCATTGACCTAACGTTACGTCATAGGTTGCATGTTTTCAATCATATCACTGGATTCCCACTATTACAAATTTATATATCGCCTTGATTTTTTCGGAAAATTATGGTGAAGTGGTGAAAATTAAAAGTGAATATTCAAACTTTTTGATACTTTCACATGAAATACAAATTTTTAGGAGTTTATTAGTTTGAACTACGAAACAGAAATTCAGGACCCTTCCTAGAGAACCATGGAACCTGGATGGTAACCAAATGAGTGTTACAATGAAATTTCTAAGCTTACATAAGTATTGTTTGTTACAGCAACGGTTCATGATGAACTGTCTCACAAAATGTATACCTTATTACCTAAAATTAACCAACATGGAAATCATGGTATTGGCTAAATTAGTGCAAAGAAAATTAATGCAAGGTCAAAAGAAAAAGGCAAATTTTGAAGAAAATATAAATTTACTTTTCGTATTAATGAGCTGAAAATTAACTTGAATTATAAAAGAAAAAACTTTCATGAAAAAAAGTTTCTTTTTTTGTTTAGCTTGCTTACAATTCCTCCATTCCAACTTTTCCCTCTAAGGGGCTGTTTATGTGAGAAACAGGTTAGCACGTCTGCCGGGCTGGCCGATTAGTAAGATCTCGGCGTTATGGTCATTTTAACTAAAATTTTTATTTGCGTTAATATGGAAAAGCGGTCTAACGTGCCAAGTGGATTCTCACTAGTTTTCGCAGAGACCTTAGCAAACGGGCTAATCTCGCACATCAGTTTTCTGTGAATCAGTTTAAGCATAGACAGCTTTAGATTTACTTTGATAGTGGTGACATCTTTGTCTGGTTTTTATAGAAAAATTCACTATTATTGTATTAAATACTCGCCAAGTTTGTTCATGAAAATAAAATAAAAAACGTCCTCATTCCTTGGATTATTATTATTAGTCACTAACTTAACAAAGATAATTAACACAATTTTAACTAAAGTTTCTTTGAAACCTACCCACTTATTTTTTCAAACATTTCAGTGCGTTCTTTTGGAGTCTTCATAGCAATCGATTCAACAGCACCCTATAAAACCAAATAAAGCAGAATAACTAAACACCTTAGAACATAACTCGTAATGTAATATATTCTATTATTTGGTGTGTTGTTGGGAAACTCATTAGTAATTGTCAGAAGTAAATTCAAAACAGTGAGTTACAGGACAGACCAAACAGCTTTTTACACATTTGCACAGGAATGAATTCATGAAAAGTTTTATCTGTTACATGAATTCATTATGTGTACAACAAGAGTTTTAAGAAATCCCTTCTTTACTGCCGATTGTCAAACTTTTCTGAATGGTATCTACAGGTACTATGCATGGGAATGGTGAAACATCTGAAACATTTTACTAAATATTTTATAAAATCAATTTCTGAAAAAGTCTCTTCTATTACAGTGACTTAAAAATAAGAAATGGCGAAAACTCTTCATTACATTATCTTTTAAGAAAAACACTATAAAAATAGTCATCTGCTCTCAGTGGTGAATCAAGCATTAGGCAAATAGGTACAATGTCATGCAATTTCTTTGAAATCTCAAGTCAATTGTGAATTTAGTTATTTCTCTTTTGTGCTCTAAATTGTTAATTTCTAATGAGTCAATCTTGTGTTTCTCTTGATTTCGATTGACTTCGTCAGGTACTTGTATCTTCTTCAATTTTTAATCTAAAAACACTTACTCTAACACTAAATTATTCTTGGAATCTAATGTTGAGTTCCTTTATATATTTCATTTTTGATCAGGTCCTACATGGAATTTTAGATATATATTGTAAATCTGAAGTAGGCAACCTGTGTAAATATGAAATATAATTAAAATAATACCAAAATAACTTTTCTCGATAAATTTTGCTGAAGCTCTATATTTCTATATCTTATAAGACAGGTGACAACAAATAAAAGTGAAACCTGTACCAGCTTTATAAAAATGGCCACCTATCTAAAGGGACCATTTCAACCACCTCCATGTTGATATTTCAGTAGAAAGCTTCAACCTGTATACAACAACCACTTATCCAAAGTCCCCAATGAGTGGATGTTATACACAGATTTGACTGTGTATCGTAACAAACATACCTGGAAAACTAAAAAGTTCTTGGCCTTGATTAAAATACCAATATTTTGCAATTCTTGTTGATAATCTTTATTGTTGATCACCTTCCCATTAATTCGATACTCTGTGCCTGATCCAACAATCCTGCAAGAGAATTTGCATAGAATGAAGAAAGTTGCAGATCAGTATCTTTCTTGAATTTGAATTCAGAATAAACAGCACTCACTTTCTTGTAAAAATCATTAAAACACTATTCCCTTCGCTATCAGTTTCATTGTAAAAAGCTGACACTGAGGCTGTTGTGGCCACAGGCCGGTTAACTGGTGCACCATGAATGAGATCCTGTAATAATGAAAGATGGAATCAGTTTTTCAATGAAGTCTGGTATGATTTTGTTCTGTATTATAGTCAGGGAATCTGGATGGAATTAAAAACCAAACAGGGAAAAAATCATAAAGCAAAACCAGAATTTGCATTCACAATATAGTCAAACCTGCAATAATGGTCATCTCTTATAAAGCAGTCACTCTTCCTAAATGGCCACATTGAAGTCCTCCCAAATGTATTTTAGGCTAAACATACATCTACAAGCCGGCTGGCCGCCTCTGTAATGTGGCCAGCGGTCATTTTTCAACCACCCTATAGCTGTTTTCTCCTTTGTATACCGGTCAGTAAAATAAACATCAATCATTTTTACGAGAGAAATCTGCTTAGTCCAATTATTTATCATTGTTTTCTCCAACGAAAGGACCATTACTTCTTTTATCATGTACTTTAATAATAAAGTTTTGTTTTACTAGAGTTTGTTTCCTTTCTTCCATTTCATAGTCCCTGTTTGGAATTTTGGAATTTTGGAATTTTGAACACGTGGAGCCTTAATGTTTTCTGATATTACACAACTGTTGTTTTAAAAGAACATGATTGTAGTCTATTGAGCATGTTATTTTTACAAGTAATGCCTCAATGACGGACAATACTGACTTTGACATTTTGACATCACATCCTCTTGATTTATAACATAGAAATTCATTCAGACATTCACAGTAGCCTCTGCATTTATTACTTAAGATGGCTAATAAACTGCAGAAGGTGGTCAATATGTTAATTTGAAGACAGTGACTGTTATACACAGCTTTTCTATGCGACAGCCAACCCCTGAAAACAGCCAGAATATTTTGGTCCCAGAAGTGGCCGTCTTACACAGACTGTACCATGTTTCGGATGAATATAATTTGGAGAAATTAAACTCTTCTTAAAGCCACAGGGACATGAAACAATATTTTCAAGCAATGGTTACAAATTAAATTTAGTTTAAAACTGCTGTAAACTTTTTAGTGTCGATTCACATATATGCAACACTGAACTTTTTGATCACAACAAAGGTGTGTTCGCTTTTGATTTTTTGAACATTCAGCAGAATCACTGCATATTGAGTGACTGCATAAAAAAGTATTATATGACAATTCTTACCAAAAGTGGTGACAGAGAACATTTTTTGGGTATCAGTAACAAGATATCAAATCAAATTGCTACATCCTATATCTTATCAAAGGTGGCATTTCCCTGTATTACAGGGAATTAACGGTTATTAACGGTTATTATGAATTATTATTATTATGAATTTGCATTTGGGACATCAAGGCAAGTGTAAATAACTTTTTCGTATGACAAGAAAGAAAGCAGCATGTTATGGCGATGTTCTACAAAAAATAATTTTCTATCTGCATAATACAGGGTTTTCTTTTCTGTTTGTTTTTAAGTAATTATATTGTACACCTCATATTTTTTTCAAGATTGTTCTAGGTTATTTTATTGAAAATAATGTTACAATGTTGAATATAAACATGGACCTTGCTAAAAATAATTCATGGACATGGAAGTTTTAAGTATCACTAAAAATACCATTCAGAAAGAAACTGTAGAAGAGATTATTTGTGACCTCTTCTTAGGGAAAATTAAATAATTTTGTCATTGAAAACGAGGCAAAACTTGTTGACTAAAACTTGGACTGGGCTATAATAAGCATAAGCATAATTTAATCAATATTAATGAAAAGAATCTAATCTATGAACCACAAATTTTAAGAATCTTGGATTCTATGGAATTACACCTAAAACGTGTTTAACTACACCAATGTTATCGATGCCTGTTAGAAGTGTAAACTGGCCAGGACATTATCATCATCACATCAGACATTGATTTCTCATTATCTATACAAAGTAAAAGAACAGTGAAGTATGGTATGTGGGACGATTTAAACCTGTAAACCCCAAACATAAGACTGATTGCCTTTCTCTTAATTTCACAACTTGAAGCCGTTAAGTAACTGACCTTTATGAAATGCATTCAAGTTTCAATGACTTTAAAGTTTTTTATTTACTTATCTATTTTTTTTAATAAAGGCACATACACACTAGAAGTAGAATCCAATACAATAACAGTCTATTCTTCATGCAAAGCTATTTTTCTTTCCTAATTCGTACCCTGAGTGGTCATGAGGTGTGTTTGCTCATTGTTGTGACTTATTTGGAGTTATGTTTATCCGATTGGAAATTTACATTGCATACTCAAGTGGGTGATAAATTCTTGCCTTCTGTTATTCTGGATATTTTTTATAAAGTAATTACCACAACCTCTGATTATTTCTCTGGTTTTGTTAAATTTTCTTGGTGTTATTTTTTTTAAATAGAAGGATTTTCTACAGGGCAGTGTGGCCGCAAAGTTGGTGAGATATGAATATAATCATAAATTAATACTAGATGCAAAAAAAGGTTCTTACATACCTTGACTGTTTTTACTCTCAAATTAGAGGTTTTCTCGCCCAGCACAAAGCTTATAGCATCCATCATATTGGACTTGCCTGTAAGTTAGAGGCAATCAAGTCAAACAATGTTAAATTAATGAACCAACAGTGAACTGTGGCTGCAGTTTTAACCATATCATGCCCAAGGGGGTGGGTGCTAGCAGACCCGCAGTATTCTATCAAATTCGATATCTCTGGAACCATTAATGGTATTCATTAATGGTATTAATGAGAAATTCTTGAAAATTTGCATACCCAGTAAGAAATGTACTGACTTCCACAAAATTCAATGGTAACCATGTTGAGCTACATTCCTACCAAGTGTCATTGTTCTAGCATGAGTAGAATAGATTTTATAGGGGACGGGCCTGCTAGCCCCCAGGTTGAGGAACGACCAAAAAAACCTGGGCCTGATAGGGTTAATTGATATAACTTCTCCAACTAAATTTTTTCACTTCTATTCAAATTCAGACAGCCTTATATACTAAGTTTTCTGTTGGAAAATTAAAAAAAAATGTTATTATACTGTATGTAAAAAAGAAAAGTCTAAGCATTTATAAAACAAAATATTGTTGCTAATTCCTGAAATATAGATGAAATTAAAATTAAGTAGGATAAGTAAAACACATACCACAGCCATTGGGACCAATGATAGCAGAAAACTTCATAAAACCAATCACATGTTTCCCCTTATAGGATTTGAAATTATTAATTTCTAGCTTTTCCAGATAGCCTGGCATGCTGATATTTCTGCACTATACATTTTGAAAAAAAATTAAGTGTAAATAGTGAATAATTATGGACAAATTTTTTTTTCTTGCATTTTATATATATCTACTCCATCAATATATCTGAACTACTGCTGCATGTGTTATTGATCTGACCTACCTCATCAACCAACTTGTACAGTTTTCCTCTTTATTTATTTATTTTTTGCAATTACAGACAAAATTAAAAAAAATATATTTTCTTTTATTCCTCCATCATTCAAAATTTTCTATATATATATATATATAGATTTTCTTATTCACAATTATATATAACTAGTGACTCTTCCAAAAACCTACTACTACCTTGAGCCTATCAGCTTATTTTCCTAGTCTCTATTTTCAACATTAGTCTAGCAAGAATTTTTCAAAGACTCGATATTGGTTGTGTCCAAAACAACAAACACAGTCCTAAACCTAAAAATTCCAACAGGAAAAATCAATCGGTTAAGTCTGCAAAAACACTGATGAGTGTTTTGCCCATATAGTTTCATCTGCACGATAACATAATCTTCGAAATCCTCGTATCGTACAACGAGAAGAAACCATATATTCGCAAAAGCTTGTTTATGGCGGGAATGGGTCTCCACCTGAGATGGTACACATCAAGGGCGTAAAAATCTAAGGAATTCTGAACACAACCGCCAACGCCATTATATCTTTGTTTTATAGGGTAAATTAAGAACACCTTCTCAATCACTTTCTTCTTAATCTTGGCAGTCGTTTAGTGAAACCCAGTTGCTCTATGGAGAAGAGAGAGAATGTCTGATTATGATGAATCTAAAGCCGGATTTCCACTTTAAAAAAATTATAGGCGTACCGTACATCAGGTGGATAATGATACGATACACTCCTCGGACTAATTTCCAGATAATTGGGTTTGGCTCTACTTTCATTTCAATCCTAAATGTCGACGTGTTGGTCTGCAGAACATTTTTTGGCACCAAGAAATATCACTAAAGCTAGATTCACACTGCGCGATAGTACTACCATCTACCATTTTGAAGATCTCGGAGATCACTTGATAAGAGGCACGTGATTGTCATATGAGTGCATCTCCTGGTGCAGTGCAGTGTAGTTGAGGAAACCAAAGGGATTGTTGTATCTTCGTATAATTCAACAATGTTGTTCATTGTCAACCTCTTTTTTGCTTTTGTCGTTAAGTCGACTGTTGAATCTGAGTATATCAGGTTTCGTCCAAGAGGAAAGGTTGCTCCACCCAAATGGCCAATTAGGTATTATGTCGAAGGATTTTTGTCTTTACCATACGCTGAATTGAGTGAACCTTTCAACTCTTGGTTCGATGGTCAAGCCAAGAAAAGTAGAATTGACATGTATAATGGTTAGTAATATTTTCTATATTTTCCCCAAAAGAACATGAGATCTGTTTTTAAAGAATATTTCTGGATCTTTTCCATTGTTTTCTATTGTTTTTTCTCTGTATTTCTGTTCTGCAATAATGAACCCCACAAAATATTTTATAAACTTCAATATGTTTAGCTAATATTTACAATTTGTCTTTAGGGATAACAAGAACCATTCAACGTGGTGATATGGGAGCTAACGGCATCCACTACTTACTTGCCCCAATGACTAATGAAGAAGTCACAAATCAAATGACATGTTTCAATGTGAATGGAACAACAGATGCTGCAATTGGTCCACAGCCGATGCTTCCTGATTTATCAAATTTCACTGTATGTATTGGTTACAGATTTCACTGTTGCAGAGACATTTTCTTTAACTTTTCAAACAGAAGGGGTTGTTTGAAAGCATTGACTGCCCAAATTGGCCACCCAATTGGGCTCAGGTAGCTCAGGTATGCTGGAAATCAACCATCATAAAATACATGTTGAATCTAAAAAAAAAGCATAGCTCACAAGTCACTGTGCTCAGAAAAGAAAACCCAAAAAATGATTGGGTTTTAACTTTAACAACATACAGCTCATTCCAGGATTCTAATTAGAAGAATCCTTAATACCAGGGAGTCCATTATGGTGATATCTGATATCATTTTTAAACAGCCCAATAATTAGCCAATTGGGTATCCAATATTTTCAGACAATCCAAAAGGACGAATTTCAGAAAATTAATTTTTAATGATTCTTTAGTACGTTGGGATCAAGAAGTTCATGAATGAATTTGTTGATGTTTGGCAATATGAATATCATGTTGGTCAAAAATACAATACATACACATTATACACAAAGCAAAAAACATCAATACCGGTTTATTATGAGATGTTGGGTTTCGATTCGTTACTTGGCTCTCACTATGATGACTACAAAATTATTTATCGAAAATATTCTACAGAATTTGCAGACTCTGTATTTGATACTCCATTAGAAGGTGAGGTTGTAGAAAAGAAAAGTTCCTTTCTTTTCTGTATATACTGATTGTTCTCTATATAATTTCAGGAAGAAATGGTGGAGGGAACATTAGTCCATTCATTTTTGCCAAAACTTTGTATTTTTCATACTTTATTCTAATGGTAATTTTCAAAGTGTACACTATTTTTATAAGGAACTCATTTTTATGGTAAGTATACCTTTTATGACCACTGGATTTTACATGTTCTATAGCTAGTGAACTTTCAAGAAAAGTAAAAAAATAAGTAAAATAAGAAAAAGCTGGAAACACGGAAACATTTACTACTTCTCTTACATTTTTATTCGAAAAAGAACTTATATATAAATAATAGAATTAGCAAACAGAAATTTTAGTTCTTCAGAGTTTTTTGGAAAGATTAGTTCCAGTTTCAATTCAATTTACAGGTTTTGATTGCCATGGTTTTCCTGGGCCTGGTTATGAAGCCCGAATTGTTGCAAACCCTATGCAAGAATTTATTTACCCTGAAGACAGTTCTCATGTGCATCCAATGTATAATGACTTCTTAAAAAAATATTCAAAAGAACATGATGGTCAGAACAGAAAGCATATCTTCAAGCATAATTTAAGGTTGATTTTTGTTCTTGCTTTTTCATTAGAATGAACCTATTTTGCGGTTAACACAGTCGTAACTTACTTATTTGTACTAATTTTCATGCAATCAATTATGCATGATCTGGCCTATTAAATATGTGCACAAAAGGGTCTAAAGGCTTAATTTTGTGCTTAGAATGATCAAGTTACGATGCTGTTGTTTTGCTCAACTTTTTAGCTCTGCATGAAAAGAAGCATCTATGGTTTGTTATGCTATGTAACATAAGACAGATAAATTTGATTTAGGTACATTAATTCAATGAATCGAAGAAATTTGACCTTTACATTGAAAGTCAATCACTTAGCTGATAATGGACCGGTTGAGCTGAGGCAATTAAGAGGTCGCAAAACAACGGCTGGAATCAATGGAGTTTCCAACAGTGGAAAACCTTTCATAACAACACTCTCCAGTGACGATATTCCAGCTGAATTGAATTGGAGGTTGTTAGGTGAAGATCTCACACATGCACATCACAACTTGAATAGATAAAAAAGTTTTCTGGAAATGTAACTGCTAATGATATTTGCCTTTTTACCATTTTCACCATTAGGTGCTGTTACACCAGTTAAAGATCAAGCAGTGTGTGGATCATGTTGGAGCTTTGGGACAACTGGCACCATAGAAGGAACTTTGTTTTTAAAAGTAGGAATTTATTCCGTGAATAGTATGATGATCTCTTGAACGGAAAACAATTGTTGCCAGTTGTGGCATGTCTTATAAAAGGGCATACCAGAAAATTGGGAAAAACGCAGGACCTTATGCACCTAGGGCCCAGTACTCTTTATGTAGGACCCTATAACTAGGACCTTTTAACATGAGACCTAGGGCCTAAGGACCCTATAGTATCATACAATCAAATTAGCATAAAACACAAGACTTGAAACCACAGTATCTCACTTGTCCAGTATCCCTTCATCAGTGTTCATCAATTCTATCAGTGTAAAATCACTGTTCATGATTGATGATCGTTTTTGTCATTAGACTGGTAGGCTAGTGCGCTTGTCTCAACAGCATCTCATGGATTGCTCATGGGGTTTTGGAAATAATGGTTGTGATGGAGGGGAAGAGTTTCGTTCCTATGAATACATGATTAAGCATGGTGGTATTGCTACAGAGCAGAGTTATGGCTCGTACTTGGCTGTGGTAATTTCTTCAAATTTTTACAATGAACTATTCAGCTCTCTGTTATAATTTCTTAACATATATTTGTTTGTAAAGGATAGCTATTGTCATTTGGAACAAGCTAAAATTGGTGCCATAATTACCGATTATGTGAATGTTACATCAGGAGATGCGAATGCATTAAAAATGGCACTGTTTGAACATGGTCCTGTTGCAGTTGGAATTGACGCCTCTCATTTATCACTGTCGTTTTATTCGCATGGGGTGTATTACGAGCCAAGTTGCGGTATGTTTTGCTCCCAGCCAAGTGTAGATCTTGAATGCCCTCAAATCTCTGTAGTTCGAATGTCCATAATTTGACCTCTCCATAAATCCAACCATTTTGTTACCCCCTTGGATGTTCGAATTACAGAGAATGTACTGCATTCCTTTAATTAGAGAACTTTTTGTTTACTGTCATCCCTTTTTGAAAATGTCAAAGTTAGAAAAGACTAATAATACGCCACCATAACTTTTTGTATTCAGGTAATACCCCAGATAAATTGGACCATGCGGTCTTAGCTGTTGGTTATGGAACACTGAATGGCCAAGATTATTGGCTCATCAAAAATTCCTGGTCAACCCACTGGGGGAATGATGGCTATGTCTTAATGTCCCAAAAAGACAATAATTGTGGCGTGACGACAGATGCAACATTTGTGGAAATGTAAAATGAAGTTAACCGTTTTGTATTCTCGATCCTCCAAGAATTTTGCTGTTGATTTATTTTTTCCGGTTGGATGATCGAGGTTTTTTATATGAACTTAAAGTAGGATTGTAGACCTTATGTCTGTTTAAAACTGTTTAAGTTGCTATGATTAATATATTTTTTATTAGTGTAATAATTTTATATTTGCACCTTCAACAAGATTTCAAAAAATATAATCAAAATAGTCATTGTAACCAATTAATTCCAGTACTACCCTCTCCACCCTCTAATCCAAAGGTTCAACATAATAGTGTGCTGTTGTTGGAGAGAAAACCAATGAAATTCAAGATAACCTGCAAAGCTCTATTATTTAAGAGATAAACCTGTAATATAGATAAAGTTATAGGTAATTATAGGTAATCTTTATCTACTCCCTCCATGGAATAAATTTCTCGATTCCAATGCAACATTCTGATTTTCCAATATTCCAATGTATGCAAAATGAATCGGATCAAATTTTGCCCTGCTTAGTTCTTCACGTGGTGATAATTTTAAGATGCACAATGGAACTAAGAGTAATTGTTTATAAAGTTTTCTGAACTTGAAACATACATTTCTATTGTTTTTATTATGCAATTTAATATTTCAAGATCATTATTATGATAATCAATGAAGAACTTCTGATTCTTGTAATTATGACTACAATCCTTCTCTCTTTTTTCTCTCATTTTATCTTTTTATTAAAATCCATAATATCAAAGTAGCTCTCGTTTGGAATGACCCCTAATAAACTGAACACAGTTTGTGTGTGTGTGTATATAAGAATCACTTCTTATTTTTGCTTATTATATAGTATTATATTATATTATTATATATTTGTTAAGAAGTGATTCTTATTTTTGCTAATAACGGTCTGTCAGTAACTACATTTTTCTTTGTGAAAACAAGGTTGAAGAAAAGGCGATTGGCTGATGGATTTTTGGTATCTTTAGTGTATATAGATATATACATACATATATATAGAGTATATAGATTTCAGAAGGATGGTTGAAAATCGGGTGTTTAATATTAGGGGGTATAAAAGTTTCACTTTTACTTAAATTTGCCTGCACTCTTTTTTTATGTGAGAAATTACCTGAAGGAGGTAGCCTGAAAGTTCCAAATAAGTCAATTTTTCAGCCCTAAAAAGTTTAGACAGACTGTACTTAAATCATGCTATATCCCCATGTGTGGTGGTCTATATGTGGAGAAATAATGCTGTACTGGCTCGTGAGTGGGAAAACAGGGATCCGTGGTTCAAGCCACACACCATCCACCAGTGTAGGAACCATGTCCTTTGACACATTGCACCCAGTCTGTCTCTTTGTGAAGTTGTTTCGGTTATGTTTCATGGTCATAGGGCTGGATGAAGGATTTGTGTGAATAAACATCTCTAATAGACCTTTGCACGAGTGACGAAAGAGACGTTATTTATGAAAGGTTCTGTTGGTAAGCCCACCGTTTAATTTAGTATAATTCAGGGATACCTTATAATTTATTCCAGACCGTCCTCTGAATCCTCCGCCAGAAGAGTACTAAGGCACTGAGCTCTTATCTTTTGGCGTTGTCTAAAATTGTTCATTGAACAAATCTTTTCCCTCATTGTCTCTTGTCATATCTATCATCTTTTCTGATTGTAAACAACTTAAAAAATGAGCTGCTATTGGTTGACAATTATAAAATATCAAAAACTATTGTCATGTCGAGGATATGAGTAATCAAGGTGTTCCCATGGTGACTGATCTTAAAAAAATTGAATGCAGCTCTGTGCATTGTTTTCTCTCAAAAAAGATGCATTATCGATAGTCCTTAACACAACAAAACAGTGCTTTGAATACATCATCATAATACTGTGCAGTTTGATGTTGGATTGCCACGTCGAAGTACCAGTTAAACCGAATACCAATAAACATGGCTCCCTCAGCATTGAAAAATGGTCCCAAAATGAAATATATATTTCTCTTAGTAAGTTCATTTTTTTGTGAGTGTTTGTGTGGTTTTTTATTCCTATATTAGAATAAATATATAGTTGATCTGGAAGTTTTTCCTCGCCTAAATTTTGGTGCAAATTTATAAATTTTGTCTGGGTTAGTGAGGTTAGGATCAAGTTTATGCCTCGTTCTTTCAAACGTTTTTATAAGACTTTCCACCGTAAGTATATAGTGAGGAGAAATTTGTCTGTAAAACACACTCTAAACGAAAAGATGTCCTACTTCAGTAAAGAGGGGAAGCGTAAACACGATGGAACCAATATCTTTCATTCTAATACCCCAAAGAAATATTTGTTAGTTAAAACAGAATTTTTAAAGAAGTTTGTAGCGGATGCATGAGTAAAATCTTATTTTACCACTCGCATGTTGCTTGTACTTTCTTCAGCTTGCAGTGCTCATCGGATTCATGTTATTCAGACAGTTCGTCGGTTCAAGAAAAATGGTACCACCTCATCTCGATTTTCAGAATTTCAAGCCGGTCAAAAAGTTTGTCGACCCTGATGGCTGTCCAAAAATCAGAAACTGCGACCATATAAAATGCGATGGCGAAAATTACGACCGGATCATTCGATTTCGTGAAGATGGCTGTAGAGAATGCGCATGGTAAGCCGTTGTTTTCCAAATTTCTTTACACCATATTTTTAAGTGTGAAAAAGTACGGTTGCCAGTATGTGGTTTGGAGCACATCTATTTAAACAGACTTCATTAAGAAATCTTAGAACAGATCATTTTGTAAGTTACGTCTATCAAACTTCGCCTCGTTCCTAATCTTTATAATGAAAGAGAAAACGAGTTACCATGCACCATACACCATCTACGGCTAAGTCATCACAATTGGATGGGATATTCAATTTTCCAGATGGTATTTTATGCCCCATTCAGCCCTAATTCAACCTTGAGAAAGTCTAGATGGCGTGGCGTAATTTATGAAAAGGTCTACACGTTTTTCATTTTATAAACACCAGTAAAACTCGTCCAGATACATGGTGCTTATTTTGTTGTTCATTTTGAGCATACTTATTTTGTTGTTCATTTTGAGCATACTTATTTTGTTGTTCATTTTGAGCATACTTCGATGCTTAGGAGGTGTTTATTTGATAACAAAATTTTATGCCCTCAAAACATCCAAAACCATCTATATGCTTGAAGTTCAGAGAGAAGGACTACTTGTCTCATAGAGGCAGAAAATGTATAAAGGACAGAGAAACTTTGATTTGGAGCCTAGGGTGGCAGTGGCGGATCTAGCAGAGATTTAACTGGTGTAAGTCAATTTGGAGGAGAACTTTCTAAGAAAGAATTGGCAATTTAATTGCAATTATCCTTTTGAAAACACTGTTCTCCATGTTTTTTACACCAGTAAAATTGCTTCTCGATCTGCCGCTGGATGGTGCTTGGTGGTGCTTGTCTTTTTAGTGAATTTCAACCTCTAGTACTTATAAAGATGGTGCTTATAACAGAAGCGTGTATTGTCTATAGGTACACCGGATTAGTTTGTGAGGGGACCTGTAATCGACATTATGGATGAGTTTGGTCGGGTTGTGGGGGAGGGGGGGGGGGGGGCGCTTGGCCAAATAACATTGGAATCCTACCAAGAAATAAATGTGTGACATCTTCTTTTATAGTGTGTATGTTCCTTTGAGTAACGCGGAAGAATAACCGATTATGGGCGAATCTGAACAAAATTGTGCTACGGAACGGCACACCTGCCAATGAAGTTTACTTTTTTTTATCATTGTTGAGTAAAAATGCTAAAGTTTTGTGTAGAAATATACCGATGATAAGAATTGACCCTCCTCGATTCGCTGCTCCTTACTATTCCACCCCACGGAAGAGTCTGTGAAAGTAAACTCCATCACCATGCCAATAAAATAATGCACTTTAGTAAGCAAGCAGGTACAGTATTAAGACTTTCTATCAGCTTCAATCCGAATGTATTGGCTAATCTTCAACAACCTCGATCCAAAGGCTTCTTTTCTTTTTTAATTTTGACGGCGGCGAAGAAGGCATTTTTTTTGGTGCTTTTTTTAGGTAAAAATTCTAAAAATAGTTATTTTGAATAATTTCAATAAATTAGTTAAACACTGGTGAAATGCAGAAAATTGTAAACAGATTGGCTAGAAATACCGTATTTCTCCGCCTATACCCCCTGCGAAAATTGGAGCAGTGCTTATGGATCTATCGAAAGCATATGATTGTCTGTCTCACGATCCTTTATTGACTAAGGTAGCGGCTTATGGAATGGTATATCATAGCTTAAAGTTCCTGTATAGTTATCTCTCCAACTGAGAACGGAAGGTGCGCATAAGTTCATTTATAAGTGATTGGTTAGAACTATTATCAGGTGTAGAAGGTTGACGATGGACGGTTGACGATGGCGGACGAAATGTAAACAAAGAAATCAAAAGTGAAACTTTTTTGGTTAAACTTCTTCAAACAAGTGAATAGAAACACAAAAAGTTGTTGAGAAGAAGCTCCAGTGTTTCTTCTATCGAGATTCCTAGATTTATTTGCAGTACAATGCCTTCATCTCGATAATCAAGCCGCGATAGCCTCCAATCAACGCAATCAATTTCTCGAACAGGAACTCAAACGCACTTGTTTTAGTGGATGTAGGAGTAATAGGACTCTGACTGAACCTAAGAACTAGTTGCAACGATATAAACTCGTAGATAATATCAATAGATAATATCAATTAATGAAGGCATCAGTTCAAAATCAAATAACTGACGTTTTTGGGGTCCGCAATATTGGTGATGGGGTGTCGAAAAAATTTGGGCCTAAAATTTTGGGGGACGGGTGTGACGTCATTAGAATTTTTGATCGACGATATCTCCGTAACGGTACGTCGTACACAGACGATCCCATACATTTTCTTGATCAGCTTTTCGGGCTCTACAACTTAGTGGTACTTATCTATTTGGATTGTGTGATTATTGATGCTCTACAACTCAGTGGTACCTATTCTTTTGGATTGTGTGATTTTATTTTTCGTCACCTTTATATTGGAAAAGAGAAATAGTGCAGTAAATCGGTGCAAACTTTGTTCTATTTATGCTAAAAGCATGAAACTTGGCAGATGTGGTGCCCGTATGAAAAGAAATATTTTAAGCCTCAGACCCTTTTCATACCAGGTCCCAAACGGTCCCCATGGCAACAGGGCAAGTTCCCATAGCAACAAAAACTTTTTTCTTCAAAACCTTACATCAATGGAAAGCTCATCAAAAATGGAGAAAAAATACTAAAAGATTAGGTGGTATAAATGAACTGGTAACGAGATACAAGGCTATTAAGATTTTGTAATTCAGGGGGTTAACATTTTTTCAAAATGCTAAAACTTACATCTTAGAACACACACAAAAAAATATTAGAACAAAGTAAAGCATGTCGCCAGTGCAATAAACTTCTTTTGTGTACATAATTAATGTTAAGGAATTTCTTTAGCCCATAAAAATCAACAACGATGAATTTTTTTATTGGGGATAACCCCCTGAAATGATTAAAATGCGTAGCAAAAGTTCTAAAATCAGCTCAAAATTATATTTTCCAAAAAAGCATTTGAATTAAACAATCTTGTAATTGTCAATTTAAATACTCAGACCAAAAGCACCTATTGTAATGGAAAATAAACATATTATTATGGTCTCAACAAGTACAAATACATAGAAAGCTAACGTTCGCAATCACCACCACAATTACAAAGTTCAGTACATGGAAGAGAAGCCTGCACACATTTGCAGCGTCCTAAGCAACCTTTTCCTTGTTTACAACCACAACGAATGAGCTCACTGCACATTTGTGAAGCTTCTGGAATGGTCGTCCAAACAATACCATACTCATCACCTTCATCTTTCCAACCCCAATGGCAAGGATCTGGTAGTGGTTGGTTTTTACAGAGTGGTTGTGACCAACAATATGATGCTTGGTAGATTGCACGTAAGACATGTTGTTTGAAAGTATCTTGTGTAGGTGAAATGTTGTCTGGCAAGCGGCCTTTCTTTGAAAATAAATCTTTCCTACATTCATTGACACTGTTTGACATACTTGTTCTAACGTACAGTAAAACGATGTATCTTTCGATAGAAGCAAGCGCAGTAGCAATATCTTCTTTACATGGTAAATGAGAGATTGATGGAAGCGTATTTGTGAAATCATCATTCTTTTTCCACGTTTTCCAAGCTACTTTCTTCCCTTTTCCTGAGAAAAAAATGACACTTGATCGCAACCTGTTAAAGCGTGAAATAAAGGAAGTGATGTATGCTTTCCATCAAGATGACTAAAAATTTCATGTAATGATATATAACGCTGATTCTTGCCAGTCCCAAACCAAATCCATAACTCTTCTAACTGCAACTGATCGAATAATCCTATACCTATTTAAAAAAAATATAATGTGCCTATATCAAAAAGGCCCTATTTTTATAAGCACTGTTTACAGGCAGATAGATGTAGACTTCTTTACTCATTTTAAGGACATACAATAGGACAATACAAAAATTCGATTTTTACTTGTACATTTGGTCAATTAACCACAGTTCTTATCATTGCCTTTTTGGTACCAGAATTGCTAGCATCGAACGCATGAAGAAACATTCGGGTATCTGCTTCTTCTTGATTGCATGGTTCCAAAAGTGATTTATCAACATCTGATTTGATATAACAGATTCATCCATCGTAGACATCACTAAACCAGTTGTTTGGACTCGACTTGATTCAATGGCTAGGTATTTAAACAGCTTAATTTTGTTTTGGTCAACACGAAGAAATGAGTGCCAGCTACTTGGAATCTTTGTTTCTGGTAGTACACGGCGTCGAATACCTTGTCCTCGCTTTGTTCTTGCACTTGCTTTTAGGCTTTTACTTAAATAGACGTCCCAAACGATATCAATTCTTCTACACGACTGGAGCTGTTGCAAAATGAATGGAATAAACACCTTAGTAGAATAATCTTGAAAGGTAGAGCAGTTAACAGGTGATAGCATGTTTACAAGAGCTGGTCCATCAATGATGATACGTTCTACGGATGGTTTATCTGAAGATGGAGTTTGTAATTCTTCAAGACATGCTAAAAGGTCAGATTTGTTGCCAGTACGTAGCATTCCATTTTTCGATAATGATGAGGAAATTTATGGTTTTCATGACAAAAGAACTCTTCAAGGTTTCCATTTCGCACTTGACACGCAATGTAAAGCTATGAAAACAATTGACAATTCTTTTTCAACAATGAAATCTGAGATGCTTCTTGACTACCTTTCTTTGTCTTAACACAATTAAAAAGTGACAACTTGTTTCTTTTGATTGGGTCCATAACGTGTTTTTCCTTGTTTGCAAAATCTGAAGAAGCAATATCATGGGTGTCGAGTACCAAAAGATCTTGACTTTGTTCTTTGAATGGGTTACCCATACTTCTAATAACTTTGATGAGGTTCAAAACTTGGGTGGAAAATCGTTTCTGTCGTCCCAGAGACTGCTCGTGATGCTTATTATCTTCAAATTCATCTTCAAAATCATCATCTTCATAAAAAGGAAGGTTGGCTTCGAACTCGTCCACAATTCGCGCTAACTCTGGTCCACATACCATCCAGCGATGTAGTTCCGTTGAATCTTCCGTCAAACCCACAGCCCCTAAAAACACAAAGTTTATGTTGAATAACATCATTTAATCTTACACATGCTAATTTTTATATATCCGGTTTAAGTGAAAGATAAAATGCACAATACAAAATACGAATTTATTTTTTTCCCATTTTTTTCCCCATTCAACAGAAAATAATTTAAAAAATAGTCAGAATACCTCCATCTCCCTTGACACATTTGTTGTTTTGCTCGTGGGCATGATCGATACCAATTGATGAAAACTTTCTTTTTGTTTTGTTTATCACGAACATACCATCTTTGAATGCACTAGCGGTTTCAGGACTGATTTGTTCCAACTGAAGCATATCAGCTAGGTGTACTGATAACCAGTGAGAATAATTGGTTCGGTCTAGCGAGAAAAACCAAGCCAATAAACTCTTGATTGACTCTTTATATAATTCAAAGTCACCAATTCTTATCGATCGTATAAATGATAACATCAACAATTCAGTTTTCAATGTTAACGACTAAAACTTGAATTGCGGATACGATTCTTCACAACTAGCTCGCCAGTCATTAAAGGATTTCTCTTCACTTTCGTTTTGAATCATAAATTCATCATAGGCTTCTTTCTTCAGAAGCAGCAGTTACATAAAAGAAATATTGCAAATTTTCGGTTTAAAGTATGTGAATATCTCTCGACAAAGTTGACATTCTTCATGAGCCGAACAAAATTATGATATTTTCATTATTACCTGGTGTGCATTCCTTGTCCTCGAAACATGAGCACCATGGAGAAATGATTCCGCTTTTCCCATTGACGCAATCTCCTCTTCAACAATAGCCGAACACCATCCTGAGTCTTCAAACAATCTCCTAACGTTTTGAGCGCTGTCATTTCAATATGAAGTGGACCCATCATAACGACAAAGCACTGTTCTCCGTAATATTCTTTTGAATTCCATTGCAGCAACTTTGCCATTGCATACAATGGCTGATTGTAATTTGGCCTTTGTTTAAGTAGTCAACTGCTCTTTTTACTGCATCCATTCCATGCCTGATCATAGCTATGGATTTCGATGATTCACGAAACAATGGAAGAAGAGCGGATTCATCTTTTACTTTAATTGTATTAATAAGTGACGCATAATATGCAGACCAGGAAACCTCAGGACTTCTCTGGTTTTCAGAAATCAATAGTTCATCCTCAACATGACATAACCATCTAAAAATACATGTATTTAAAATACAAAATACATAAAAATTGAAGGCGTTTCAACAGCGAAAATTTGACTTTTTGACAGCGAAAATGACGTATTTTTGAGTAAATTGGGTACATTTTTCGGAGGATTAGGAAACACGAAGTTCCAGTAGAATATTTATAACTTACTTTCTTTCCAGCTCCATGGGATCGTTTTCAATTTTGGTAACGTTGGTTTATTTCTGAATAACTTGGTATGTCGGAATTATTGTTAAACTTATTATTGTTAAACTTATTATTGTTGAAACTAGTCGAATATCAGTGTATGATTCACGAAGGCTTGACAATTTCCTTTTCTCCGATAGTGGTGCGGAGACAATTTGATCTAATCCTTCGCAGCCATAAGTTCGATGTTGAAACAATGAAATTCCTGTTCCATGGAAAGAATCTTCAGCTGTTGTAGAACTTGGGTTATGGTCTATATTATCCAATGCGCTAGTTGTAAAAAGGTTGAATTTCAGAGAAGGAGGGCAAACTAACTGCTTTTCTTCATAGTGGGTCAGAACTTTATTTCCAAATTTCGTTGAAAGTTCCATTATTCTCACGTCTGATACCGATATTCCGATTTTGTACAATTTATCGATCAAGCTTCTTTTCCGGGTTTTAGCATGTACCATCATTCCCAAGTAAATGCCAAGAGGACTTTCGCGGGCTTTGGCTCTCTTTGTTTTGGCATTTGCTTGATTTTGGCGGATACGTTTCATGCTGTTCTGAATAACCAATTGTGATATTGTCAATGTGACTTGCTTCAATTCTTTATTGCAGTCGTTTATCTTATTACCCTGCAAAAGCGTATCCACAAATCACTTCAAGTCCTGCAAAAGCGTATCCACAAATCACTTCAAGTCCTGCAAAAGCGTATCCACAAATCACTTCAAGTCCGTATAAAAGTAACCGTCAAATTCCGGATATGTTTTTGCGAAAATGTCACGTCGTAAAATTTTTGCAGCTTCAGATAAGATAAATGCTTCGTCATCAAAATCATTTTCATAACAAGATTTAAGCACAGTATTCGAATTTAGATTTAAGTACACTATATTCTCTTAGGTTTTCAACATGCGCCAATAGTCTGTTTTTCAATTTGGTTGTATGTATTCGTTCAGGGGCATGTTCTTCTATTCTACATTTTACATGTCCTCCAAGTTCTTCTATTCTTTCTTTATAGAATTTAGCGAGATCTACCAATTTGAAAATGTTATTTGAACTGTCATCTTTTGTTACTTGCTCCATATACTGCGCTAACTCAGCAAGTACTTGTCCGTGAATTTGTTTGTCACTTTCATCGTATGCGCATTGTTTTTCTTTTTGTTTTGATTTACCATATAAAGTTACAAGACACGCCGAATGATACATAACATCGTTCGCTATCATGTCTCCAATAGCAGTTAACTTTCCCAACAACACCGTATCTTCCAAAATTATGGAAGATTTTCTTACACGTTTCTCTATTTGAAATGCCATTACACGATGGAGAGTACCGACAGAACGATCACAAAAGAAACATTTGTTAGTAGACTGACCAGAATTTGACAATCTTGACGATTTTTTTTGCACTGAATTTATTAGTACATATCTTATGATACTTTGCATTGTTCTCAATAAATTCTTCAATAAGAATGTCTTCGTCAGTCTGACGAAAGTTTAAAGGAAAAGGTAATTGCCCCAATGTTTCAAACCTTTCGATATTAGCAGCAATTTTCTTGTAAGTTGTATGTGCGTCATGGTTCTTACGCTTCAAATTACCTGGACATATCAACCGTTCACCTGTTTGAAGTTGACAATACAGACATAATGGCCAATCAAATGGAGCTGAACCAATCGAATCTGAACTAAATCTACGTTTCATGACTGTAAATTATTTTAATATCAACCAAAATGAAAAAAAATACTGATATTAGTTTTTTATATTTAGAACTATCAAGAGAGACAGATTGGTCAACACAATGTTCGTATAATAAAAATCATTTAAACTGTGACCAAAAGTCCTCAACTGATATTGCAAACATCGAGAAAAATCAATGAATTGAATGAATTAAAAACATGCCGCTATTTTATAAAGAACTCTTTAAAAAACAAATCTTCTTTTTACCACCTATTGAAATGAAATTAAAAGTGATGAAGGACGAGCATATACTAAGGACTCATGAGTCAACATGAATTTGGGCACTCTTTTTATGACGTTATTTTGTCCACGCGTGTTACCGTGTATAACGTGCATTTTGTCATTTATATACATTCTCTGTTGCACATTGATATACTCGAAGTGTCTTACATATAAAATCACTTGATGCATTATACAAAATGATATTTTTACATCTGTTGGCAAAATCTGGTTTGTGTATAATTTTAAAAGCCTTTTTCTCCATTTTTGATGAGCTTTCCACTAATGTATAACTAAGGTTTTGAAGAGAAAAGTTTTTGCTGCTATGGGATACTGCTTTGTTGCTATGGAGACCGTTTGGGACCTGGAATCAAGTGGGTCTGAGGCTAAAAATGATCTTTCATGGATGTTTAATGAATATACCAAGTTTCATGCTTTTACCATAAATGGCACAAAATTGCCCTTTTTCGACACCGATTTACCGCACTAGAAGAGCACGGGCGGTGTGTGAAGTAACACATGGAGAAAATGTTTTTACACGCTATACTAGGCTATATACTAGGCTATATATTAGTTACAAGTTGTTAAAATAACTGTAAAAGAGTGGTGTGTCATACAAATAGACAAGGAGGTATGATTTTACTTTTGCTTCAGTTTTATAATTAAAGATTGTCTTTATGATACAGAAAAATATGTTTATTCCAGAAGAACCACAAAAGATTTTCGTGTACAGATTTATGTTACATGAAGTCATTATTAAAAAATCTTTTGTATTCTACGCAGTTTTTTGACATGCGATTAAAGTGGACATGAAGATAACCCTTTCGACCCTTCGTGAAAGCTAATTATCTTATGCAGACACGGAAAGTTTCTTTCGGGTTGTACTGTAGATTGCAAAAACGTTTTACCCAGGCAGCTATATACTGATAGCGAGTGTGCATACCACTTTTATTTTAGAGAGTGATACATTTTAAGAAATTTCACGGTCATTTTCTCACGTGGAGCGTGTAAAACCACGATGCTGCGACAAGGGTTTTTTTTAGTTTTAGTATATTTGTGACGCGACGTCTATTTTTTGCACGGGGGACATTGTATTGCCCCCCTAATGGAACGCGACGTTTAGGGGCAAATATCTCGAGAACCAATGGGAATTACCGACGTCACTTTGGGCGCGCGATATTGGCGATGGGGTCACGAAAAAATTTGGGTCTAAAACTTTTTGGGGACGGGTGTGACGTCATCAGAATTTTTTTAAAATATGCCTGATGATGATAGCGGGGCCGCTCAAAATGTAGTGCCGCGCTATTCGTGCAAAAACAGAAATAAATAGAAATGTAATGTTTCTATTGTTTCCTTTGTTTACACGTAAAAGCTTATGAGATTAAAAGAAATCAGACAATAGAATTAAATATTAAAGGCTGGTCTACTCAAAATTTTTATTTTGAACTAACGTCAGATTTCAATTCCTTACTATCAAATTAGTATGTAGATAATTTTTTTTCTTTTCAAAAGTCTTTCTTTAATTCTTTAATCAATGCCCAAAGTTAAGCTTTATTCAAAACTTTTTGAAGCGACCTTTTCTCTGACGTCATATATGGCGAACATGTTCTTTTTTTTTTTAAATTGTGTTGTATTAAATAGTTGTTTTAAAAGCCAGTTAAGTTAAAAAGAAAGCAAAAATTAGAAAATATAACTTAAAAATGTCTGATAATGAATTTGAAGAATATCTTTCTGAGAACGAAGATTTTGTTACCGACGATGAAAGCGATACAGAAGACGAAACGATGCGGGTAGAAGAAGATTTTCGAGGAATTAAATTACAGCCATATTAATATGAGCCAATGAGAAAAGAGGCTCATGAAAGTGACTCTGAAAATGACGAAGAATCCACAGATGAAACTATAGGAAGCACTACGTTCTGGAAACTAGAGAGGTTGATTGCCTGTGTTGTAAAGAGGTTGATGCAATAACAGATAAACAATTGTCAGGTATTGTTTAGAATTTAGTTTGAATTCCTCATTCAGTGACTGGAAATTTGTACACTTTTTTATTTATAGGGATTGGATGCATAACTTTCAATGATGATTTTTCAAAACTGTGTCTTGAAAAGATTGTCCTTCATAACGTATTAACTACTTTGCATGAAACTCGTGGTAACGCTTTGGAAGATGATCCTAGCAATAGAAGCTACAGGTTTGCCGCATACAAGCAATTTATATGGTTTGTTTTCAAGCATTTGGGAAAAGGCAATCGACGTGTCATTCCATCGTGTGTTATTTGGAAAATAAGAAATCCAGAACTGGATGGCATTTATAAACCTTTTGAGTGGGGAACAGACTAACGAGCAACTATGATCTACACCAAATGTATTTTTAAGAAACCTTTGTAAAACAAAAATGGAAATATAAAGACACAATTAAGATTTGTCAAACAGTAAACCTCGATCTTTGATTTGCTATAACAAAACTTTTGTCAGGTTTCGGAGTTGATGCAATTTTCCTTGGCAGCGTATGGGCCGGCTCAATAACTGAAATAGGTTTCTTTTCAACAATGGCCTCGACTGTTTTGTCTACTAAGTTAGAGAACATTCTGAGGCTTTTTTCCTCTTTTATTGGTTTGGCAGACCAGGTTTTTGTTATTTTGGAAAATGTTACGTTATAACGATCTTTCCCATCTTTCGTTTTGGCTTGCTGTAAATTACAACCAGCATTAAAGTCAAGAGGAGCCAACTGTGTTCTAGAAATCATACCTTGATAGGAAAAATGAGTACTTTTTGGAAGCCATTTGTTCAGTAGTGAATGGTAAACTTCTAATACACCAGTGTGGGAAATTTTGTCAATTGTTTCAAATCTTTTAAGATAGTTTTATCAAAAACTATATTTTGGAGGGCCTCGAATGCTTGCGATTTTAGAGAAAGTCAAGCTTTACAACGACTGCTTTCTTCCATCAACTCAAGATGACAGCACTGGTGTAAACGAAGTTCCCAGTCCAATTATGTTTATTTTGGATATGGAAAATGACACTAGTCCATTTCTCTTTTAATAGCATCTCGTCTTCCTTGCATGTGGCGCATGCCCACCACAAATGATTACCGATGGATTTAATCCATGGCTTCAATTCTTCACATGACTTCTTTTTTGATGCATTCAGTAATTTTGTCTTGATCGACTTGATGGTCTATATCTGTTTGTTCTTCTCGCATATATTTCTTAATTTGACAATGACGGTCAGTTGTCACACGTTTTATGTTTAATTCCTTTCTTTCTAGTTCCTTTAAAACTTTTATCAAAGCTACCTTTTCCATTCGATTTGAACTTCCAACCTCTGTCACTTGCGTCAGTGAAATTGCAATGATCTTCTTTAAATCCTGATCAAACAAAGAGTACGTTAAATATTTGGCGTTATGGCCAGGGCTGTCACACCTGCCATCACCACTTAGCAAAAGTTCTCTCTGAAGTGAATTGGAAATCAGTGCATTTTGTTCCTAGAGCCAAGCCTCGTTGGTAATTCCAATCATGTAGGTTTTATTGATCTTGTAGTACCAAGCTTTTGATACCCATGGAATGTCTAGGATTTCAAGATACTTACTGATTTTCCGATAAGTATTTGAACTAAAGAGAACAGCAGCAATTAGTCTTAAGTTCCCCGTATAATGTCTATTTTGCATAGGCTGAGAACGCCAGATATGCTCACGTCCATTGAAGCACAATAAACGAACACAAAGTGCAGAACCTTTAATAGCAACATTTTTAATTACAGCCGGAGAGGCACAACTAAGACAGCGTTGAAGGAGTAGGCATAAACATGACCAGTAAACAATAAACGCGCTCCCTTTTGGTTGTGTACATTCCTCTCCTTTTGTTAATTCAGGTTCCTCTTCGCTTTCACTATTTAATTCACCGACAACGTATGAGCAATCCGGATCATCTAGTGATTGCACTTCACTTTCAGTTGATGATTTATAGCCTTTTATATCAACTGTCTGAGTAGATTTTTCTAAGTATTCCAATGAAAGCATGATAAGGGTTGTTTGAGCTGATGCATCTGATGTTCAACGTTTTCCAATGCATCATAGATAAGCTAAAATAAAGTACAAACTCGTACATTTATTGATGATTGATTTCGTTCATCATCAAAATCTGAGAGGAATTATAGTCAAACCTTCGCTCTTTTCAACTTTGCTATCCAAGTTTTCTTCAGATTCTTGTCCTTGGGCAGTTTAAAAAAACTTAATTTTTCTTCTGTTTTTTTATTAGAGCTATTGGTACAATTAATTGCTGCACAGTGTACCATATTCACAATTTTTTTTGACAGTAATAAAATCACTTTTTACTATCTTTTTTCACTTCTGCTTTTCATTCGTCTTTTATTTTTAAACACATCGCCATATATGACGTCATGCATAAGGTCGGTAATAAAAGAAGAAAAATAAAAAGGCTGAACATACGTCAATAGATAATTTTTTAAACAAAAAGAATAATGTTAACCTACTAAAAAAAGCATCGCGAATTTTTTAAAAGAAAGTATTTTTTTTAAGTACATTAATCTCCAAAAGTTTCGCCGTGACAAACTTTCGGACGAAGAAGTGTCCGAAAGTTTGTAACGCCGAAAATATCATTTTTTCCGCCTTGTCCGAAAGTTTATAACGCCGAAACTTTTGGAAAAAAAAATTATTTTTTTCTAGTTTCGTTTTACAAGGTTTAATTGGCATGAAAACTATTTTAAGGTGTTTTTTGTGCATAAGACGCCTTAGTAATTTTATATAACGTGCAAAATAGCTTCTGTCAATGTTTACAAATTTTCTACTTTTCAAAAACTGTCACTTATATCGAAAACCTTAAAGAACCAAATAAAATTAAAACGATCTGTTTCATTTGACTCAGTCTCTTTCATTATTGTTTTAATCTAATCTATACAAATAACTTCATCGTCTTCGTCATCAATTAGGTGGCCCTCTTCTTCTTCATCTACCTCTAAAGATTCCGGAGTTGCTCTAACATTTGCAGGTTCAAAACTGCCTGGTCATAAATTGGGCGTTCACTCGTGGTATTGTTCTCGTAATTAGTTTCAATTATGTTCTGAAAGCGTTCAAGAATCTTCCTCTTGCCATCTTCGATCTTCAACTCGACTTCCAGCATAGTTTCTAATCCTCCTTTAGGTATCGGGGAAGGTCGATATTTTTCTTCAAAAACAATGCCGGAGATTTTCCCTCCTCTCTTCAGGAAAAAACAGGCGGCCCTTGACAATTCTTTCAGAATGTGTCCAACGGTCTCAGCAGTCAGTTTACCCCTGCTTTTTATCTTCCATGCCATTGCGTAAGAGTCGTGCATCAATGCAATCTTGGACTTTTTGGACTTTTCCACGTCGTTTTTTTTTTTTTTTCAGACATGAAAAAACGGGGGTTGGGCTTAAATTTGTCTGTACAGTCTATTGTTTTATAAAATAAAGATATTCACTTTTGTTGAAAATGTACAACTGAATGTCGGATGATTAATTGTACTACAACCCCCTGAAAACATTCGTTTGTGTACACGTGGATGGGAGAGGAGAAATTTTCAGATTGAAAAAGGACGGTGAAAGTATCAAGTGAGATCACAAGCAACGATGGCTTTATTCAAGTATTTTAAACCATGGTTTGCCAAGTGAGACCGTAGCTACTGAAGAAAACCCGACTTTGAGCGAAAGAGTATAGTCTAGTCGACGTAGTCGAGTAGTATAGTCGACGAATTACGTAAGGTCGAAGAAAACAAAGGAAAACGATCCAAATATCGCGTATGGACACCAGCTCAAAGAGCCGAGATCGGTAAACACGCTGCTGACCATGGAAACGCATCTGCTATTAGACTTCTTGGCTTGAAATATCCTGGCTTGAAAAGACAAATTGTTAGTGACTTTAAATCGGCCTACACGAAACTGAAAAAATCTACATCACTGAAATTTCAAAGAAAAAAACCGGCCGACCCACATTGTTACCCGAAAATTTGATGAAAAAAGTGATCGAAACTGTTGCAAATTTGCGATAGAGGGGCTCCTGTTTCTGCAGCTGTCATTCGTGTTGTTGCAAGAGGTGTCATTATCGCAAACGATAGGTCATTGCTATTGGAAAATGGCGGTTACATCGACCTCAGTACTGATTTGTCAAGCCAAGTTTTGTATCGTTTTGAAAAACTTGGTCAAAAGATGACAAGTCGTATGGCTACTACTGCAAAACTTCCCATTGCTCCAGCTTTACTTAACGAAACAAAGATAGATTTTCAAAGGAAAATAAAGGAACTTCAAGCGTGGCATGAAATTCCAGAAGATCTCATAGTGAATTTTGACCAAACACCTCTCCCCTATGTTTGCACAGGAAAGCGAACCTATCACACACAAGGCGCTTCTAACGTTCCGCTTGTTGGTAAGGGAAAGAAATAGCAAATAACTGGTACTTTCACTATCACCATGTCAGGCCAGTTTCTACCGATGCAACTGATTTACCAAGGAACCACCGATCGTTGTCTTCCAAAAGGGGTGGAGTTTCCGGATGATTAGAATGTCACATGCACTGCAAACCATTGGAGCAATGAAGAAAATGCAATCGAGCATTTGGAAAGAGTGGTTTTCCCGTACTTCAAGAAAAGAAAGGCTCAGTTAGAATTACCGGAAGAACAAAAGGCGATGCTGATTTTTGATGTCTTCGAAGGCCAAGTCACGGAAGAAGTCACCAAGTTAATCGAAGAGAATAATTGCGTGATCGTACTTGTCCCTAATAATATGACAGATCATTTTCAGCCTTTGGATCTAAACGTCAATGGTCACGCTAACACGCTAAAGAGTTTCTCAAGAGCAAATTCGAATGCTGGCACGCGCAACAAGTTTTTTCGCCGAAGTTTTTTCGCCGAATCTTTATCCGCCGAAACTTTTGGGGATTAATGTAGACCAGTCTTTTAAACTTGACACAATTGCAATTGTAATTAAAATGAGATGCTGGAAGTCTGAAACCTGGATTAAATCTTGAAAATCCATTAAGTTATTGTCTGACAAAAACGAGACAATAGAAATGAATTTATTAATTACATTCGCATACTTATTTTTTTTTGTCTGATTTATTAATCTCATTTGTCGACTGTACATAATAAGTGATACTTATCCTTTGAGCGCCCCCCGCTATCATCATCAATGTGTCTGTTTCAAATGAAATATAAGTTTTATGATTTATCTATCTATATTTTTTTTTTAAACTCAATAGATAGATATATGAAATGAAGACGCTGTGTGTAAAATTTCTTTTGGTTTTAAAATTTTTTTATATCCAACGTATAATAACAACATTGATATTTATCAGTAACTATTCGAGTTTTGGGTTCTGAACAGTTCCACAATTCATAGCAGAATAAAGATAAAAAAGATAAAAACGTCTCAGAAGGTATTGTTTTTGTTAGCTATTTAATAGGGAAATGTGAAAGTATTTTCTTATATTTTAGAAGTTTAATCGTGGTTAGGTAGGAGTATACTTGGTTAGGTAGGAGTATACGTTGTATTGTCTCTTTTCTAAATCTCTGGAACTTTAGGTTTTAGTCTAACTGTACAACTTTAGAAATCTCTAATTAGGCCAGATAGCACTGAAAAATAGGGATGATAATAGCATTCTTCGAATGATCGATCCAAAATATTTATGCAACAATTTTGTGTTAAATATGATATAATTCCAACATTGGGTAACACAACAATTTTTGTACTTTAGTCGTACAAACTTTCGCGAGCAGAAAGTTTCGCGAGTGTCAAAACTCGCGAAATTTTTGGCATAAACTTTCGCGAATGAGGCAGAAAAAATTATTTCGCGAGCATAGATTTTCGCGAATCAAGACCAAACTGAAATTTTAAATGCATGGATTTTCAAGAATAAAAAAATGTATATACAACAGTTGCGTGTTACACCAGTGTTTTATAGGTGTCATACAGAGGCAGAATATCTTAAGCATATATTAAGGATATCTTGAGGCTAAGAAATTAGCATAAAGAATTAAATTTTACCAATCGAAATAGTTGAGTAGTTAATGATATTTGAATAGTTAAATTTATAAGCATGTTTGAGGCTTGACTCTTAAGATTTTTTAGCATGGCCGAGGCTGAACTCAAAATACATGATGCTTTTAAAAAAAGGTGTGTTTCTTGATATCGAGCAAGAAGAAATTAGGAATCCTAAAAAAAAACAAGAACAAGGAAAGAAAAAGAACAAGGTTCCTCCTAAAAAACGTGCAAAACAAACGGATATCAGAACTATGTTTGGTCCTGCTTTACCAAGACCCCGAAACCAAAATCGCGCGAACAATACAGAGAAAGTTGCCGATGTTATTCAAATAGACTAGATTAGTGTAAATTTGTTTATATTTCGTTTTGAAGAATACATACAGTATCTGAAAATTCTTCTTAAACCTTGAAAAAAAATGAGCTTTTTTAATTTTTTTTCGCGAGCATAAACTTTCGCGAATCAAGGAAAAACATTTATTTTGCGAGCATAAACTTTCGCGAATCGCTTAGTCGAGAATTTTTGAAGGCATTAACTTTCGCGAATTGGGCCAAAATTCGCGAAAATCGCGAAAGTTTCTGCTCGCGAAAGTTTGTACGACTAAAGTATATACACAGACTTATCATGGCAGTATTGTGTGTAAAAAACAATTTATGGAGAAAAACTGTAAAATGTTTTACACGCTACACTAGACTAATAGCGATATTGTTGAAAAATTTGGGTCTAAAACTTTTTGGGAATGGGTGTGACGTCATTAGGATCTTTGATCATCGATATCTCCGTAACGGTTCGTCGTACACAGACGATCCCATACTACACTTGTAATATACTGATACTGAAAAAACGCTTGTCGCAGCATCGTGGTTTTACGCGCTCCTCGTGGGAAATGACCGTGAAATTTCCGAAAATGTATCACTCTCTAAAATAAAAGTGGGATGCACACCTCGCTATTAGTAAAGAAGACTAGTATCCAGACTAGTATCCAGACATTTTAATTGCAATCCTTTATAATTCTATTAAATATTACATTTCTATTTATTTCTGTTTTTTTTTACGAAAAGCAACAAGAAAATGCTGTGCATATTTACAAATCGCTCGGAGAAGAGAACCAAAAAGGGATTAAAATACCTATCTGGTGTTAACTTATAAATCGGAGGCGAAGAAATAACCTGATACAACAAATCCCTATCGGATAGCTTTTGATTCTTATTAACAAGTCTTACTTTATAAGCCTAATCGAACTTACAGCATTTCCGTTTGAAGGGACACAGAAGGGAGAAATCAGCGTCCTTTTCGATTCAGCAAGTGTACGATAATTTCCTTCATACTAAACATTTAGCATTTAGCAAGATTTTAATGCATCTTCGTTGCGGAAGGGAAAAAACATAAAGAGCAAATGATGGGCATATTCCTCTGGATATTTATTTTTGTTTGGCACATGATAATGCAAAACCGCTTTAACCTTTCTGCATTGTCGGTTTTCTTTAGAAGACATCAGAGGGATCATTTTGGGATAGCCACAATCTGCATGATTTGATTCCATCAATTCATCATTGAGGACAACCGGCTGAAAATCCAGTTTCATGAAACATTTTCTTGGTGAGATAGTAATGGGACAAAAATTGGGCAAAACAAATGTGTTCCAGAATTCTAAATTTGCCATTTTGAAAGAGTTGATTTGGCCTGTCTATATAACGATCAATCATGTTTCGCTGAAATATTTCTGTGCAGTCTTCAGGCAACTCATCTATTTCGTCTTTGCTTCTACATATTCTATAACGTTTTTCACCTGGAAAAGTTTTCCTAAGCCATAACTCTGGCATAATTAAGTAAATAGCTTCCTAAACAGAACATTCTCGTTTTGTAGTATATGCCCGAGCTATAGCTTTCATTTGCTCAAAATGGTTTTTATTAGAACTAACAGCCTCTTTTGCAGCTTGTTTCATAGCCTGTGAGGTTTCATCTTCTGCTTTAGAAAAATAAGCACACATATAAGTTACGGCCTTGAAATGATTGAAAACTGGTTGAATATCAATGTTAGCCTTCCAAGCTTGCAATCCTTCACTAAAATAATTGTTTACAAAACAGGAATCTAGTGGTCGTTTTAAATGGATTTGAAAGTCTGAGTCGCAGGAAATGCTAAGTGCATCATAGTAATCTGTTTCGGATACTTGCATTTGCTCTAAAAGTTTTGAAATACATAGAATGTTTTCAAAATTTTCTTTTGCAGGATCAAGAATATTTCGCTTCTTTGGGTTCAACTATGTGTCAATATATTCTTTAACAGTTGTGAGAGTCACCTCACCTCGCTTAATGGCCAATCTCATTGAGTGCGAGACATTTATGGTTTTCAAACAGATCAGTATCATTGGAAAAAAGACGATTTTGCATCCCAAGAAAATAAATTTGAATTAGCTGACTTTCGATCATTATGTTATGAGGCATTTCATCAACTGCTGGTCCTGTAGCTTTCAATATCTTAAACAATGTGTCACCTTGATTTAAAATATAGTCTCAGTCCCATGATTTCCATTTAGATACTTTCTTAATAGCACTGAAGCATATGGCAAGAAAATAATTACCAGTGCATTGGAAGCCTGCTGTCTCACCAAATTTTCATCAAGGCGCGCCTTGGATGAAAGGATCCTTGAACTACTTTTGAAAAAGTTGGACCTGTATTACTTTCGATACCATGCACAAGTAATAAAATAAAATTCAACACAGAGAAATGAAGATCAGAGTAAAACACAGTTGAACTAAGTATAACATGCCAATATTTATTATAAATATAAATATATGTATAACAAAATTATACAGTGCTGGAAGGAGTGTGTTGAGTAATGTTGATTAGGTTAGGTAATGCTGCGTATTTTTTCTGAATTAACAGTTTCATAAAAAAGAATAATAGATAAGTAGAAACGATAGAAACTTACTAAATTCCAGAAATATCCAAAAGTTCCACCAGATACACGGTTAGATACACACGTGGTGAAAGGTCACTTTGATGAATGCTTAGCCTAGAACCCTAAGCTCTGTATCGAGGAACATTGAGTACTACCGGTACGGATAAATAATCAAAGTCTGGTTTTTAGTTGTTCGTACTTATATAGAGGCTAATTTTTTGTCCAGTCGACGAGCGCTTTGCATTCCAAACACCTCGCGTATACGCGATTTGAATAAAAATTTGCGTACTGACTAAACAACGGAACCACCTGAGACGAGCTGAACCGAGCTGAGACGATCTCATACGATCTGAGACGAACTGAAACCACCAAGAGATGAACTGAGACGAGTTTAGACGAGTTGAATTTTCAAAAGATTGTGTATTTTTTCAGCACAGCTCTTATTTTAGAATAGACTTTGGGTAATCACAGCCTGCACGTCCACGTTGTTTCAACGTTAAACATAAGCCGATGGCGATGTTGAAACGACGTCTAAGTTTGTATGAAAATGAAACAATCGACGACGTCATAAATACGGCTGAATATCGACGTCGACAAAGCAACCTCAAAACAAAGTTCTTCAGACGTTACATCTACGTCGTCTCAACTTTGAAAGACAACATCAGTGACATTGAATTAATGTTAAAATTTAGTTGAAAGTTAAACAATCGACGACGATATTAAACCAGACTGAAATACGACGTTGATTAAACCATCCTTAGGCACAAAATTAGGTAATACATCATAATAGAATGTAAAAACATCAGCGCTGAGGTGTGATAAACTTTCATCATAAGGTGTGAACAAACACAGCTGCAGCTTGACTCACACACGGACAGAACTTTTGCCTTCACAATTTATTTCATAAGAGTTATGTGGTGAAAGAGCAGAAAAATGTCGAACGAAGAAGAGCATAAACAATCTATTTCCCATAAAGGGGAAAAAAAGGCGAAGTTTTACTTTTGACTTTAAGTCCACAGTTGTTGATTACGCAAAACGTAATACTAATCGTGAAGCAGCAAGAAAATACGGTGTTGACAAAAAGAGAGTGAGAGAATGGAAAGCTAATGCAGATCAGCTGAAACAAGGAGGAGCGAAAAGAATGAAATTGGAAGGAGGAGGTTGTAAAATCAAAAACGTCGACTTAGAAGAAGACCTACTCGAATGAATACATGAAAGAAGAGCAAATTCTTTACGTGTTTCTCGAAAACTAATTATGAGAAAAGCGAAGGCCATCCATGATGAAAGTACTGGGGGAGATATTGCTTCAAAAGATAGTTTCCAGGCTAGCCGTGGTTGGTTAGAGAAGTTTATGAAACGAAATTGCCTTTCGGCGCAGAACAACAACAATCCAATACGTGATCCATGTCCGGCGAATGACAAGAAAGTACAAATTCAATGTAAGCTCCATAATTGCAATGGATGAAACAGCTGTATGGGTGGATATGGCTGCACCAACAACTGTAGAGCGACGTGGTGAACGGGAAGTAATATTGAAGTCAACTGGTCATGAAAAGGTCAGGGTTTCTGTTTGTTTGACAGTAAAAACTGATGGGACTAAACTGAAACCATTTATCGTCTTTGGTGGTGCAAAGCGTGAATGTAAAGAACTTAACACAGAATTTAGAAATAAATGTGTCGTTGTGTCATCAAAAAATGCATGGATGAATGCGGAACTTACCTTTTCTTTTAACCGGCGGATTCTTTTGAGTGCCACATCATGGACTCCGTTAAGCAAGAATTGTCGGAAGGAAAAATTGAAAATATCATAATTCCAGGCGGCTGCACAAAATACATACAGGCGCCAGATGTATCATGGAACAAGCCCTTCAAGAGTCGCATGATAGATCTTTATAATGAATGAATGGTGGCAGGCGTACAGCAGTTTACAAAAGGGGGAAATCAGAAACCCCCACCCCGACGAAAACTTATACAATGGGCCTTGGAAGCGTGGAATGGATTGAGCAGTGAGATAATCATCAGGTCTTTCAAGTCATGTGGTTTAAACTTAGCAACGGATGGACCAGAGGATGAGCAAATCCATTGTTTCAAAGAGGATTTGTCTTGTTCGACTGGTGCTGCTTTATTGAAGCAGGCAACGGAAGCACTGGATGAAGATCGACCTTCTGAAAATCCATTTCAAATTTTCGATTCTGACGTCAGCGAAAGCTATTATTATATTATTATATTATACAAGTTTCTGGAAGTAGGCACATGGTCCCTTTAACACCAGGTTCAATCTTTAACGACCGGTCGATATCGCGTTTGTCGACAGGCTGTTGTTTCGACGAGATTCAGATCGATATCGAACATAATACCAGCACTTTTCCATAACTTATCGAGTCGACTTTTGAAAGAATTAAGAGATGGTGCTTGCACAAGGTCCGGTGGCAGGTTGTTCCATTGTTCCGCAACTCGATTTTTAAACGAATACTTTTTTACGTCTTTAAGACATTTTTGTCGGGTGACCGTAAATCCGTGACGACGTAGGTTGTGTTCTTGACCATCCTGCGATCGAAAGCGAAGAAAATTTCCAATAGCTTCTTTATCATAAAGTTCATGGGTGATCTTATACATCTCGATCATGTCGCCCCTATATCGACGATATTGCAGGGACGGAAGGTTCATGATTTCCAATCTTTCCTTGTAGCTTAAGTTTTTCATTCCAGGTATCAATTTTGTTGCGCGTCGTTGTACATCTTCGAGGAGAGAGATCTGTCGTTGCAGGTGAGGGTTCCACACAGGACCACCATATTCGAGATGGGGGCGTACAATGCTTGTGAACGGCAGCTTGAAACAATCCTTATCTAGGTAGACAAATGTTCGCCGTAACATACCAACAAGAGCATTAGCTTTGTTCACTTTTTCGTTAATGTGTTTTTCGAATGAAAGGTGCTCGTCGAAATTTATGCCTAGGTCATCCACATCTGATTTTTTCTTGAGGACAGTGCCATCGATTACATACTGTGTTGCATCGGGAGACTTCAACCTTGACTTTATTTTCATGTGCTCACATTTGTCCGGATGGAATTTCAATAAGAAGGTATCTGTCCATTGCAATATTTTGTTTAGATCGCTTTGTAGGTTAGCAGCGTCAATCGTGGTTTCAAGTTCTCTGAATATTTTCAAGTCACCGGCATACAGGGAAAGTTCTGACTCATCAACAATTTCAACTAGAGTGTTTATGAAAATGACAAAAAGCAGTGGACCTAGGACCGATCCTTGGGGCACTCCTGACGTCACGGGAAATACATCGGATTTGTTTCGATTTACACAAACTTGTTGATATCGATCAGACAGAAAATCTCTGATCCAGGAGAGAGCTGGACCTTGTAGACCGTAGTGGCGCAAAACTTCAATTAATCGACGGTGGGGAACAGTGTCAAACGCTTTTTTAAAATCACAATATATGATATCAATCACACCTCCATTTTCGAGAATTTCCGTCCATTTATCGATTATTTGGAGCAGTTGCAGAATGGTTGATCTTCCACCAAGGAAACCAAACTGGCGATTTGACAAAAGTTTATTTGCTTTGAGATATGATAGGTCTGGAATTGATGATTTAATCTTCGTTTTTGCATTCACGTATGCCCAAAAAGCATCTAGCAATTTCTTTCTCAAAATCTCTTTTCGCTTTGCGTGTCATTCTACGTACTTGATTTCTACATTTACAGTACGCGAGATACGCGTCCGCATCCTTGCTGTCCATAAACCTTTTCCATAGACGGTATTTCTTTTTCTTTTTAGCTAACGTCTTTTTATCAAGGCGATACTTGAACACCCTTTTCCCAGTCTTTACTGTTCTTGTTGGTATACATATTACTTCGGCTTCCTTATAAGTTACCTCAAATTTGTTTCATAGCTTGTCAATATCGCCTCCGCAGTCTTTAAAATGTTCTGTCCAATCGATGCCAAGAAGCTCTTTCATTCTTGCGAAGTCGGCTTTATTAAAATCAGAAACAACTTTAGATGGAAGCTTTTCTGGTTGATGTTGGTAGTTCAATTTAAGCAGTTCGTGATCAGATTTGCCAAGTCGTGAAGCGTATTTGATGTCTTCAACATGTTGATCCCCAGTCGTAAATATAAGGTCTAATAGCGAAGGGTCGTCCGATCCTCGTCCTCTTGTTGGTTGATTCACATGTGTCAGAAAACTATCTTTGACTCCATCAATAAAATCCCGGTCTTGGCTGCTGCTAGATGTAAGTGTCTCCCAATCAATTTCCCTTCGATTAAAATCACCGACAATAACTACGTGGTTGTATCTTTTCATACCAGGAATTGCACGAAAAAACTGGTTGATCTGGTCGTTTTCTTCAGTGCTACTATATAGGCTGCGGTAAACAACAGCAAACAGCATGATTTCGTTGTTTTGGAGACGAATCTCTGTCAGTAGCAATTCTTTCGGTCTTTGTTGTTCTGTCAGAATGCGTGATTTCTCTACTTTCTTGTACGATATCGAATACCTGACGTAAAGTGCAATCCCTCTTGTCGTGTCTTGATTATTCAGATGTTCGAATTCTGCAGAGTAACTATTTAAAATGTAGTCAACTTCCGTCAGCTGGCGTTTATAGTATTTCGGTTTCAGTTCTGTTATTGCAATAATATCTGGTGGTGCATCGGATTCTATTTCCTTCTTTAATTAGCTTATTTTGTGTTAGTGTGTCAGCGTTAGTATACCAGATGCGCATAAATCCATTGTTTAATGTAGACTTCATTTCCTTTGCTGCTTTATTATTTCCGTTATTTTCTTCTGTTTGACTTATTGAGCGGCTACTGCCGGTGCTTTCTTCAGAAACTTTATCAATCTCAGGGCGTTTTTTGGATTGCCTCTGACTTTCCAAATGTGAGCAGAATCGGACGGCTCTTCGTTGTTTTTCGCTTTAGCTTTCTCAGACCATCTCCGTATCGTGTCTCTTTCTGCTATTGTATAATCTTCAGTAACGCTTATACCCCTGTATGCTCCAATTCCCTTTAAGCCCGTCAGATTATCCAAAACTTTTTGCTGGTCCTCAAAACTCTGCATAATGACTTTGATCGGCCTCACTTTTCCATTTACTTTTTGCCCAAGGCGTGGAACTGACTTGAATTGAGCAGCAACACGGATGGTATCAATAAACTCTTTGAAAAATTCGCAGTCAAGTTCTTTTGTCTTTTTTTCGTCCAGGTCAGGGTTTTCTTGCAGCCCATGGATAATTAAATTATTTGAGCGCAGCTTCTTCTGTCGTTCCTCTTCTAGCTCCTCGTTTTTTGCTTCTGTTATTATTGCCTGAATAGCAGTATTGGTAGCTGCTGGAATATTTTGTTCTGTTTTTCTGTGGCGTCCCTCTCCAGATTGTGCAGTGACACCAACAACATCAGCATAAGTAGACTTTTTTTCCACGGCCATGTCAAATTTTTCTTCCAGATTGCGATTGTTTTCCTGGACTTTACATAGCAAGGCTTCTTCTA
Source organism: Turritopsis rubra (assembly GCA_039566895.2). Taxonomy (NCBI): domain Eukaryota; kingdom Metazoa; phylum Cnidaria; class Hydrozoa; order Anthoathecata; family Oceaniidae; genus Turritopsis; species Turritopsis rubra. The sequence goes on along the minus strand of CM077625.1, from coordinate 9,554,655 downwards.
ACTCTTTGAACTTTCTTTCGAGAGTATGCAATATTCCGTTACTTTCAGTAGAACTACCTTCTCCGTTCATACTCTTTCTCAGGGCCTCAATTTCATTCACCATGTTAGCTTCTTTCTCTTCATGTTCCGTGATCTGCTGCTCGCATTTCTTTATTTCATTCTTCAACTTTGCTTTTGTTTCTTTATGAGATCTGACGACATTGACTTCCTCTTTCATGAGGTTACAGTATTTATTTTGTTTATCCCATAAAGCTTTGTTGATTGTTTTGGTTTTACTGTTTTCCAACGAAATATCCTTCAGTGCTTGCGTAAGTTCTTCAACTTCAAACGACTGATCGGGGTCGTAGTCCTCCATCTCTTTGAGGAAATTCGGACGAATATTGACACAGTTCACACACGTGTACTTGCGGCCCTTCTTGGTTATAAAGATTTCCAATTGGTACAGTGGCAATCTGGTACACCGATAATGTACAGTTCGCTTGCAATCGCCACAAGTCAGGTGTTTTTCGTCACCATCGTTTATACATTCACTTTGCGTACACTTTCTCATGTCTTCGTCACTGCTGCTGTCTTCCAGTTTCGCAGTTTTCGAAGACTACTGCGGTTTTTCAGCTCGTAGGACGTCAATATTTTCTCAGGTTGTGTAGTTTAACTATCTTCATGCAACAGCACAGTTTATGGTCGATTAAAAGTGTTTTTGGTTAGAATATTGGTGGTTTTAGGGGAGTATAGTTGAATTTGTGCTTCAGCAGTAGATGTTGCACCGTATTTGACGTCAAATATATTTTTTGAAAGCTATGAAAATATCATAGAAGAGGATTCTGACGACATCTTTTGTATAAAACATTTTCACACAATCTTTTGTTACGTTTTTTAGGAAGAGAAAACATTGTTGTTTAAAGTCTGTTTTTATTTGATTTTTCATTTTGTAATAAACGCCGCCCTCTATTAGAGGAAATACGGTATCGAAAAAGAAAAAGAAATTCATAAAGATTTACTACGTGTAGGAAGAAGACAGTCACGGGCTTTGTCAGTAACTTTCATCCTAAAAAAAACAAAATTTATTAGACGGGGGTTTATCTGTTAACACTTTAGCCAAAAACCATTTTCAAATTATTATTTTTTTTGTTTCATGGAAGATAGACGTTTGAAAAAGTTTGTCTCATACTACAAATTATTTTTTTCTATTTCTATAATACACTGTGTTGTGTGTGATCAGGTTTCTTTTATCTGATTTCAATGAAAACACAAGAGTAAAAATACGAGGCATTTCGTTAAACATTTAATTTTAAAATTAAAAGCAAATATGATTATGTTTTCTTGTTTTTTTACTTTTTCTGGTAATAAAAAGTTATTATTTTTTACTTTTAATGAGTTTTAATTAATTATTTTAGTTATATATATATATTTTAACATCGGTTTATCACCAGTGAAACGAAATAATGATTGAAGTCTTACAGTTGCGCGAAAAATAACTAGTATCTTACAGTGAGGAAACTGATCACGAAATATATTACGTAAACGTGTTCTAATATTGAGTGACATAGTACCTAAAAAGGGTAATACAATTATAAATTTTTTCTTAGGAACAGTGTGTACAGTACTAGGTACAAAAATTCTATCGAGGAATGTGCGGATGTTACACCATTCGGGTAACCATTTCTCTTAAAAACATCCTTGAGAAAAACAACCTCACAGTGAAATTTCTGTAGAGAGGAACAAATGCGAAAACATCGATAGAGCAAGGTGTGAACTAGGCCATGTTTGTGGCACAAAGGTATAAAGCTACTAAAATTAGTGAAGACTCCACTAAACGTACGTTTGCGATAAACATTAGTTGAGATACAGTCATCTTTTCTGGACACAAAAACATCCAAGAAGGAGAGACAATTATCAACCTCCATCTCTTTAGTAAAGTTAATGTGTTTGTGTTTAGAATTCATATAAACGAAAAACAAATCAAGGGGAGGAGAACATAACGAAAATGTCACCAGCGTAACGTCTATGATAAGTGGGTTTAAAAGAAAATAGAAAATAAGATAAATAGAACCATTCAACCATGCCTCTAGAATTATTCTAGCGTGTAAAATCTATTGTTTTTAGTTTATGAATTTTATATAAAACTTTGTAATTTTGAACCATGCTTGTAGAGACGTTATCATGGGGTGAGGGTTGAATTTAATCCATGTGAAATTTATTGACAAGCTTTCGGGGGCGAAAACTGTTTTTTCTTGTTTTCTGATATAAATGGCATAGCTTCCATCAAATGTTATTGGTCTAGTTCCACTAACATTCACGATCCTTTTGTTACTATTAACAAAGAAGAATGGCCCTAAAGAATGAAGGTACGTTATTAATTAAGTATCGTATCGATAAGTACGGTAAGTATCGTATCGATATTCGCGTGCTCCGATTCTTTTCTTCTTATGTCAAGGGCATAATGGGAACAGAGTGAATGATTCTGGATCGGAGGGATTATAAGCTTAACGTATTTAAGTGGAAGCTAGCAGTTTTTATTTGTGAAATGTGCAGTTTCTATAGACCTTTCCCGAATTTCTTTTTAAACATTGTTTTACTGATTTTATAACTTAATATTCTTTTGAATAATTTTGAATAAAATAGATATTTGTTTTAAATATTTTGACTTGATAATGGGCGTTGTACGCTCGAAACGTTGTCATTAAAATAAAGGATGTGTCGCTAAATTTTGTATATTTTCAGTTTTTGTTTAACTTTTAATATTTTCGTTGGTTTTACTTGAATAACTAGAAATATAAAAGAATACATTTTTATTATCTTCGTTACACTAAACTGTGTTGGTGCATCGAATATTGCCAGCAAAGGTTGATCGTGATTCATCTTATTCTCTCCATGTTGTTTTGCTTTGAAAACGATGAAGAATTGTCAGAACAATATACAGACCAGCTAACTTTCCACGATCAGTAAATTAATGAAGGTGCGAATAATAAATTATTATAAGTTCAAAATAATAATAATAAAGTCTAGTCCGCATAATTGAAAAGCATGTTACACGCAGTGACTTGGCCCTAGTCTTCGAACTCAAAATATGTGATACCCTGGTTAGTTCGGTATGCCTTTAAAAACAAACAGAAAATGCAGTAAAAAAATTGTTGAGCTGCAGTTTCCTAGATCCACCAAAGATAATATAAAAGAATAAAAATAAAGTTTTAAAAATTGGAGCTGGTGATGACGCTGTGCTACACTTTCACTTTTTTGCACTTTGGTTACAATAAGGTCACTTGCAGAAAACCTTCAGGCTCTAGTTCCACATACACTTTGAAGAGAAACCAGGTCAACCCAATTGTCTGTTTCATTAAAATGAACACATGCGGCCAATCAATAAAGAAATCAGAATTACACAATCATTACACAATCATTACTCAATCATAACATACACAGAAGAATAAAACAAACAACAAGCAAAAACAACAGAGATAAATTAAAAGAAATATGACACCAGCAATGGCCTATGACCATCATAGAATAAGGGAGATGTAATCATAAACAGTAAAAAGGAAAGATATTAAGTGGTCTCCCTTAAATAGCAATTATTGCTGCAATTACAGCTGGCGTGTTTGGCTTTAGGAGGTGAAGTAATCTTAGCATTATGTGATTGGATGATGATTGGATGATACTTTCGGTTTTTTCTTAAAAATAAATAATAGCAATTATACTTAAAAATACATAGCAATGTTTAAACCATTTAGGAATGCGGAAAATTATTTAAATATTTGAGAAAATGTAAATGCTATTTGGGTCAAGAGGGTATGTTGAAATTGGTGGAGGGGAATGTTAACTATCAAATTAACAAATAAAAGCTTTAAGTTCAGTAATAAAGAGTAACAACCTTGATAGGTATCAGTAACTATTCTAACCGAGAGATAGTCGATGTAGACCTGTTATGTGTTCGTCTATTTTTTAAATGTGTTTGAACGTAGCTTTTTCGTAGCAGTTAGTTTTGGCTACTATTCCGAAATGTGTAGCTAGCAGTTTATTTGGTATTTCATTGTAGTGTGTGGATTGTTATTATTAAGGCTCGCCTTTAGGGAAACGAAGGTAGCAAGATCATTATTATATTGTTTTGATAGTATTTGAGTGATATCTTTTTGTTTTAGATTAGAAATTGAGTAGTATAGATGAATGTAATACAAGAAGAGATACATGGTTTTTGTATCATGATGCACGAGTGGAGTTTTGGGTTTTAACATTTCCACAATTCATAGTAGAATAAAGATTTGAAAGATAAATTCATAGCAGAATAAAGATTTGAAAGATAAAATAGTTTGAGAAGGTATTGTTTTTGTTAGCTTTAGTTAATAGGGAAATGTGAAGGCTTTTTCATATATTTCAGAAGTTTAATCGTGGTTAGGTAGAAGTATACGTTGTATTGTCTCTTTTCTAAATCTCTGAACATTGGAATTTTAGCTTTTAGTTTAACTGTACAACTTTAGAAATCTCTAAATAGGCCAGATAGCACTGAAAAATAGGGATAATAGCATTCTTTGAATGATCGATCCAAAATATTTATACAACAATTTTGTGTTAAATATGATATAATTCCAACATAGAGAAACACAACAATTTTTGTAAATACACAGACTTATCATTGCAGTATTGCGTGTAAAAACATTTTATGGAGAAAAACTGTAAAATGTTTTTACACGCTACACTAGTATTTCTATATTTCTATATTCTATATTCTATATTTCTATATTCTATATTTTATATTTCTTGTAAGAATAATTCGTTTATCTAAAAGCCGTTTTCAAACGCTATCCAAGTATAACAGAGTTTGAGCATAACTTGTGCGCCATTTTTAAAGACGCTTCAGCAAATCAGTTTTTGCAAAATGCGATACAGTTACGTAGCTTTAAAGTTACGCTATTTCCTAGCTACTAAAACTCGCGTAGGTTTGGACAGTAAGAAGATAAAGAAAAACCGGGAAAAAAACATGGACATTGGTAAAGGATTTCTATGCTTACGCAGAAATCCAAAAACACGGCCGGTTGTAATGTCTTTCATGTTTACGCAGAAAAACTATGAGAATCTTTTTTTTGCTACTTCCAGACAATATTTCATATATTTATTTTTAAAAACTTGTAGTATATTATAATTATTACATATTTACGAAGAAAAAAATTGAGAAAAAAATTTATTGTTATGTTGTTTCTATATTTGTTTATGAGGATGTTTGTGTTTTGAATAATTAGTTAGTTCTGCTTATTATTCAATTTGACAGATCAACTGGCAGTGTGAAAACTTCTGCAAGAGCTGGCATAGAAAAAAGGTATACAATATAGCTATTTTCCAAGAAAAAAGAACTTGTTTCAAAAAATAAATTTCTGCATTTAAAAGATAAATGGTAATCTAATATCATATCGAAAAATTTTCGAGTTTTCTTATGCTTGACTGTAACCACTGTATTGAATGTTGTTTTGCAAGCCAAATATCAATAGCCTGTGGACAAATCTCAGTTTTTCCGAAATAGTATTTACTCAAGTATTTTTATTTACTGTGTTATTTCCAGAGTTAAAATGAAGGCTACCGGCTTTTATAAAAACTTGGTAGAAATATGTGATAATGACATGACCTTGGAAAGATTTATCCACAGCAAAGTCAACTCTCCTGGTCGTTCTTATATGGATGATTCATTTTGTGTTTGTGATGTTGGAGATATAATCAAGAAGCACAAGGGATTCCTTAATGTTTTGCCACGAGTTGAACCATTTTATGGTAAGTGATGTTCGGTAAACGTGAGAAAGGGGTTGTTTGAGCCTCGAAGTTTTGGTAACTTTTGCATTAAAAATATCCATTTTTATTACTCTTTTGGTGGTGATAATATTATCATGGCTCTGAACAACGGTCGTGTAACTTTTTGTTTTTTTCTGCAAAAACCTTTTCTCTTTCCTGCAAAGGCATTTCTTTTTTTTAAACTTTTGAACTTTTGATCAATTTTTTTTTCTATTCAAAGTTTAACTAGAACTAGAAAATTAGAGATTTTGATCTACGATTGCTGAAAAAAGACAACACTTAGTGATGAAGAAGGTCTAAAGGGACCTTGCTAGTTAATCATTCCAGAACAAATAATGTTTATAAATACAGTCGACTCTCGCTATCTCGAACAAAAGTCTCCGTCCCTTCAGCATTTACGGTCTGACGCCTGACAAATTGTTCCGTTATCTCGAACTTTTTTAGAAAATTGTTCTTAGAAACCATCCCAATGCTTATTTTGGTGCCGTTGTAACCGTCAAAAAGTACTCCCCGAAAAAAAGTACTCCCGGAGTCTTTTTTAACTGGGAAATAAGCACTCCCCCAGACTTTTTTCCCCAGAAAATAAGCACTCCCTCTGGGTAAAAATAACTCCCCCTTGTTTCACTGGGGAGTGTTTTTTTTCCTGGAAAGAAACACTCCCTAAAAGAAGCCCTTCCATTGGGAATATGGCTATCGAATGTTTTGATTATTATAATATAATAAACTTCAATGACGAAACTGTGTCGAAAGTAGTAGAAATGTCGAACCAACAACGACAACACGTGGATCTGAAAGCGGTTGACGAATTTGTAAGAAGTAAAGCCTATCCACCAGAAATAGCGAAAGATAAAAGTAAAAAAGCAAATTTCAGAAGAGCCTGTAAAAACTTCACCCTTTTTAATGGAGAATTGATGTACAAATGTAAACGAAGGGTTGTATTTGAAAAAGAAAGAAGAAAGACAATTATTCATGATGTACATGAAGGTATCGGAGAACATTCAATGGCTAAAGCATTGGCAGCTCATCGTGGCCGTGAATCTACATACCAAAAACTTTTTGAACGATTTTTCTGGTATGGCATGATCGAAGATGTTAAGGACTATATCAAAGCTTGTAAAAATTGCCAACATCAAGGGAAAATTTTTAAAACAATCAGCCCAGAGCTACAAAGTATCCCCGTGCCTAATGAAGTAATGAAGCAAATTGGCATAGATTTATGCACTCTTCCTGAAGTTGATGGGTATAAATACTTAATAGTCTGCATAGACTACTTTTCGAAATGGTCCGAAGCCAAAGCTGTGAAGGACAAAACTGCACCAACAGTTGCAAATTTTTTATATGAAATCATATGCAGGCATGGCTGTATAAAAATACAAATTAATGACCAAGGCAAAGAGTTTGTCAATGAAGTCTCGGAGAGCCTCCTCGAAATGACAGGCACCAAACAAAGAATAACCTCTGCGTATCACCCCCCAATCAAATGGATTATGTGAGCGTCAAAATCGTACCATCAAGGATTCTTTGATAAAAGTCTTGGAGGAAAAACCGAATGAATGGCCAAACATCATCGATGGTATATTGTTCGCCCATAGAGTGAGTGTCCACTATTCAACCAAATATTCACCATTTTTTTTAATGTATAACCGCCATCCCATTTTGCTAATAGATATCAAGTACGACACCATACACCACAATAATACCGAAGATGAATTGGAGAATAGCTACGACACCACTACATTTGAGGCAGTACTTGAATCAACAGCTCTCCTTAGAGAGACTACAAACGAGAAAGTCACTCAAAATATAAAGAAGGCGCAGACTAAGCAGCAAAGGGATTACAACAATCGCCATACCAATCTTTCCACAACATTGCATGTAGGATCAAAGGTGCTGTTACAGAACCAAAAAAGGAAAGATAGAAAAGGGGGTAAATTCTCATTCAAATGGATTGGACCTTACACCATGAAATCAGTATCCAAAACTGGACTGTGTACTCGTTAATGAAAAAGATGTTACTCTAAAGAAGAAATACAATGTAAGTTTGGTGAAACCATATACCTCCTCTGATTCAGATCCTTCCAACCTTGAAGAGACTAACGAAACAAATCACGAGAGCGTTGATGAAGATACGCAGAAAGAAACTGGTAAGAATCTTTTTGACAACTTGCCTCAAGAAATACTTGAAATTATTTTGATGGATGCAATAAAGTCCAATCCAACCAACGCGTTTTATTCCATTAGCCGAACCTGTAAAAGATTTCATACCATAGTTGAAGGGAAAAAAGCCTTTTCCAGAAAAGGCTTTCCAGAGTCTTCCGAGAAGATCTAACAAAATGAAAATTAGGGTAAAGAAATTATCAAAACTTTTTGGGCCTGGTAGTGGTGTTATAGAAACTGTTCAAAAAGCCATCGGAAAGAATAGCTATGGCGCTCCGCTTGGTAATTAATTGAAAATCGTAAACATAATTGGTTTGTTATCGAGCGAGCATTTTGGAAACAGAAACGAACTATTCAAACTATCAATCTTCTTGAACAATCAGATATAATCGATGAAGCAAAAAATGAAGAACCATGGCTAAGTAATGATATGTATATTCTGAAAAAAGAAGACCGTGATTTACTGCTATCAAAAGATGGCTGGTTAAATGATCGCATTATGGATGCAGCGCAGAAACTAATCTGCAAAGAAATTGGTGCAGATGACGAGTCTTATCAGTCGGTGCTTAATTCCGAAAAGAAAACCATCGATCCCTTCCACCCTGTATCTCAAGAGCATGTTCAGCTTCTTCATAACGGAGAAAATCATTGGTTCCTTAGTTTTTGTTCAAATTAGTGTGTACAAATCTGTGATAGCCTTCATTCAAGTTTAACCCACTCATCAAAGAAATCAATTCGATCTCTTTATAGGCACTACGTAGCCAATTGTGAAGAACAAATTATAACTTTTCTACCTGTACAAAAACAGCCAGATAGTTTCAATTGCGGACCTTTCGCAATTGCCTACGCTGCGGAGATTCTTGACGGACGCTCACCTGTAGAAGCTGTATTTGATGTAAATAAGATGAGGGGACACTTAATCACCTGTTTGCAGATGCAGCAACTGACACCATTTCCGAAAGTTTAGATTTTTTTGTTATTATTTTGTTAATATTTTGAAGACTCCCATTTGGTAAAAATCTTTATTTGTTTCATTTTAAGCAATAATTAGTCTAGCTAACAATCTACGTAGCTCTTTTATTAATATTCAACAGTTTCGTTGGGCAATACTGCCGTCACATCAATCTCTAAAGTATTTATAATCTAATTTGAATCCGATACTTGTGCAAGAATTCCTTTGTACTTAGGAGAAGAGTTTTATTTCGTTACTTTTTTTGTAATTGTGTTTCTTGGTTTTTGAAAAGAAAAGAAAGATCTTCTTTTATTTAGATCTTGAACCCTTTTCAGTGAAAGTACTTTTTTCAAGGGATTTTCATTTATTTCAAGTTTTTGATTTCATAAATTTTAATTGGTTAGAATTACAGTTTATCTATTTGATATTATTATTTGTATTAGTTACTAATATCAAAAACATTTTAAACTTTCAATAGATTATGATAATCATGCATTTACTTAATGTTTCTTGATTACGTCCTTATAATGTCAGGTACTCCTGTAAGCGCCGTTTGCACAACTAGTAACCATCAAAATTACCAGAATCATCATTGCATCTCCACAATCGAAATCATCAAAGCCATCATCTTCAACACGACAATTACGCCCGTTACTAGTTTTACAAACAACGTCCTATAACTCCTTAAAATCTTAGAAATGAAAAAAAGATCAAAAAGATTTTACTATCCATGCATTTAACATAATGCATTATTTGAATGCTAATTATTAGGCATTGGACATGGTCAATATTGACGATAGAAAATAACAGGTCTTTTATCGAGAATACTCGCATACTAAGTTTCATTAAAAATAAGCAAAGCTGCAAAGAGTTGTTAAACTTTTTATTCCAGTACCAAAAATCCAAAATTGACGACAAAATGTAACATTCTTATATCTAGAATACTCAATATCAAGTTTCACCAAAAATTAACTATAGCTATAGCACACAGTAAAACGTTAAGTATACCAAGATTCGGCAAAAATGTATTTCAGTGAAGTTAGCCTTACTGCTAAGAAAAAGTTACCTCATCTATGTTGACTTTGTCTACTTTGTCTAAAAGGGGAGTGGATATTTCCCAAAGGAGTACTTTTTTCCTGGTAAATAAATACTCCTAGGAGTCATCTTTTCCCAGGAAATAATGACTGGGGAGTGCTTATTTCCCAGTAAATATGTACTGGGGAGTGCTTTTTTACGGGAGTATAAATTTACGGTGACACCGTAAAAAAAAAATGCTTTAATGTCTAAGTAATTAATAATTGTTTCGCTTTTAGCTATAAAATGTAACCCAGATAAAGTGGTGTTGAGCCTTCTTGCCGATTTAGGTTACAGTTTCGACTGTGCCAGTAAACAGGAAATACAGGAAATACTAGATCTTGGTGTTTCTCCAGAAAGAATTATATTCGCCAATCCTTGCAAACAGATATCATTTATCAAGTAAGTTGTTAAAGATTAGTTTCAGCCAGGAGTACTGAACATTCTTTACTATGAAGCTCACATCGCATTTTCATTACCCTCTCTTTTGATATATTAAACAGGTGTGACAAGTGTTTGCAAACGCCATGCCCATTGTTTACTCTTCATGGCAAAAGTTCGTTTCTCACAATATCTATACGCCCTCGTAAACGGTGAAAGTATCAGGCACTGGAGAACGAGGCCTCCTAGTTAAAAATTTAATTATTTATAGTTATTTCTTATTTAGATATGCTGCAGGTGTTAAGGTGAGCCTAATGACTTTTGATAATGAACAAGAGCTGTATAAAGTAAAACAACATTATCCTGATGCCCAGCTGGTTATACGAATCAAAGTAGATGATTCAAAGTCTGTCTACCAGGTTGAATGCTTCAATATTTTTTAAAATCTCAATAGGATTACATTCTAAATGATTTATGTGACTGTTTAATGCAATCTGGTTTTTATTTCTTCAGCTGGGAATTAAATTTGGGGCATCCGTTTCTCATACCAAACATTTGTTGGAAATTGCAAAGAATCTTGGTTTGAATGTGGTTGGTGTAAGGTAAATCCTTTGAATTTGGAATTGCTGTCGCTTTTGCATTTAAAAGTTGTTTATGGAAACAATAAATGATTATTGTCAATTGTTTGTAGCTTTCATGTCGGCAGTGGCTGTTATGACGCTGACGCGTATTACAAAGCTGTTCAAACTGCACACCTAGTTTTCGAGCAAGCTGTAAAGTGTCTTATTTCGTTTTTCTTTCATTTATTTGGATTTGAATTCAGTATTTAAAATTGTTTCTTAATGTTTATCTGGTGAACTAAAAACCTTTTGGTACAATTTTCTTTCACTATGGTCTTGTTTTCATGTTTTTCTGCAATGCGCGAGGATAGAAATTTTATTGTTTTATTGATACAGAAGTTTCAGTATAGAGGAATTTCGCGTAGGGAGTGGGGAAATACCATCCCTAGTGAAAACTTCATTGAACGGACTGTAGTGTTTTCCATTTGATAAAATTTCAAAGAACTTCGAAATTTTTTTATTAGTCTGAAGTTGGTTTTGAATTTCATCTGCTCGATATTGGTGGTGGATTCTCTGGTGATAAAGATGCCCTAATGTCATTTGAACAAGTATGTTTTTGAAGAGTTCGGAGCATTTGCTAGATTCTTTACGCAAAAATAGATGTTAAACATTCAATACATCCAAACTCATGTCGTTATTGCAGGAGATTGTCTTCATTTATTCCAGTAAAGTAATAATTTGTTCCAGGCTGGGGTTCAACTAATGCTTGCACTGGACGAATACTTCCCTGAGAAAGACAATATTCGTATAATCGCCGAACCTGGTCGCTACTATGTTACGTCTGCGTTCACAACAGTGTGTAACGTTATTGGGAGTCGGGTTTTGTATGATGAAAATGATCAAGAACACTACATGTACTATTTCAATGATGGTGTGTTTGGCACATTTAATTCTATTATATTCGATCAGTTTCAACCAGTTCCGATACCTTTGCTCACTCATGCCGTGTCGGAGACGTTTAATTGCAGCTTGTGGGGACCAACTTGTGATGCTACGGATTGTATTTTAAAAGAAGCAAAAATGCCCAAAGTAAGTTAATATTCAATCTTCATATAGCATAAACATATTGGCTATGTAAGTTTAATGGCAACGTTTGTCTGAAGAATTTACAAAGGTTAGTCAAACAGGCTAAGTCAAATAGGTCTTTATACAAAGTTACTAATATTTTTTATTTTTTACATTTCCTAGTTAAACATTGGCGACTGGGTATACTTCAAAAATATGGGTGCTTACACGATTTCTAGTGCAAATACGTATAATGGTTTCGCAATTCCAGGTGTAACCTACATGTGTCATGAACAGCACTTACCAAATGATCTTCAGGTTGATCATACGAAGAAAAACAAGATTATTTCCAAATATTGTACAAAAACCAGAGGGTTCGTATTAGCTGAAAATTAATTGGGTTTTTTTAATCAAATCTAGGTTATTTTGTATACATATTATCATCTACTTATTAATAGAAGAAATGAGATAATCATCCCTATTTTTGACTTGTTTTTTCTTCTTCTGGTATGGTGCTTTCATCTTGGTTCCGTCATTAGCTTCTTTTTCTCGCTCACAATCTTACAACAATTTGGCATACTTGTCTAAATTCCGAGACTTTCGAGTATGAGGCATTGTAAATTAGGCGTTTTAAGTCTAGCCTTCGTATGCTTATTATTATAGCTTTCACTGGTTTTACGACAAAAGCCAATGATTAACAAAAATTATTTTCCTTTCAATGAAAGAAACGGTGCTTGAAATTTCAGTCCTGTTTAAATAGGTGTAAAAACATTGTGTGCTGAAACACATAGAAAATATGAGCTAAAATGAGCTAAAATCATTTCGTGTTAACAAAAAATATCTTAAATCGATTTCAGTTTTATACAGTTCTGAAATAAAAAGCCAACGTCATTAATTTATTTATTTAATAAACCAAAACCATTATAGTTTGCAATACACCTTTCCCAACTCATGTTTATATGTCGCATCCTGACTCAGTTGTCCATACGGGCAACCAGAATAGCGGTTTAGCGTAACGATTTTGAAATCGCTATCCTATCCTTGATCGGAACCCCTATTTCGGTAGCCGGAGAAGTTGAAATTTTTCTAAAGAAGGGCATTTTGACAACGTTCACTGACTTACTTGACTTTAGAAGCCTTCATAGTGTCCAAAACTCGTAGATAAATTATTTGGGATTTTTGTATACATTATCTAATGATTGGGAAACCCTTCAAAATGTAAACAACAATACCTTCAAGCGATACTCATGTTGTGGAATGCGGAATTTTGATGTGACCTTAAAAGCTTATTCATCTATCGTAATTAGCTCTATGTTGAACATACACCAATTTTAGGATTTAAGTATCATGACGTATGGATTCTTTTCATAAGACAAGGGAGCTTTTAAAAAAGCAAAGAACATTCAATTTCCATCATGCATATAGCCATATGCTTTGCCGTCTTTTTTCTCGGTGAAGTCTATCCTTGACCCCTAAACTCCATATCAATCCCCTTACTTAGTATCAGTATGCACATTTAACGCCAAGGCTAGATAGTTTAGACTGTGATTTGCAGATCCATGAGCTTACAGGCAATTTTTTGGTGACATGTTGACGAGCGCTTTGCATTTAAGACACGATTTGAACATGTAGAAACCACGCTTTATGATGAAAGCGGAAAACTTCCTGCAAAAGTCTAAAGGTCACAAAAGTATGAATATCAATTAATTTAGACAACTTTGGACCCGGGTTGTTTGTCTCCTTTCTTCTATCACCATAGAAAAAATGCGATACGAAGTTGCTACGATCGAGGTATTTAAAGTAATCTGAAATTTCTCATTTCAACATCAGAAGACAGGACAGAAAACAAGACAGCAGAGCAGAAAGGAAACAAAGAAAAAGAAGAGTTTCTAATCGTTTCGAAAATTTCTCCAAGGCAGATTTATTCCACCAGGCGGGTCACTGTTTGTGGACTTGTGAGTAACCTTTATTTTACTTTATCAGAAGCGTAGCTAGTTCTCAGTCAAAATTTGTGGGGGAGAGTTGAGCCATTAGAAAGGAGAACGTGCAGCAATTAATCTGATCGACACTTTTAAGACTGAAAAGAAATATCATGACGTTGGACTCCTCCATTCTTTGCTTTGACTGACCCTGAATGATATGATAGTAAAATTTTTAATTCTGAAAAAATAATGTCCTGTTGCAAGTGCATCTTTATGTTTCTTAATCAAAATTTATGCACCAAATTCATAAAGTACACAGCAACAAAAAATAACATGCAGCAAAAAAAATAAACAAAGTGCCTTTATGGCCTGCCGGGCATTTTTGATGTCTGGCAATGTATCATCCGAATGTGTTTTTTATAAAAAGTTATCTACTTAATGCTCTTTTTTGATAAAAGTGAATAAAATGTAATAACATACAGTTAATGTCTGAATGACTTCTAAAACAGATAAAACTATATATACTTTATTATAGAAAATTAACGTGAATTTTGAAAATTCTTGTTAATTTTATATATATACATTAATTTTAATTACATCAATTTCCTGTATATGTTATTTTTCAAAACAATGACCAGAAGCACTGAAAAATAGGGATAATAGCATTCTTTGAATGATCGATATTTATACAACCATTTTGTGTTAAATATGATATAATTCCAACATGGAGAAACATGACAATTTTTGTGTATACAGACTTATTGCGTGTAAATAATATTAGGTTTAAAACATTTTTTATTTGAAAAATATTGAAAAGTCTGCATATAAAATTAACGGCTTTATGATATTTGCCCATATTAAATCAACGTTGAGAGAAATTAAGGTAGATGATATTAACACGGATTTTTAAAAACCGCGTTAATTTCCTAGATTAAGGTAGTTGACTTCTGGTTAAACACTGGAGAAATCGAACACTCAAACTATTTTCTTGTGAACTTTCCACAATATGTCTTTTTAGAAATCACTCGTTAACTCAAACCTTCACTTGAACAATCGCTTTCTCAATGCAATCTCCCCAGCTAATTTAGTTGAATTAACTTTTACTTGGAAAAAGGAATAACAGCTTGATTTATTACAAAATTTAAATTTCACACACGTTATATTCAGTGATAATTGAAAGTACATTTGTCAAATAAGAATTATCAATAGCCTATGGGACTGAACATCTTCAAGATTTATTTTTATGAGGATTTCTTAATAATAGTGAGATATTTAAGTAAACCAGTCTGGCTAACTGTACCAGCTTGCCGCAATATGAATATATACGAAACTTCTTTCAGTGAATATAAGTAATATCATAAGTCATATATATAGTCATCATATATAGAAATACTATATTTGAACCATTCATTGTAATCTGAAGAAGAAATTGCCTTGAATAAAATTTCTCATTTTTGCCAAAATCCTTTGCTTTAGCTGAACTATTAAATCTGTTTTTATTTTTATTTTATTTAAAAAAAGATTGTTTTGGTTATTGAGTATGTACATACCACAGATTTAGGCCTGAATGCAACAGCAAGAGTTGTGTATGCTTGTGAGCATGCGAACTCTGTCGAGCAAGGTTTAAAATTGCGGCATAATTTATTTAACCCCTAACACGTAGTGCCTCCTTCACTCAATTTATATATATATGCAAAGCATTTCTTGTTTTACTTTTGGGCGCAGATTTCCAAAAATACAAACTTTTCAAGTGTTTAAAATCTTCCTTTTCTAATGCGTAAAGTTTCTTTTCAACTGTACTGCAAGTTCATGGCAGTAAATTTTTGTGAATGTATTTTTTGAAGTGAATTTTGGGACACATAATCAATCCTATACATTTCATCTAGAACATTGTTTTGTTTTCTAATTTCAGTGCCACAAACCTTCAAAAATTACAGTACGTGTGACCTTGTGGGATACTGCTTACACAGGAGTTAGCTAGTATTTGCTAAGCTTTTTACAGGTATGTTTTCATGGTATTAGTATTGTATTTGGTAAGATTTTGAAAAAATGGTTAGAAAATTTGCATTATGACAAGCAGAAATGCACATAGCCATGAAGTGCTCTGCATTATTATTACTATTTTTCCAGAGTTGAAATGAAGGCTACCGGCTTTTATAAAAACTTGGTGGAAATATGTAATAACGACATGACCTTGGAAAGATTTATCCACAACAAAGTCAACTCTCCTGGTCGTTCTTATATGGATGATTCATTTTGTGTTTGTGATCTTGGAGATATAATCAAGAAGCACAAGAGATTCTACAATGTTTTGCCAAGAGTTGAACCATTTTTTGGTAAGTGATGTTTAATCACCTCGTATAACTCACATGATTAAAGTAAAAATATTTTTTTTATGATCCAAAAATTCAAACATAATGGACCTCTCTTTTGTTTGTGATTTTGATTCTTTGCAAATAACTTGATTTAACTTAGGTTTGATTTAATTGTATGTGCAATAAGGTTAGTGTTCTAATATAAACATTGCTACATTGCTTCATTATGGTTAAGTTAATGAATGTTTTTATTTTATTTTAGCTGTAAAATGTAACCCAGATAAAGTGGTTTTGCGCCTTCTTGCCGATTTAGGTTACAGCTTCGACTGTGCCAGTAAACAGGAAATGCAGGATATACTAGATCTTGGTGTTTCTCCTGAAAAAATTATATTCGCCAATCCTTGCAAACAGATGTCATTTATCAAGTAAGTTGACATTTCAGCCTGGAGTACCGAACCAGGTGACAGTGAGACTCGCATCACAATTCCAATATGCTTTTTTCCATGTATTGAAACATAATATTTGTGATAAAGTCTTGAACAAAGTTTTCATCCCCATTTGTACTACCTATAAGTGACCTGATTCTTTTCCTCACGAAAGTCACTGACTTTCAGGAGAACCAATTCCATCTGGAATACATGTGGCTACTAGTGAAACATTCTGTCATTTGTAGTTTTTTTTAACCATACTTATTTCTTATTTAGATATGCTGCCGGTGTTAAGGTGAGCCTAATGACTTTTGATAATGAACAAGAGCTGTATAAAGTAAAACAACATTATCCTGATGCCCAGCTGGTTATACGAATCAAAGTAGATGATTCAAAGTCTGCCTGTCAGGTTAATCCATCTTTATTTTTTGCGAGAGGAAATATTATCTAATATCCTTGACTTTATTTTCATACGAACTACTGAAGAGACAGCCATTTAGAATGTAGTTGTTCTCCTTTCAGTTGGGAATTAAATTTGGGGCATCTGTTTCTAACTCCAAACATTTGTTGGAAATTGCAAAGAATCTTGGTTTGAATGTGGTTGGTGTAAGGTATATCCTTTGAATTTGGAATTGCTTTTGTATTTAAAAGTTGTTTATGGAAACAATAAATGATTGTTGTCATTTGGTTGTAGCTTTCATGTCGGCAGTGGCTGTTATGATGCTAATTTATTTTACAAAGCTGTTCAAAGTTCACACCTAGTTTTCAAGCAAGCTGTAAGTTTTCTTGTTACTTTTTTTCCACTGTTTGAAAATATCTTGAGTAATTACTTCATGAATCGCTACCTGTTGGAAGGGGCTGGGTTGTCACCGGTTCAAGTCAGCGGTAGAGTGAGGATACGGTTTATCTTTCAGGTTCTCAGAATTAGTAATTCACAAAGTTGTTGCCATAATTTGACAGTGAATACATATCGGTTGTTGTTTCTAAGTTGTCCAGGTTTTCTTGTTTATTATTAGTCTGAAGTTGGTTTTGAATTTCATCTGCTTGATATTGGTGGTGGATTCTCTGGTGATAAAGATGCCCTTGTGTCATTCGAAGAAGTATGTTTTTGAAGAGTTTGTTTGGTATTGCATATAATCAGGCCTTAAGAAAGTGACATAAAAAAAATGTTATACTAATGAAACCTTACAATTATGTAACTCTTTTGATTGCTTAATCTCCCATATTATCTATATTCACTTAATAGAATAAAAAAATGATACCATCATAGTTTCGGTATCTCTACCATTTCCTAAAACATTTTTCTATTTTTTGGTATACTATCATGATCTAAAACCATGATTGGAACATCCCTTTTCACCATTCATAAATGTGTCAATAATATGTCATTAACTCCTCTCAACGAAACTAGCTACAGCCCCACAGGGAAAAACAATTACATTGACATCACACTCCACTTTCTTCATGCATTCTAATAAAGTAATATTTTATTCCAGGCTGGTGCTCAACTAAACCTTGCACTCGATGAATACTTCCCTGAGAAAGACAATATCCGTATAATTGCCGAACCTGGTCGCTACTATGTTGCGTCTGCCTTCACAACAGTATGTAATGTTATTGCAAGTCGCGTTTTGTATGGTGAACACGATGATGAACAGTATATGTACTACTTTAATGATGGTGTCTATGGCACATTTAATTGTATCATATTTGAGGATTACCATCCGGTCCCGATACCTTTGGTCAGTCATACCGCGTTGCAGACCTTTAAGTGCAGCTTGTGGGGACCAACTTGCGATTCTTTGGATTGCATTTTAAAAGAAACAAAGCTACCCAAAGTAAGTGCATATTTTTGGGCTGATCACCAAAGATGAATTGATGTTGTGGTAGAAATAATAATATTAGCCAATTTTGACATAGAAACAGCAGGTCCAAACCATATTTTCTCAATTAAACTCCTGTGTAAACTATTGACAGTTTCAGGTGCGGCATATTATAGGTGGAGGCATTTATTTCATAGTTACAGTTTGAGGATGTAATTGGGTGCTAACTACAAATGTTATTAAGATATTAAAAACAAACATTTGATACATGTCATTTAAAGCTTGGATTATTCTAATAATTGGGTTATTCTAATAAACGCTGCTTTTATGTGAGGCGTTTTTTTACAGGAATGTGTTTGCTATAGAAAATATGGTTGGGTATTTGGAATACATCTGGGTGGCCTAAATTTAGTATTTTAGCCCATTTCGGGGTGTTTTTTTTTGTGACAGATACTGTGGGTTCAAAGTGGGTGGCCATAACGTCTTGCTAGTTTTCATACTTAAGGTGATGGTCTCCCTTCAGTAACATTTATCTAGTATTAGTTGATATTATAAGTCCATATTCTTCTATAGAATGCTAATTTGATAAGGTCTTACTATGGGCTACCCTAGTCGCATGTTAAAAGGTTTCGGGTATAGGGTACTACATAAAAGTCACTAGGTCTTCTTGGTCCTACTTTTCTGATATGCCCAAATGAAATTCATCTGTAATATTAATAGTTTTGGTAAAATTTTATTTGACCTATTTTTTTTACTTCATTAGCTGAACATTGGTGACTGGGTATACTTCAAAAATATGGGCGCTTATACCCTTTCCTGTGCGACAACATTTAATGGTTTCAGTATCCCAGATGTGATGTACATGTGTCGTGAACAGGACTGCTACCAGTTCTTATCAAATGATCTTCAGGTTGATCATATGAAGAAAAACGAGATGATTTCCAAGAACACTTGCAAAATTGGACAACAAACCAGAAAGTTGATGTTCGCTGAAAATTAATTGTCCTTTATTAATAAAATCTTTTTTTAGGTCACTCAGTTACTTGCTTTTTTGTACTACTAACCTCATCATGGTCAAACCAGATGGCAAAATTGACAAAAAGCTGGGATTGTTAAACTTCGATCTGTGTTTTGTTTTGTGCTGGTGTTGGCTTATTCAGCGAGATAATTTTACATATGTGTTGCATCTTGGTTTAGTTTTTT
Source organism: Turritopsis rubra (assembly GCA_039566895.2). Lineage (NCBI taxonomy): Eukaryota > Metazoa > Cnidaria > Hydrozoa > Anthoathecata > Oceaniidae > Turritopsis > Turritopsis rubra. Next base: position 9,535,003 of record CM077625.1, on the reverse strand, counting down.
CATGATTAATAAATTTTGGTGTAGGTATTTTCTTACAACCGATCCGTAATTGAAAAGGACGGGTACAGAAATTGAACCAATCTTATGCAGTCTTATAGAAATTTAGATGTTATTTTTTCTTTTTCTAATGCTTTATGAAGGTTTTGAACCTGATATGTATGCTGATGTATACTAGCATTATAACGTTTAATACGATATGACCATATATGGTAACTGTTTTGTTTTAATTTTTCGCCAGTTTCTTAAGGCTTCTTTGTTGTTGTTGTTATTATTATGATTATGATTATGATTATCGTCGGTTATTTTGGAAAACGCCCAATTAAATGACTAATTGAACACAACTCTTTATTCATTGTAGTTAATTTATGATGACGTCATCGCGAAAATGATGACCAGCAAAAAATGTTGCGAAATCTCCTTCGACGAATATTGGATGTTTAGCTTACCACACATCTGATACGAGAATAAACAGAGTACCTCTTATTATCTATAACGACTATTTTCATCTTTTCGTCTAAATATAAAAGAGTTTTAAAGTTATAAGGGCTCAATAGACCTAAAAAACTGATAACAGAAAAGATGGGAGTTTTAAACCAATTAAATACAGTATTTCTAGGCACGAGCGGATCTAGAGGGTATGCGAAATTTGTGGAGGAGAATATTAGCTATTAAAGCATAAAAGAAAAACGTGCAAATAATCCCATTGGTAATACAGACTGAAAACAGAAATTATGTTAATGTGCTCCTCCACAATTTTTGACAAACCCTGGATCCGCCGCTGCTAGGTGTATGTATTGGCGATTATTATCTTCCAAGTGTATGAATGAATGACCGACGTTGGAAAAATGAACATGTTCAGCAAAGTTCTGATTTAAGTTGTTAAATTCGTCATGCTCTTTCCTACGCACAGTCTTCTATGAATATTTTATCACAAATTACAAACGCCCACAAAAATTAGAAAAATATAGAGATTGTACATTTCTGGGGGACCATAAGTGATTTTGTTATCCAACTTTTTGATTAATTGCTGGATTACATTGCATTGATTATGTTTTAGGAAGAAATGAGCACCTTCAATAATACAGTGGAATCTGTCTAAAGCGGACACCATTGGTGCGAAAGAAAGTGTCCACTTTATAGAGTTTTCCTAAAACTGATTTTTATGGTCCAAATTTACCAAAAGCTGTATTTTTATCTCGTGTATGGTTCACTTCGTTCTCAGGCTATAAAACAACAACAACAACGGAACAAAAACAGGCACTTTAAATGCAGCTAAGAGAACAAATATCTAACATGAAAAGTCTTTTACGATAATCCTACTGAGATGTAAAGAAGTCCGTGATGTTTTTTTGTTTTCTTTTAGCAATTTGCATTTCCTCAGTCTTCTTAGTGATGGTCGAGAGCATAGCCTGGCTTTCACTGCCAAGGCTGGGTATGGTCTGGAAATACCAGTCTTATACGAACTCATTGGGCCTGAGAAAACCGTTGATTGGAGCGAAAAAAACATTAAAAAATACTTGAAATTGTAAACAAAAAAGTTGAAAAATGTACAAATTGATGAAAGATATGTTGTGTTACTTTGTGTCCGCTTTATGCCGAGCTTTTTTAGGGAAACCTTCATTTGGTGCAAAAAAAATGTGTCCGCTTTAGTACTGTCCGCTTTATAGAGATTTTTTTATGAGAATTTGACCGTAAATCATTCCGTTCCACGAGATTGCGTCCGCTTTAGACAGATTCCACTGTATTACATTCTTATCATTAAAGCCGTTTTCCATTAAGCGGAATCGTGCTGACTTGACTTACATACACGATCAAATTTATCGAATAAAATTTGTCGACGAATGATATGACAAAGTTTGTTCTTGTGTTAGCAGATTTCAATTCAAATTATTGTATTCGGCGTGCCCAATTCAACATTTTTAAAAGCTGGCCAATAAACTGCCTTGAAATTGAGGCAAAATGAGTATAATCGCGTATGTTATGTTGACGTTTTGAAAAAAATCCAACGAATTCTCAACAATTCGATTTACTACAAATTAGAACCGTATATCATAAACCTTTTTTAAATTCGACGAATTTTAATCGACAAATCTGATACACGGCTCACTTTAGTAATTAAGGTTTACCTCTTCAACACAGTCCAGATTTTTTATCTCCAAGTAATTTTCGTGATCGATCGACAAACAGTAAAAAAAAGCTAACACAACAACCACATAATTCATGTCGCAGCTCCTTTAAGTGTTGATTATTTGTTATTCGCACGGTTCTCTTTCTACTCTAAATAACTTAACTCCATTAATTCTACCCAAGCTATAGATCCTCCTCTGCCATCAATGATTATTTTCCGTTCGTCATATATTGGTCAAGCTGATAGATTCTGTGTAGAGCTTTCGTATCCAACATCATAGCTTCTGGGGTTTTTTCAGCATTGAGTACGAGGTTTGATGTTGATAACCATTTTTCACTTCCAAACCCAGTTACTAAGAACATTTGTTATCAGCTTGAACGAACTGTGTTTCAATATAATAGATACTCAATCAACCATTTCAAAAACTTTTCGGCATGATTTACTTGGATAGTTTGTGTAACAGAATAGTCTATTGTGTCAAAAGAAAATTGAATAATTTTGATAACTGCCATTGACTCTTCTCCTCATTGTTTTTCAATATATCATCATGGAGTTTTAAAAGGCAAATAACGGTGAAGAGAGCGATTTTCTGAAACCATGCTGTTGCTATAATAAAACTAAAAGTCTCCAAATACCCTATTTCTCCACGTTTTTTTTTTTTGTCAATAAACCCATGATGTACGTGAGTGGTGACATTATACAGTTTTCAGCTGGTTTCATCATATAATGACAGGTATTCTATCAGGTCCTCAATTGAACAGTCGTTTACGTAGTTTGTTAGTGAACGACTTTATTCTGTCAAGTCACGTTCCATAATTTGAAGAGGTTTTGAGGAGTCAGGTAGCAAATCCACTGTGTCCAAAAGGTTTCCTGGTGATTATTACATTTAGTTGAAAGAACAACAGGCGGGATACCTGAAACAAATCAAAGACAATATAGGTGAGATTGGATATATTCTAAGTAATGCCTGCTTCGCACGCAAGTGACGCATACGCACGCACATAAGTGCAACGCAAGCTGTTCACACTCTTGTTACGTTCAAAATAAGTACGCAAATCAGTTTTTAATTTTTTTGGTGAAAGTAACTAACTGGTCGTTCATTTATGAGTGACATGGAATTCGATTAAGTATCTGTGTGATATCTTTAAGAAAAAGGAAAAAGAAAACAGGAACAAAGCCAAAAAAAAAAAAAGAAATGAGAAATTTGTAAGTTGCCAAAATCATACAACTATTTGAACACTTCCGATTGGTCCGAACATTGTTGCCAGAAATGGCATCGCTCCATTAACTTTGAAAAAAACTTTTTCGAAACCATTTTCTCCACGCACTGTTTATACTTCTATTGTTCAATTTATGACATCACAAAAGAAATTATAAAATACGCATACGCATAATATCAAAAAGTTTGGTATTGCCGTATGCGTGTGCGTCGTACGCAAGATCTTGCTTCGTGTTGCATAGGACATCACACTACACGTATGCGTCATAAGTGCGAAGCAGGCATAAGATGAAAATCATCCAAAGTACAGAAGAAGGCATTCTCCTTCGAAGAGGTCCAAAACTCTGACGTGAGAGTCATTTGTTTAATGAGTAAGATTTAAATACGTCTACAGGAGAAGATAAAATCCCTCCCAAATCAGTCAAAATGACGTCATCAGTTCTCATACCTACCTCCTATTACAAAAACAATTAACAAAAGTCTTAAGTGTCTGTTTAAGTGTCTTTCCCGATCAGGCATTACCTGTTAATAGCCAAATTACTTGGTTGGTGTTTCAGAATCAATTCACTGATATACATTTTCGTATATTCGACAGGAGGAAAACAAGAGGGCTCCTCCAATTTTATTTAATACTTTATTGATGATTTCGCGATTTTTTTTCTTCCAGCGAAAGCAACATTTTATCCAAAAATCAATACAATGGACTCTCTATAACTCGAACACGCACGGGGAATCGAAAATCGTTCGAGTTATAGAGTGTTCGAGTAATAGAGAGTTGCGTTATTTTTGCAATTTTACAGTAGAATCCCGTTAACTCGGACCCTCAGGGGAGACAGGAACTTCGTCCAACTTAGCGAATGTCCGAGTTATCCGAAGTCTCGATAACTCGGATCAAATCTAAGGAGGAAAAGAAATCCGTCCGACTTAGCGAATGTACCAGTTATCCGGGGTACGACTAAACGGGATTCTACTGTATACGCAATATAGCATTATTATTCTATGCATCGAAAATTTTGTGCTCACTAAATTTCGCGTGTGGCATTAAAAAGATTGAATATTAGGATGGATTTGAGCATTTTAGGCCTATTGAACCAAAACTTTCCTTTGTACCGAAAGTTTCCCCGAAGTAAAAATGGCGCTGTCGGAGTTGTAAGCGATAAGGGGGTAAAGAGAGTAAAAAGTATTCGAAAACACAGCATTTGAACAAGCTTAACATAACCATCTATTGCTTCATAAAGAAATCCGAAATCAAAGTTTGTTTTTTGCTAAATTGATTCTTTTTCCATGTTGATAAGGTATTTTTAGGCACTCCGAAAAGGGAAGCAACATTCTTATGAGGAATTCCTTTCTCCAATTCTTCGAGTGCCTTGTATTTTATTTTGTATGATTTATTCTCTGCTCGACGTTTTGCACCAGCAACGGACGCCATGATTGTGAAACTTCAAAATGATAAACAGTGCTGACAGTTTGTTCGACTGACATTCGAATCATGTAAAGCCTCTGACACATGTAAATGCCATACATTCGAATCATTTAAGGCCCCACTTACGTCTAGAGAAAATACTCTATGGGACAAAAATAATTGTTCGAATTAAGGTGTTCGAGTTATGGAGGTTCGAGTAATAGAGAGTTATAGAAAGTTGAGTTAGCACAGCTTCACCACCAACTCCAATGTTTAAAACTTTATTTTTATTACAAATAGCTTATTATGTTTGTTGAATTTGAAAAACTGCAGCTCAACAATTTTCTGGCAGCATTTTCTGTTTGTTTTTAAGCTTCTGCATGGCTGGCAGATTTTTGTGGCCACACAAGCATTCCAGTGTTCTATTATATAATATAGCAACATTACATAATGTACAATCATTTTTATTATCCTTTAGAATAAAAATAAAAGAGTAAGCAAGTTTACTGGCAGTCATTTAATCCTAAGAAAACAAAAGAAACTGCCGGTCATGCAGACAGGCGTCTCGTATATATATATACTGCCTTTATATTATGGATTAAATTCAGGTATGATGCACGTGTACATATAATTTATTTATTTATTGAAAACGAATATTTTAACAGGATATCCATTCAATATAGCTATACTAAGAGTATGTTCGTTTGACAATTCGTTACCATCAATTTTCTACGCTGAAAACACTTACAAAAGTGTTTGAAAGAACGAGGCAAAGCCTGATCCAAACCTCGCTGATCCAAACAAAATTTACACGGTTTTTACCCATGGATTTGTGATGGTTACCTGGAAATAGTGGCCTCCTCCTCCCCTACAGCCACTCCAAAAGAAGGTAATATTTTGTCACAAAAAATGTGATAAATCCTGTAATAACCTGTCAGAAGTGTTCGCCAAACTTCTGTCTTTATCAGAGGATTTCCCACACTAAGCAAGAAAATAAATACCTAACTTTTTCCTCACCTGGTTTTGAAATTTAAAGGCAAATGTTAAAATTTCGAAAAATAAATTAAATTTAAATCTAATGGTACCGTTTACATGGTACTAAAATCGAATGTCAACAAAGTTCGAACACCGAAAAGCCATTCGATTTTATTAAAAACAAAAAACTCCGTTTAAACGTTGAGAGAGAGAATTTGAAAAAAATGCAAAATTCAAAAGTAAAATATATTTCCCAAACTTAAAAAACAAAACAGCAAACAAAAATATATATACTTGGAAGAGAAAGAGAAAGGAAAGGAAAAATTAATGACCAGAAGCTGAGTTTTTGGTTTTAACAATTTTCAGAGTGCTCCAATATCTTAAGTGGCATAAATCCTACCTTGGCAGAATCGATCTTAAAGGATTCGAGCATTGAACGTGTTGAATCCAATGCAGAATATATCATTGGGAGACGAACCTCTTGGCTGTACTCGAATCGGTTTTGGTAAAAATTCATGGCAATTTGCCTTTTGGATACGTCTCCAGGACAAATGTATTTATCTAAAAAGGTTTTAAACGCTCCACCCATAAAACTTATACCCATTCCATATACAATGGTTTCAACTCGTTTCAACTCTGAAAATGCTTGAAATTTCAAATGATCTAATTTCTCCTGTTGAGTCTTTTCGACTCTTCGAACTTCTACTTCAATTCGTTGAAGTTCTTGTGTGAAAACCTTGTGAAATTTTAGAAGAGATTTCCACTGCAAAACTTGAAGGTTTTCAAACATTTTTTCCACTGTTTTGCCACTTTTTTGAAACATTCGTACCTTTAAAAACTCAGCTTTTAAATTTTCATCATCAAATGGTTTATTTTTGTAAACATCGAAGTAACCTTCGAGAATCCACTTCAAAACGTTCTTTTCCTCCTGATTGAATTCTTCCAAAACTTTTCTACATTCCTTAAGATGAAAAGTTTCGATCGAATTCACAGGATCGTTTTGAAGAGAATCTCTTTCCCACTCCAAAACTTTAACTTTTTGCTTGAGGTCTTCGATCTTTGAACGAAAACGATCAATTTCATCAAAAAAATCAATTTGCTGATCATCCATTTTTTCTTCCCACTTTTCCTTTTCATCACACGAGTTTCCAATTTCCTTGTAATAATCTATTTTTAGTATCCACAATTCCTCTTGTATTTCACTTTTCGCCCTTTTCAATTCTACATTGGAAACAGATAAATGTTCAACCTGTTTCTTGAGCGTTTGGTTTTCCTCTCGATATTTTGCACATTCATCGAATAAACGTGCAACAAAATCGAATGAAAAACTCAAAGCAGGAGCTGTCGAACTCATGTTGAACAAAATTTAATAAATAAACAGTAAATAATTCTAATTTGCGAAAATAGAAACAATTTTCTAATTCTCAAGTCAGCAATTGCCAAACACAGAGATGAGCACTCGATCAAAGTTTTGATAGAATGCGAAGAACCGTTGGCGAGCATGCGCATTTACAATGCATGTTGCCATGGGCAACGCGTAAATAAACAACAGAAAGCCATTGCAATGTGCTGGAAAACGAAAGAGATTGGAATCAACTAAAAAGGTGTGTCATCAAGAAGGATAATATATTAGCGATGGAATGTCGTGAAATATGCTGCGTTTTCAACTTCTTGGACATTATATTAGTGAATAACAAGAGTCCCTTTCGGCTTTTGTAATCCCCTTGTAGTAAGTTCTTGCGTTTGCTCCTCTGCGTTTCATATTTATATTCTATCAATGACTGGGATAATGTCGATTATCTTATTAATAAACTAGTCTCAATTTACCTGGTTTTGAAAAAAATAGGAACAATTTCGAGCCTAACGGCGGAATGAATGCACTGAAATGGAAGAAAATGAGCAAGTATTTTCTTTATAGGATAAATACAGAAGTTTGAAATATGGATGGATCAAAAACTCTGCTGCCTATAGTATTTTTCATTTACGGCAATAGGGAATTCCTCGAATCTTAATTTGGGGTGATGCCCTTTATTGAAGAATTTTTTGAAGAGGTTTGTCCCCCACCCAACTGGTTACTGTTCCGTTCTTGAATGAAATGAAACGCCAAACAAAAAAGCTGCTTTAAAGGGTGCCTTTTTCTCGGTGAAGATATAGTCGACTCTCGATATCTCGGACTCTCAGGGGACCGGGAAAAAAGTTCGAGATATCGAGAGTTCTGACAATAACCAATTACGACCAGGCTACAATTTTTGGAAAAAATCTGTAATCTGGTCTTGCTTCAAACTTTCAATTTTTCCTTCCTCATTAGATCTTCCAATTTCAGTGCAAGGGATTGTATTTCATTTCCGTATTTTGGGCTGCGTACCGAAGCATTTTGCAGCGTTTCAAAAGCATCTTCTAATTGAACATTAGATGGGCGTGGCGGGGCTTCAACATCTACACTTTCGTTGACGTTATCCTCAACTTCATCATCATCATTTTCAATATCAGGTTATAAAATCTGAGCAACGATTTCACCATCAGTAACTGGTGAACAGGTGGTTACTACATCGCAATCTAAACCAATAAAAGATTCTGCTGAGAACTCTTCTTGGATGGCACTAAGATCTACTTCTCGCAAACGATCCAGCTCTTCTGTCAAAGATTTGAACGGGTCATCATCATTAGCTTCCGCCATCTGCTGGTTTGAGTAGCTGATACCAGCTTTTTTAAAACAATTGACGACGGTCTCCTTTCGCAGCATTCCAAGAAGAAACAAGATCTTTCATTGCTTGAAGGATAGAAATTTTCGGCAAGGGTTCGTATTTGTCGACAGCCTTGATACACAGACGCACAATTCTTCGACGGTAATGAGCTTTAAGGCTTCTAATTACGCCTTGATCCATGGACTGAAAGACAGATGTGGTGTTAGGGAGGGGGGAGAAATATCAGGTTGATGTTGTTTAACCCTTCGATGTGTGGATGAGCACGACAGTTATCCACCAGGAGCACTACATTCCTGCCCTGAGCACGAAAAGAAGAGTCAAGCTTTTTTACCCATTCTGTAAAAATGTCTTGCATTTTTCTACTACAGATTTGTTTGTAAGTCTTCGCTTAACGAGCGGCATGTTTTTGCGTTTAGTAGAGATAATCAATTAATCTTTCAAAAGAACTAGATACAGATACTGTGTTACAGATACTGTGTTATCAAAACATTCCAAAATTCGAATTCTAAAAGATGGAATGTTATCAAAACATTCGAAAATGCGAAAATCACGTCCAGAATTTCTGAAAGTTTGGGAAAAAGTTCGAGATAATGAGAGAAAATCGGCCCTTCTGACCGGAAATATTGTTCGAAATACCGAAAAGTATTATCGAGATATCGAGGTTCGAGATATCGAGAGGATTTATTATTATTATTATTATCATGTATTAGGTTCCATTATTAATACAATGGTTCTTCTCCATAAAATGTCCTTTACGAATTACGAGCAAGGAGAATTTCAATAACATTTTTGGTTTATTTCATATATTTTTTGAGGTGGCAATAAGGGGAGGTTTTTTATTTATACATCAGATTGTCAGTAATGTTGGAGAGATTGTTTCGTTGTGGGTTCGTAAAGAACATCAGTGGATCCGATTTAACAATTCCGGAAGATTGTGACCGGATCGGTTGAGGCAGGGCAACCGGAACACTGGATTGTTGGGTGTTGGTTTTGCTTTTTCGTTGTGGGTTCGTAAAGAACATCAACGGATCTGATTTAACATTAGTGCATTTTTTGGGCTTTATTAGATGTACTTTAGGAAGGGAAATACTGTTTGATTTGACAGAAACTGCATTCCTACGTTCTTGATGTTCCATACGTGTGTTTTTGTCCTCGTTCTCATGATCAATAACATTTGGCTGCGGGAAGGTTACTTTACAGGCCGGTTTACACAAAGCAGTGTTGACTGAGTTTCTTCTTTTAAAGACCTTTGCAGTTTGCCATAAAATCAAACATGACAAGAAGAATGAGATGTCGTTTAGTTCTAATCCAAAGTCATCCATTACACGAACAACCAACTCGCGAAAACGCAAGAAATTCTCACCAAAATCCATCGCAAAATCAACGATGATTACGATTATTGCTTTAAACATTTTTTGAGGATTATCAAATGATGGCATTGCTATGTCAAAGGAACTGCTCTGTCTATGAGTCATATTTCTAATGACAGGTTGTTGAAATTTACCATGCGTGATGTGAATAACCGTCAGATAATCTGAAGAAAAGGATTGTTGGGAATAAGGCACAAGCCCCATAAAAAGAAAGAATAAGAATAATTGTTGTTGAAACGTGTTCTTAGAAACTTACCTTCGACATAGAAATCGCTTGGTGAAATCAGTTCGTCACTTGTTACGGTGATTTGCAAGAAAACAATCAGAAAGATTTTCAATATCAAGATATACATCTTCACTCGTTGAAAACTTATGAAAGTCAACGTTTACTTTGATAGTCTGTAAATTGACGTCAAATTGCCTGTGACGTCAAATAGAATAACTAACATGGTAGACTAAACACCTGACGACATCGCCCTGGTGCCTTGCGGGACCATAATCTCAAGTCTATTGTCTTGTCTTATTTTCTACTTTCTTACTCATAAAAAAAATTCCCTGTCATAATTCGTCAAAAGAGAAGAAGCCCTGGGAACAAGGATGACCTAAAAGGCTTTAGTTCCTGAAATCTTGAATTTCTTCACCAGAATGGATTCGAAGCGTTGCACTTTCGAAGGGAAGAATATCCTGGCTAGTCTTAAAAGACATCTTCATAGTCTAGTCACAAACGCCCTCCAGCAACGTTCCGCGAAGAAGGAAAGATCGCAATCTAGTAATTGGTCCATTTTCCTTATTAGCCTTGGACCTATTTTCACTTGGATGATGACCAAATGCTAACTCCTTTGAATTTCCTGTTGTAAAACTTTTATAAGCGTTGGTGTATATTTTTGCAAGCACTGTACTTCCACCAGGGACGGAGGCACGAAATCAGAATTTGAGGATTTAAAGCCTCCAAACACATATTTTAGTCTTCTTTATGAGCAAATTAACTTATATTTTGGTTAAGATTTACTCAGCAAAATTCTCCAAAGAAGAACTGTCGGTATTTGACGACGTTGAATTCTCGGTTTCATAAGTTTATATTGTTTACTAGTAGTTATTTCACGGGCCCCAAATGTAACGAAAATTAACATTCCTTTAAGCTGGGAAAAGCTTTATAACTGTACCGTAGTTGTACAACAAAGGAGAAAGTTATAACAAATACAGCATACCATACGTACTTGGAATGTCAGCAGGAGAACTGAAACTAAATCTAAAATGTGGCTCTCATAATTCTGAAAAGAAGTGATGATGAATTAACACAACCTTGTCTTTGCCTTAACTTCTTGTATAACTTTGTAAGAAGTAATCCCAAAATTACTTGTACTTTGATAGTTAAAAATACGTATAAATTTATATATTTAAGTGAAGAAAAACCACCACTGCTTTATCAAAATAGGGGGCTATAGGGAGCATCATCCATTTTCGAACCCACACACATCTGTTCAAATCATACCTATTTGCAACACAATAATTGGCCATCCACAAATGGAAACAAGTAAAAATCTGAACTACCTAAGTTATGAAGTAAGTCATTGATAAATCAAAAGTGGACAAGGCCTTAGGTGACTTCTGGGTATAATTTGCTCCCATATGTTGACTTTGGACCGTTTCTAAAGAAAATCCTGTGGTAAGGATAAAAATGGATCTGTTATGTCATGCGTCTTAAATATAAGGCCATCGAACTAAAACTCTAAGGAAGCCTTCAAAATGTCACATGGTTGTCACAGAAAGTTTATAACAAAATCTCCTTGACCTAAGTGAAATATGTAATGGTAAATGTTATGGTAACACTGCTCAACATATAAACTTCTTCCGGACCATGTATTTGTAATGACATGTTTCTCCCTGACCTTAATAAACTAAAGGCATAAAAATTTGCTAATGATGAAAACGAATAACAGCGCAAAGCTTCAAGCTTCAAGCGTCAAAACTTCAATTGGAATGATTGAAATGCTTAAACAAAAACCAGGGAACCGATAAATTCAGAGTTGTTCAACATAATCTCTTCATCAGGAAAAACAATGCCCTTTTGAGTCTTTTACTGTTGAAGAAGTGATAGTGTCATCCCACTTTTATATATATAATCTAAAACTTTGATAACTATGAAACTGTAGATTTTAACTGTTTTCAAGCTTATATAAAAATTGATGCTGCTGTGATGTCCACGAGCTTGTTATAACCAGAAAAAGGTAGTACTAAATGAAGCATTGCATATACATTATGTTATAAAACAATATTAAGTTGGAGATATTCCTAGAGAACAACCCTGACTTTCTCAGATTTGTCCCGGCTTTCAAAGCATTGCCAGACTTTCCCGGACTAAGGTGAAAAAGACACTTCTGTCCCTGACTACTGTGACAACCCTGTGCCAAGTAAAAACTCTTCGAGAGGATAAGCATTCAATCCTTAAAAGATTATCATGTTTGATGAATTAAAGCTGTCTAATGCAAGATTTATTCTTTTGGAATCCAGATCAACAGTCCTCAGAGTAAATGACATCGCCAAACATTTTGCCAAAAGATGCACCATTGTAGTTTTTGACGATGATACTTGCAACTCCTGAAGTACAACAAAAGCATACGCTTGCCGTCATTATGTTCCATCTTCAACAGCATCTGCAAAAGAGCCATTTTTCCCTAACGCAGGAGCGCCTCTTTCCGCACACTTGCCTCCTAGTTCATACGAAAATGAAAGAAAAAACTGGGAGCAGAAAAAAAGCTTGGCAATGATTGCTATCCGTTTACTGTTAAGGAGTCTAGAAACAAGTAGAACGAGAGAACTTCCAAGAACAAATTTACGATATATAAAACGCATACATATCCATACACGATCCGATAAAAAACGATCTTTACAAATGCTGTTCTAAAAGAATAACCTTGTGAAGATAGACACACATAAACAACGAACGAAAATCGTTTCTTCATAAATATTCCTCACAAAACACACAGCATTTTCACCATACGATTAATTGCATTTCTACGACGAGTTGAATAGTGTAAACAAAGAATATAATCGATCGAATTTTCCGTTTACATTGTTCAATTAGTCGTAAAAAACCAAGATGGATTTTATTAATCGAAAAGGGGGAACGCTGGGGGATTATCGATCGATTTGGCAAATATTTCACTTCATTCGTTTGATTTTATATTGAAAAATTAGTTGCCTTGCAAATCAAATTCTCCCACGTGCAAAAAGAATATGTTTTTGCTGTTTAAAAGAAGCAATCTTCGTTGGAGTATATATTTTTTTTCTTGAAACGAACAAAATATTTATAAACTAAAAAGAAGTGTTTAAAAATTGAATTCTAAAATATACACATTATTAAAAACACATTTATACTGCCTCTATCCAAACATAACAAATTTTGGTTTTGAATGCGAAATTCTTAGCAAGAAAAAACATTGAACTTGATGACGTTTGCGTGTTCGTGGGATTCGAGTCTTGTTTTTTCTTGTCATAAATATATAGATAATATAAAAGCTTTCAAAATAGAAGGAATAGATGTCGTATATAAAACAAAACAACCTGGACTGGAGAAAAAATGAAATAACGGAAAGAAAAGCTTAGATACGAACATGGATGAAAATCCCACACTAAAAAAACAAAACAAACATTACAAACTTCATTCGAAACTCTTTCAAAACATGAAGAAACGTTAAAGAAATACAAAAGATGTCCCCAGGACCCTCATTGAAAAATCAAATTACAGGATCTGGGGATGAGAATGCTTTTTCCTTTGAAATGTCCAAGCGTGGTTCAAAACTAGTACAAACTATAAAAGGATTACTATAATGCATAAATTAACATAATTATAATACCACTATAAAAATAAAATCATGCGATACTTCAAGGCATGACTAATAGTAATGAGTAGTAAATAAATAAATAAATGAAACGAATATTATGTTCAACTTCTCTCTATCATAAAAAAACGGGTAAAAAAAACAAAATTCTCAATAAAAAATTTTCTTCTTTCAACTTTCTTTAAAAGAAAACTAAAAAAAAAAAGACAAAAAACAAATAAAACAACGAACAGTTAACCAAAAGATGTTGTCTCCAAAAAACAGTGAAAAAATCGCTGGTGTTAACGGTACATGAAGACAAAAATCATCGGCATTTGAAATCATGTAAACTAAGAAGACCGTCATCCAGTCACTCACTGTGGGTGAAAAGCGTTGTTATTATTATTGTTTTCGTTTTTGTTGTTTTCGTTGTTAACAAAGAAGATGAGGATTTATATACACGAACAGTTCATAAAAAAGTCTCAAAAATATTTGCATATAAGAAGAAATATATATTTATATTACTAATATAAGAAATCTGCTTGAACATGCAGCAGCCTTTATGCTTGAAAATAACAAAACAACAAAAATAATAATCTAAATTCTATATGTATGCAACAAATTCTTTCTTATATATGTGTGTATGTATGCCTTTGTAAGAGATTTGGCAAAAAAACAAACCACAAAACAACAAAGATAAATGAGGGAAAAAGGGATTTTTTTTCCCACTTAACCTTATACGTTTTTGTCGTATCAAGTAAAAATGTTTATCTAATAGGCAGTAATGGAGATAAAACTCGCGACCGTCGGTTTCGATCACATTTACGTGATACATCCATACATTATTGGGATGTCTCGGAGTTCTTACTGTGGCGAGTTAGCGGTCGATGTAATCGCAGGTTATCAATTGAATGGTGCCACGACCAACACGAATGGCAGAAGTATTTGAAGCACTCCGCAGAACGACAAAAGAACGGACCGGGGTTGATATGACACTGACTGCACATGGCGTCCTCTAAGTACGGATCAATCTGCACTTTCTTGGTGAACTTTGGTGAACGGATTTCGATAAACGAAGCTTGGACGGCTTTCATGAAGCTACGGTTATTATTGAAAGTCACTCGACCAGATCCTGAAATCAAAAACCACAAACGTTCATAATAATAATAATAAAAAAACGCATCTTACATCACAGCATAGGTGAAACAAAGTCACACGACGGTTTTTTGACGTACCTATCGGATATTTGTGCTTATCAGTATCAATCCCAGCATATATAACTCCATCAAAAAGATCGTTCATGATCTGACACAACGCTTCTAAAAGAATTCAAAAAGAAATAGATTTTTATCAGGCAATGTATTGTTTTCTTTGATAAGTGCAGCACACAAAAATACTTAATCCCTTTCAGGATTGATACGCAACTTGGTTTACATATAAATCTTAGATTGATGTATTAGTCCAACGCAGAATATACACTCTCTCTTATGTTTGATAGCATCATAATAATTTCGTGACGAAATGCTGTGTCGTACACGGTAAAGTGACATACCTGCATTTATCATTCCGTGCAAGCCACCCACAAATACCGTTCTACTTGAATCCAATCTTTGGGAAGCTGTCCTAACAAAGTTACTATCCGAGAGCACCCAGGGTATGACCTGCACTTCCTTACATCTCATTCGTCGACTTGAAATCTTGTAGTACCAATCACCGCCGTTTGTGAAGTCATGCGTACAGTTGGCAAGTAAACCCTTGACAGATTTTTCAGACTCAAACAGCAAGTAAACATAACCTGAAAGAAGGATGAGGGAAAAAAACTTGAAATCGTCAACTTGATCAAAATTGTTTTTCTGTCGAGCGAAGAAAGACTTTGTTTGGCATGACACGACTTTAGTTTAACATTCCTCTACGAACATGACTCATCAATTTAGATTATACACATTTCAGCAATTTTAATGCTGGCGTTAGAAAAAAAATATATTAATCGAACTAAAACAAGAAAAACAGATTTCCGCTAAAACCGTAGCTTAGAAGTATGAAAAAATATAAGTTTAAAAAACATTCCAGTTTGAAATGAGGCCACGTCAATTCTTTGAGGAGAACTTTTGAAAACATTGCAATTCTGAACAACTGATGATAAAAAAGATTTGGAATTTCCTGAACTTGTGGTCAAACTATCACCTCCTTCTTTGAAAAGATACATAAAGGACCAGAGTTTTTTAAGCTAGTCGAGACTTTTGCCATTATTAACGCAAAACGAATGTATAGCGGTAAAGTCAGTCAATGACTAATATTCTATCATCATAGAATTGCTCACACTCAACTGTAGGAGAGATCACGGCAGAATGGGACACGGTCATAGCCACCTTCCATTATAAATATGTCTTCTTTTTTTTGCATTCATATATTACAAAAAGTCTCTTATCGTTCAGAATTACGTATGTCGAAGACGTTAACCGCTACCACAGTGTTATCTAGCTGTGCGTTTGTTTGATCTCAATTCATTTATAATGAGATTTCGATATGAAATAACTTTACTGTATACAACTTTCACTTTAACACTCTATTTTATTTAAAAACATGTCATATTTTGAGGTTTTCACATTTTTCCAAAGGCTTTCATATTTTCTTTCAGTATTTTCATAACGCTTATTTTTGGTTGGCTGTTGATCTATAAACACTGACGTCGTCGCACTCGGATTGACCGATTGATTTATTACTAGTTATTACTCAAAATAAATTGAAAAGGAGAACACATTGGTTTCAGTTGAAGCTAGGAAGCAAACAACATTGTACTATTATTTTTAATACGCAATTCTGAAGGTACACCAAAATTGTTTTAGTTTCAACATGCTGAAAGAACCTTGTAACTAGTTATCATTACCTTTGGGGGGATGTCTACTATGTTTCCCATCTTTGCCAGGCCATTCAATACTCAGAGCTCCAAAGGGTCGAAATGCCTGTTGCAAGCCGGCTTAAAAAGAAACAACAAAAAAAAAACATAAAAAAGAACAGGTAAAACTAAAACAGTAAAAACAATAAAAAACAAAAACAAAAACAAAAAAACATTTGAAAATGCTAACCACATGATAAGGACCACTCCCCACCACTACCCGCTTCACCTACCTTCAGTTATGTCCCATGGCACACCTCCTAAGAACACTTTATTGGAATAGATTGGATTTTTGTAAATTTTTGGTGGAAGATGTCCACTCCAAGTATAAGTTGGCTCGTTCATATCTGAAAAATAATAAAAAAAAGAAAGATATAATGAAAATTAATGATGACAGCAGTTGTTATTTTTCCATTAACATTACTGAACTCATTGTCCTACAGGAAAGAACAAAATTAAGAATATTCACCTCTTTCTCTTTTGAAGTGATCACCTCTGTGTTCCGGATGTCTAGAGTAGCTTTTCATCCCACTCCATCTCGGATCAGCTAGCATGTCTACTATATTCAAGTCTTGCATTACAGCAGAGGAAGACGACTCATAACCATCAAGATAGTCACAGTTATTATTATTCAAGTCAAAACTATTTCCATTGCAATTTGATGCGGCTAGAGTCTGCCGTATACTTTCTTGTAACGCCAGAGTGCGCCTTTGCATAGTGTCCTCCATTGACATTTGCTTCAGTTGCTCGGTTAATACTCTGTCACGTTCTCGTTGCAATTGGCAACCAGAGAAATGTTGATTCATGATATGAACTGAATCATCTTTCGAGAATTTTGGATGGGAATGTAATGGTGGTTGAATGTTTTCAACAAGGTCCGGTGTAGGAAAACCTCTCATTCCAAATTCAGCAGATTGGCTCTGGTTTGGATGAAGTAAGTCACTTTCTAGCTGCCTCTGCTCAAAATGTTTCAAGAGAGCTTGTCTTTTATATGTATCTAGAAGTGCTAATTGCTGACGATATTTCTCAACAAGCACTGCCTGTTGCTTATAATTTTCAAGTAAGACATTTTTCTGTGTTAGATTATCACCTCCAATTCCACTTGTTTTGAATGTAGCATGTGTTGGAGACATGGTCGTAGTGATAGAGTTGAAGAGATTTTCAGGTGCTAAGGATATGCTTGTCGCTTCTGGTGATGTTGGCGGGGTTAGTTCTGTTGACGTGATGTGTTGCTAAAAGAAATGTAAATGACGTCAAAACAAAACATCTCTAATGTCACTAACAAGATCAAATATTAGAAAAAAATCAAAAGCTATTCTGAAACATGATAATAAAATATTTAATAATAAAAAAAAAAGCTTCATGATCACTTCTTAAAGTAAAAATAAAAAAATCAATTTGGAGAAGTTCTAAAATTTTAATAAGGTGTGCTTGACTGAAAATATTGTCTCTATGACTATAAACACACATATAAAGTCATTGCTGTACCAACTGGAATGCAGAAACGTAATCTCTAATGATTTTTTTAAGTAATTATAACTGATAAAATGGCTGCAATAATAAAAAATAATCTCTTAATAAAAAAAAGTATACACTCAACTGAGGAGGGTTTAATTTTAGCATCAAAAGACTTTTAAGAATTGAACAGAACCAATTTTCTATAAATCAATAGCTATTAATTGACAGCTCATTATGAAATGTGATGTGATGCTTCAAAAGAAGGAAGGAAATTTTTGAAATATCATCAGTATAACCAGTGAACTACGCAGGAGTTTCGAAGAATAAAAAGATGCAATAATGCAAAGGAAAACCTTGCTTAAAACTATTATGAGAAAACTGGAAGTATAAGATATAAGTATAAGTTCTTAAGCAAAAGAACAAGCAACCGTTAATACATTATCTATTTTAAAGAATTGTATTAATGTATTATTGAAAAACGCTTTATAAATTAAAACAATAGCTTATATGCCTCCTGTCATCTTTTCAACAAAACATGGACTCAACAATACCAGAACAATTAAATTGAAAGTAATGACAGTCTCTTTTAACTAAAAACTTGATGTGATTAAATACCTTTTTCACCAAGTGTAATCAGGGTTTTAAAGAACATTCAAAGAATTGTTGTAATAGTTGTAAAAATGATTTGATGACATAAATGAATTAACAAAAACTACTCAATAATTGACAGAAATCTCACAGTTTCTCAATCATTAAACACACTATGAAGCTTGAATCTCCATAATAATCACTTTGCATAATTGTAATAGGATGCTATTTTTCCTCTCCAAAATCAACCATTTCAATTGAATGTTTTATTGTCGGGGTTTTTCTTTTCTTGAATTTAAACTTAAGAAGTTTATTAATTTTGTTGGATGAAAAGCAAAGCAAATTGTTAGCATGCAAAGAAAGGAATATGCTCAAACATTTTTGGTGTTATACTGGGAAATTTATTCAAATTTTCTCCAGCAAAATGGTCTTGGCTTACTGTAACAACCAGATTACAATAGGAGTTATTGTCACAAATCATGATTCGAGCATAATCACAAGAAATAGTAATGTCAACAAATATTGCTTCACGGCATTCCATTATGCTTGTGTTTTCCTTTCATGTTACAATAAGAAATGCATGTTGTATATATACGCAATCAAAACAAATGTTTTACATACTGTAGGTATTGAGATCATATCGAAATCACTGATGAAATCCAGGTTCTCTTTGTTTTACTTTCATCAAACTTCATGAAATTGACACAAAAAATAATCATATCTCATTATTCTCCTAGTAAATATCTTATAAAGTCTGATTGAATTATCAACTTTCTCTAACAACTTTCTTCAGAAAAATCCCTTTTTGTTTCATTTTGGTGAAGTGAAATTAATGTTTTTCGAAACTATCAAATCAAGTCCCTTCTTTAATGTCATAATTATGATTATAACCTGTTTCATGTTCATTTTCTTAGTAAATTCCTATTCTGAGTTAAGAATCCAGGCTAATTCAACACCTGTGTGTAAATATTGAATATCAAAATGAATATTGAAATGGTAAATGGTGTGTAATAGTCTTCTTTCTGTCCCTCTCAGAGAGTCATCACAACATTTCGCTCTAATTTACACAGTCAAGTTATTTTGAATAATAATATTATTATAATTTTTTATGTATGGAAATGTCAGGTATATACCTACCATGGATACTGGTGACATTTGCTTTGATGAATAACCACTGTCCCCATCAGAAACAATCGGACTTGGTGTTCTTGTCCCAGGTGGTGTTGGATGCAAGTAAGCAGAAACATTTGAATTCAAAGGTTCAATAAGTACATTTCTATTTATATGCTGTTCAGTTGGATCGTCATAGTTCAATCTTGGTGAGAATCGAAATTGTTTATATTGATCAGAGTCAGGTGATGGTGTTGTGTTACTTATTTTGAATGGTATCATAGATTGGGAGCTACTTCTACTTAACTGACTAACATTTGGGATAGAATTTCGGTCGGCATATAAATAGTCTTTACTTTTTTGTTTCATTGATTTGCAATGATGGTGGAATCTACCAGCATATTTTTGCTCTTGAAACTTGTCATCAAAATTATGATTATAAACAAAAGTGTCACTCATCATTACATCTAGAATCAGTGAAAAGTATGAGATATAATTCATGATAAAAGGAAAGTTTATTTAAAGGGAAAAGCTTTCCTTGACATTATAACTTTGCATGAAATTCATCGAAATAAAGTCAGTATAATTATAATAGTTCCTTCTTCGATTTCATAGAACAAAATAAGAAACAAAAATCAACTGCTTAAAAACAAAAAAACAACAACAAAATATTTTACAAAAACGTTTCGTTCTAACTCATTAAATTGATTGCTGAAGCAGGAAAATATTTTTTTGTACTTATTGAAACATGTTGTTTACAATGGTCTCAGTTACCTCGGCAATTTCGAAATTAAAACCGATATTAAAATTTAGAACGCGTCATGTTCATCAAAAAATTTATAAAAACGTTCACATTGTCGAATAATGTTTTCATGACTTTCGTATAATTATTAACGATCAGCTTTTGTATATATTAGAAAATAAAACTGCACACTCGTTTTTTATCCTTAAGCCGACAATTAGCGGAAGTCAATTTTGAAGAAACGTTTTGCGTTTAACTTTAGAATAACATACGAAAAATATAAAAAATGAAAACATAAAAAGATTATCTAAAATAAAAATTGTACCTTGAAAATTGTTGGATAGTTCAAAACTGCGCCCAATCTGATTATTGATTACTCTGCACCCGTTGAACGTCATTTTCCAAGTGCTGAAAGTTATAGAAATTTATCCAGTATAGGAATTGCCTATATTCAAATATTTCATTGTTTCGCTTTAATAAATTATTTCACAAAATTTAAACAGTCTTGAAAGATATTTTGATATTAGCGAGTAGTATACATCGTCTTATAAGTTTCAAGCGAGTTCATGAATTCCATACGAAGCTATAATTCTCAGATGTCGAATAAAAAAAACGTAATAAAACCATTCTTTTGATAAGCAAAAGGACAAACAGTGTCACGTGGTTAAGATGATCTTATGTTCTTGAACTCATTGATAGTCGATTACAGATGAATATTTTTTTTATAAAACCGCAACTACAAAAATATCGAAAACGTGGCATTATTAGGTAAGAGAAATTTAAAACCAAAAATAAATTTCTTAACAAAGAGATGGTATATATCGCGCCTTCGAGATTGAAAGTTTCGTGTAGAGGTTACGTTTTTTTGAGAAAAATTTCCTCCTAAAATTAAATACCCTCCCTTTTTTTATTAAAGATAACAATTTTGAGTCGTTATCATAAATTTCGTGAGTTTTTAAATGACCACCGTGTTTGAGTAACAGATCGCATGGTGGCTTTCATTATCGTTATGGTTTTGTTTCATTTTGGTTTTCGTTACAAAACATGTTGGTTTGTCTTTTCAAACCTATGCATTAAGCATGCGTTATGCATTAAAATCTCGGTTTTTGCCTGTTTCATCGGTACATCCTCCGTTCAATCATGTCATGTAAACATTTTGATTTAGTTGGAATATGGTTAGACGATAAGCAATTTAAGAGGAAAAATATTTATTCTCGGAAATTTAATTTGTTTAATTTCAAGTTGCGTCACAGTTTGCACAAGGTATCGAAACTGGGATATACGACTAATTTTTTTCTCGCCTTTTTTCGAGGTATAAGGGCCATCACAACATGAAAATATCACGAAAGTACAAGGCAGAATTCGTTAGCTAACAAAAATCGACTTTACAACTATAAAACTGAGAAATTCAAAAAGCAAACAAAACAAAAACTCCTTTTGAAAGTTAAAAATCAAGACTAGATTGAGTATCTATAACGTCAACGTTATAAAATAACACGACTTAAGAAGTTGTGAGCAAAAAACAACGAAAATAAATAAAAAACTGCACTGAAAGAATACACTGTTCGAAAAATATCGATGGACAGAAAACGGATTGTTCTAAGAAATTATTTCAGCTCGACAGGCCGGTAAAATGACAGTCAAAAACAGTTGAGATGAAATTCTCCAGTCACTGTTATTCCTAAAATAAGGGAGTGTATAGGACAGCTCAATGCAATTATTTCAAAGATTTCCTTCCAAACCACTAAGCAACTTCGATAGATTAACATTCGACCATCATTATATCAAGTTTTTTTTCAATAAATTTTATAATGTTAAACCTTTCACATACAAGCGAGAAAAGTCCTTTCTAGAACTTAAGCTCCACGAGCTAAGCTCTGATAATCGCGGCTTCCTGTCACCTGAACAGCACCGTCTTGAAGGCGCACGAAATAGAAGGCTTCGTATAAGCATACACGATAGAAAAAACCTACCATCACGACCGTGACCAGTGAGGTGATAAAAAAACACTTTACACTAATTTAGAAGATTACATGCAGAAACTTCTGGCCAGTGGAACTGACGTCATCATGGAACATTTCACTTCGACCCTGACGTCTACAAACTAACCTTGAACTTCACCTACCATCAAGAAGTACGTGGAAAAATTAATAATTAACGAAATGGAAACAGGGAGAAAGTGAAATGTGTTACGGATATACACACAAGCACAAGCACGTCGTTTGTTTGTTTTAAAAAACGTAACAAGAGTATAAAAAACAACACGAGTAAAAAAAACAAAAACGAACACAAAACAAAAAAAACTTGAAATCTCATACCGCCAAAATATCTGTTCGTCCTTCTCTCACGAAATACTTTGAAAAATTAAAACTTTTTTTCTTTCTTATATGTTACACTGATGTTATCGAAGCTTAATATCAATAAAAAGAAAGGAAAAGCTTTCTCATTCACCAGATTATAAGACTATAAATACGCGACATTATCGTACTCACACACAAAAAAACTTAAAGCCTTTAATCGAGTAGCCTGTGTCAGTTCATTATTATAACCCAAGTCTAATTTTTTTTTTTAGCAAAATAACAAGGGAGGTAAAAGCTGTGAACAAGAGCGTTCAGTCGATAGACAGTTTCTTCATCCATGGAGTATAGATAACTTTGCAGATTAAACTCTCAAAAAGCCAACCCTCCACTTCATCTACACCAACAAATATATATCAATCAAAACCGAGGGGAGAGGTAAAAAACACTCTGAAAGAACTTTCGAAAAGTTCAAAGTTTAGTTGCAAATTAATGTCAGATACGTGTAGGACAAAAACTAGCTAAATGATAGCATTTAACATTTTACATCCGCTTACTAAACACTCCTTCACTGTAAAACACTATCACGAATTACGAAGGAGAGTGTTGCTATGGCAAAGAAAGCGGCTAGCACAAATGTAAAATATTCAGTTGTTCTTGAAATTTACACGAAACAATCTTTCCATAAATTTAACAAGTACACATAAAAAGCCGAACTATACCATTAAATTCATAAAACGCTTAAAAGAAAAGCAGTTAGTGTTCAGGAGCTATGTAGCTATATAACTCACGAAACCGCAAAAAGTGGGTATGAAAAAAGAAAAAAATCTTTATTCAAGGATAATGAAAGCTATACTCAGTTTTTGACCACATCATCAAAACCTCACTAGAATGCTTGTCAATGATGCAGAAACTTTGGAGATAAAATTCTGAAACATTTACCTCTCATTTACAATTTAATGAAAAACTATGCAAAACGAAACACCAACATCATGGAATGTATCATAGTGTAACAAGTGACATAATAATGGAAGTTCCTTTTACACGACCAAATATTGTTCCTCCGTTGTTTTGAGCATGTAATCATTACAGTACAGGAAAAACTCTGTTAACAAAAGTGAACCTTCTATCAATTATTATCTCCCCAAACGAAAGCTATATATTTAATCATTAGGAATGTGATATAAAATCATGTTGTGTTGACTATCAAATCATCACATCTTATTTTTGGTTGTCTGAAAAAACTGAGCAAATTCCGTCGTTGTAAAACAAAATGAAAACACGTCAGGAAATATCGTTGTAATCTTCTTTCAAGAATTTCCTTCTCTGAAACAAATTCAATGTGTGATCAAAGAAATTAAATAGTCGACTAGATAACCCATTAAATTCTCAAACCTTTCACAAAAGCATAAGTACAGTTTTACGCCTTTATCACAAAGTGAGGGCGGGAAATTGTGAGAAAGCTGAGTCATTAATTTAAAACTAGTCAATTACCGGTTACTGTTTAAGACATGGCTTACATGATGACAATAGTTTTTTTTATTAAGAAATCGTCATAAAACTTAAGTATTGCGAGAAAAAATTCTTTTTTGAGTGGGCCAAGAATTTTTGACGAAGAAAGTATTTAGAAATATACAATCAGAAGCATCTCGTCATACAATCATTAATTCACCCACCGAGAATGTTCTTTCAGTAAGACCATCATTTATCACGCTGGCGATATCTGACAATGCAAAAAGGCAGTTAAAATTCCAATGATAAAAGAAATTTGTGTTGCCACCTAAACCTATTATACATGGTAGATATATATACGTACACTAAAAGAACGTGCTTAATTATGAACAATTTCATATTCCATATGCTAAGAGCATAATAATGTTTTTAAATGTTTGCAAGGGAATCTTAGAAGAAATTGTCTTTGAAACAAAACGAATACAAAGAGTGTGTTACTATAAATTTATGTTGAAACGCTCATAAAAATGCTTGAATAAACCTGACTCTAATCTCATTAACCCAGACAAAATTTATGAGGAAGAGTTGTCAGTTGAACTATATTATGCAAAGGTGCTTTTAGTTGACGAGAAATTCTTTCAAAGTAAAACCAAATCAAGAAAAAAGTGCAAAAATAATATTCCTGGACAATCCTACCATCGAAAATATAATCCAGAAAATAAAAAACAAAAAAACCCCAAAAAAACACAGCACAAAAAAACAGCTGCAAAAGTCGTGCGCGAAACACGAAGAAAACAAGAAACGGACATAAAAAGTTGTAAACTATAAAAGAACTTAGAAATATATATTGGATATTACAGATGGGATATAAAAAAAATTAGAAAAATACACACATACCATCCGAATATCTGCTTGGATACAGCGACAGCCCTTTCAAAGTGAAACGTTGAACAAGAATGTCTTTAGGTTGTTTGTGGCTCGTGATAGTTATAGATCTCTTTAATATATACACAAACGGAGAACACATTAACGAAGCATAATAGCGACGTAAGTAATTATCTCCTATTAACATCATTTGTCATTTGTCTAAACATGTAAATGTTTAGGTAACTGTTAATTCTATTCAAAAGCAATTTACAAAAAAGAAGGGGAACTGAGTAGGACGAACCAACATCAGACATTTTTCAATCGGGCTGGATTTAAAATTTCAATGTTATCTTTCCGTACCAAAAGAACGTTTATTTTTTTCTTTAAAGAAACCAAATATATAAAAAAAAGATGACATAAATTTATACTAAAAAAAATCTTCTTTGTTAATAGATTTCTTTAACGTTTGAGAAAGATAGCGAGAACGGAGGTGGGATAGGGGGTCTGTCCAGTACGAGTTGATCTGCACGAGAATCATGCGCCCACGGGAAAACCATCAGTACTATCACATGTCTCACGTGTTAACAATTAAAGACAAAAATAAAACGTCTAAATGGAGAGCAGATCCCGAGATCAACGCAAAGAACGAAAACCGAAACGTAAAAAAAGGAATTGTTTTTTTTATTTATATTTTGCAAATTTTAAATTTACATCGAATTCGTGAATAAATTATAATTTTCACTCCTAATAAAAACGCTTTTACAAAAATTCAGTGACAGGCGAGAAGTTACAATGGTGGAATGAATTAAATGGAATATCAGAATCGACCCCTTCAGATAAATATATGTTGAAAGCATTTAAAACAGAAAAAAATCATATAAAAAGAGAACTTTCACTGCATGCAACACCCTTCAATATCATATAACCGCACATCTTCATTTCCATTTCGCAATCTATTTTTCTTAACGACATAGATTTAAATCATCGTAAATTTGGCTCTTATGACTTCCCATCAGTTTTCTTCAGGCCTCCGAAGAGAGCGCTTTAAATTTTCAAAACTTCCTCCCGCAGAGACAAAACTCCATACTGCCATGACAACAACCGTCACGTAACCAAATAACAGAGAGGGCCAGTGAACTTGGTCATTGTTCAGTAAAGTCTAAAAGATTTGAATACTTGGTGTAACAACGAAAAGTTTTAGAATGTAACCAAGCTTATACACACTAAATAAACCTTTTCAACTTTTTGTTGACCGCCACTGTGTAAAACGACAGCATTTATCTCAAATTTATCTCAAATTTATTCAATGGTGTTAATTGGAAATGTCTAAGAGGCCCTTTACATGACTTCAAACTGCTTTGAAAAATTGAGCTGTTTACATGAAAAATCCAACTGAGTGCACATGGATCTTTTTTGCTGAATCAGGGGATTATTTCTAATAAAGTTTGAACTTAATGGAGGAAATTCCTTTCAGAGTGGGACATCTCACAAACTAGCCAAAATCACAACAACGTTAACAAGAGTTGCACATGTGCATGAAAACAAATGTGCCAAATAGAAAAACCAGACCGCTGTATCGGTAAACAGACTTTCACTTTGGGAAGTAGTGTTTAAAATCAAGATTCGGTCAAATTGACCACCCGAAGTGAGTTTCACTTTGCCCGAAGTCATGTAAGCAGTAATAAGAATTGCATCATGCATTGAAGTGAAGTTTTTCATTTCAAACCGGTTTGAGTTCACTTCGAGTTTCATGCAAACGGCCTCTACGAGTCTTCGTCAAAACTCTGATGCACAACTAGACACACATTGATTTTTTTGCCGATACACATAAGGTATACTAATAAGATAAAGCAAAAAATTGACAACTTTAATTCCAACTTACCAATCCGGAGAATATCAAATGTGTGGCGAAAACTATTGCTATGTTTTTATAATTTTTCTTATCCAGTGCTTCCAAAAAGACAATCCCCCAAAATGTATGCAGCAGTATAACACAGTTTGTTAAAAATGCTATGAAGAAGTGACAATGAAAAGCCTCAGATTCAGGTACAAGAATAAATTTCTGACAAAACTATAGTAGATAAACAGAGCTACTACAAGCCTGAACAAAATTACTCAAAGTAAAAGCACTTCACCATAAAGGGGCTACGGCACACCTCACGTGATCTTAAGATTTATGGTGCAGCATCAAAAATCAATTTGAGGCGAGAGATACGATAATATTATGGCTGACAGTAAAGAAAAGTAAACAAACACAACAATCATGTGATTCATGACGTAGCGCCTTTAATGGGCAGATTAGGTTCATGGGATGTTTAAAGATTAAAAAAAAACCCAACAAAACACATGCAACATGGGGATATTTTCATTTCATTTTAGTTAAGTTGTGGAGATAGGCGTACATGACCAATGCAGAATGCTGACATACTTAAGTTTCCCTTCAAGAGTTTATATTCAGTGATTTTAAGTGATTCTGAAAAGTATTATCGTCTGATGAAAAACTTCATTGTGAATTTACCTGATATAATTGCAAAGTGCTCGGAATGGCCAAACAAGCCAACAGTTCCAGGTCCTGTGATGTCTGCCAAAATATTGACCATAGCAAATAAGCCGCTCATCACACCAAAGCCAAGACTGGATACTGAGAAATTCAAAATAAAACAGAAAGGTAATTTTAATGATTGCCCAATGATACAGACAATACAGGTAAAAATATGTTAAAATGTTTCGAATACTTTTACAAAAGTTATGAGAATAGTGTATCACTTTGTAGAAATGACAGGTGAGTTGAAAAGTGAAAAAAAGAAATTGACTGTTTATAATCTTTCCACAATTCCGACATACCATAATGGAATCTTAGCTTCCTTAGAGGGGAGTTTGAGTTTGTCATGATCAATAAACCCTCCTCGGCTCGTCTAAATGCAAAAAACATAATGTTGGAAAGCAGAATGTGATTTTTCTACTTCACATAAAGGACTCCATTATATATATTCAAAAAGAAATTTCAACTAACCTTAACAGAGTCCAAAATGCAAATCTAAAGAGCTCTTGAAAGAAGACCGAAAAAAATAGACTGAATGCTAGTTTCGTCTTCAACGGTGTAATTATTGTCCACCATATTGATGATGCCAATAAAGATATTAACCAAAAGAACGCACTAAAAATGAAGTGATAGACATCTTCTGTACAAATGGTAATTTCCATTTTTTCATCACTAATTGTACTAGGACAATCACATACCTGCTAATAAAGACAATTACTTGCTGTGCATCTGAGGCCACAGTCAACACAAACATGGCCAGCGCTGGACCAAAGGCAATAAAAGCACATCCAAAAAACGAAAGCAGGGTCATTATTATGGAAATATTCTATTACAGATAAAGTAAATATGCATTTAGTACAATGATTTTATTTTGTTTCATCGCAATTACAGGAGGGTGCAAAAGGGTAGTTAGGGTGGTTAAACTTCAAAATAAAGTTCATTCTCATCATCTAAATTTAACTGAATAAACAAAACGAGAGTCTCAATCAAATTTCTAACAATGGTTACTGAAATACTTTCTTGCATACAAACATGTAATAAATTATACATTGCAACTGGACTATATTTTATCATTCTAAAGGGCTTATAAAATAGAGCAGGTAAAAAATGCATATGTTTATGTAGCGAGCCCAAATTCCCAGTCAAAAGAAACATATTCTATTCTTTTAACAGTAACGTTCACTTTGGGTACTTTCCGAGAAAAAGTAAACATTTTTTTTAACCCAGCTACAGACATTTTAACAACAGAAACTCCATCGTAGCTGATATCTTTAACTGGGTGAAACTTATATCAGATTATTACAGAAAAATTCCGGTTTTAAAGGTCACTTCTGTAGCCGCATTTTATTTTCAATTGATAGATGATAGAATGTAGGTATAAGATAGAAGAATATGAAACTAAATTTTCAAAAAATTCTATGATGAAAGTTTAGATAATAAAAAAAACTGTTTTCCTATTTTATCACCTCTTTTGGAAGCTTAAAAACATGTAGCACAAAAAATATGATTAATGTGAAATGGTCTACAAACAGGAAACCATTGTTACATTGAGAAACGGTTTCCAATATTGGTGTCAACCTTCCGAAAATGGAAACAATTTCCACAAATGAAAACAAAAGCATGAATGCATCCAAAAATATCACAAAATTAACAGATTTGGTAGACATTCTTATATGCGATGATTAAGGTAAAAACTATAATACAATAGTGTAATAATTCAAATTATTTCCCATGTTGAATAGTAAAAGATATATAACAACACAAAGTTTTAAAAGCTTTTTGTCTTACGCCATCTTCAGTAAAAAAGTTTCAAGATAATTTTCAAGATAAAATTCTCACAAACGTGTTTTTCTTATATCCTACACATGTTTTTTACGAAGGCAAGCAGGTAGTCTACATCAAAGAGCATGTAATTTAATTGGTACAACTAAGTTCAATATTCCATCTGCTGAGTCCATGCTAAATGTACAATGTGATAAAAATATTTGTTCAAATTTTGAAAATTATTTGACTTACAGAAGTCATGATAAAGGGACAAGAAACAATCAATGCTTGATTTATTTACCTAAAGTTCGATTGGAATACGCTAAATCTTCTTTTAATTATGCTAAAGGAAAACTTTACAATGATTTGCCATATGAAATTTTTTTATTTATCATCTCCGTAGCCGAGGTGGCCGTGGGTGCACCCAGTTCATGACAGCCCTTCTCCAACCTTCCCGATCTTCCGCCATTCTTGTCAAGATGTTGCCTCTTTCTCCCGTCCACTCAGTTATATTCCCCATCCAGTTGCTCCGTGGTCTCCCTCTGCCTCTTCCTCCCTCCATACCGCCTTCCATCACTGCTCTATCAGTTCCTCCTCCACGAACCAGATGTCCGAAGTACTGGAGCTTCCTCCTCTTCACCACATCCATCACATCTTCCGGTTCATATCCACAAATCTCCTTGATCTTATCCATTACCCACTCATTTGTCTTCCTGTCCTTCCAAGATACTCCCAATAACCGCCTGTAGGACTTCATCTGCATCGCTCTTATCCTTTGCTCATCTGCTCTATTAATAGTCCAGCTCTCACAAGCATATAACAGGTTTGCCATCACTATGGACCTCAGAAGCATCAACTTGTTCTTCATTGTCACATCTTTTGATTTCCAAATGTTGTCAAGTTTTGCCAATGCACTTGTTGCTCTGCCGATTCGAATCCAGATTTCTTTTTCCGATGTTCCATTCTGCACTATCGTTGACCCCAAGTAGGTGAAACTCCTCACTTGCTCCAAAACTACTCCATCTACGGTCACATTCACCACTACACCATCAACATTGACTCCTTTTCCCACAACCATCACCTTGCTCTTCTCCGTACTTATCTCCATTCCATAGCTCTTCGCAGCAACCTCTAGCTTCCTTGTAACCTCACGTATACCATCCGCAGTTTCGTCTAGCAGGTCAATGTCGTCTGCAAACCTTATATCTATCAGCTTTCTCCCTGCACACCTGACACCTCCTTTGTAACCTTCCAATGTGTTGCCCATTATCCTCTCTAAGAACAGGTTAAACAAGGTCGGTGATAGTAGACAACCCTGTCTCACACCAATGTTGGTCTTAAACCACTCACTATACTAATCTCCAACTAACACCTTTGATCTAGCGCTATCATACAAACTCTTTACTAGAGATGTTATTCCTTCTCCAATGTTGAACTTCCTTATGGTGTGCCAAAGTGTGTCATGCCACACACGATCAAACGCTTTACGGAAGTCAATGAAGTTGTGGAATATCAGCTTCCCCATGTCTCTTGCTTTCTTGTTCAGTAGTCGCAGAGTTGTGATTTGCTGCACAGTACTTCTTCCTCTTCTAAACCCAGCTTGAGAATCACTCAGGGTTTCTTCCACTCTTGGTGTCAACCTCTTCAAGATTATCTTTAACAGGACTTTTGATTAGCCAATCAAGCTGATTGTGCGATAATCTGTACATCTCCTGCTGTTCGTCTTCTTTGGGATGGTGACGAGTACCGATTCTGTCCATTGGCTCGGCCATTGCTTGGTTCTCAAAATCTCATTGCACAGTTTGTGCATTATGCGGAATGTTGTCTCTCCTCATTCTGGATTAGTTCCGCAGTGATGTTATCTGCTCCTGGCGACTTGTTCTTCTTCAATTCCTTGATCGCACTATGTACTTCTGACATCAAGATGGTCTCTTCCTCTTGTTGTTGTTCCGTGACTTGTTCTTTCAGCACTTCCTGGTCTTTCGGGATGTTGTAGTTGAAGAGTTCTTCACAGTAGTTTGACTTACAGAAGAAATATGAAATATGAAATACGTTCAAATAAATCTGTATCTATTGAAGGTTTTAAATCATCTCTCACTGGTCATTTTGCATAATATGCTTTTTGTGTGATTCTAATTGTCACTAGTCTATTGAATTTTGTTTTTGAGTTATAATAGTTTTTTTTTGGTTATGTCATATCCCTATTTTTCTCTAATTTTCATTCACCTTCTATGGAGACACACACATTTTAAGAGGACACATATTGATAACAGTATTTATTTTATTATTACTGAAATGTATGTCCTCTATAAATATTTGTAAAATAAATAAATATTAAATAAATAAAAGTATTGTGAATTAAGGAGGCATCATACTTTTGATTATTAATATTTGATCAGACAGAGGATCACAAATTATATGCTAGAGGGATGTGTATGTTCAATTATTAAGAATTTTTTATCACAATATGAAAAATAATACGTCCTTTACCTTTAAGAGTATGTGAAGAATAAATTAGCGACAAAAAAATTGGGTTCCCAAATGAACGTTTAAAATTGCGCGAGGACAAAACACCATGTGATAAAGAGCAAAATTAGTTCAAATCATCAAGATTCACTCTGCTACTGTCTCATCAAAAGTAAAAAAAGGGAGGAAAATTTTTAGCAGTAAGAGGAGGCACTATTCCTTCCCTGACACTGTCATTTTCACTATCATTTTCATTATTACTTTCATCGAAATCTTGGTTCTTATCACGTTGTTGAGCTTCCTCCTCATAAAACAGTTATTTCATCATTAAAATCATTTACTTCAAACAAGGGCGCCCAAACAAGTGTGCGCTGTGCTGAGGAAGCGAAGAACATTCATCAAAAACATGACGACCGAAAATATTCAATTTTGTTGACCTCCCTCCTTTTTGAAGTACATGATTTTATCTTGCGCAACACCACCGCCGTGGTGAGTTCTATTTTGCATTCGTCTCATAATATAATATATTATAGCAGATCAGAGAGAATTGTGCTGAACATATTATCTTTTCTCAATCATAACACTTTATATTCACATTATTCACAGATGTGAACAAATCTTCTTTTTATAGATGACTTTCAAATGTTTTCATCAGGTTAATTACAAGAAACTTGAAATCAACTGGTTTCACTTCATCGATCGCCATCTTTGTTAACCGCTTCGCTATTAATGTGAGAAAGTGTTTTGGTATAATTTCCTCCTTCGACCCTGTTCGACCCCTGGCCTGGATTAGCAGTATTAGGGTATCTTCCTTCAAAATCCTGATTTTTTCGCCACTCTTTTCTTAGTATTTTGTAGTAGTTCTGGCGCGCCGCCAGATAAGGACACCGTCTGGAGATAGTGGGGCAACCCCCCTTACACCATAAATTAATAATCATAAAATGCGGTGATGAAAAATAACTTACCGAAATCAAATCCAAAGTGTAATGCAATACATGATTATGGATTTTGATATTTGTGATAACCTTAGTAGGGCATACTTCACTGTGTGATGTGTGCTTTTTTTGCTCACTATGTTTACAATAGGAGAGAAGTAAGACCTGTCGTCGTGCGAAAATGTCTTGATTGTTGATTTTCTTCTTCTTGTACCTATTTTTCTTCTGGACTGTTTAGGTGAACTTTCTGCACTTCGTCGGGATTTTTCCTATACTGTTAGACGAAGCCAGATTGCAACTTGCCCTACCGGCAAACTGTAATCACAATAGAATCCATAATGGCTGCATTATCTCCGAAATCATGTATTGTAAATCGGGTTGAGTCAAGCAAGCAATTGTGCCACCGGGATATCATATGTAAGTTTGACTGGCTTAAACACTCTTTAAACACTCCTCCAGATAAGGACACCACAATCATCTATCAGTCAAAACCTTAAAATCTCAGATATGCATTCCGGATATGGGGAGGCCCACATCAGTGTATCACTGCAAAAAAGCTCTATGAGCAATTAGCCTTGGTAAAATAAAGTGACAAAAAAAACACTCGGTCCTGCTTCTTTGACTTCAACATACGCTCTCTATATACATTTTACACTAGCTGATGAGTATTGTTCTGTGAACAACTTCATACCATGGAACCTTCTGATTATCTATAATAGTGTAAAATGTATGATAGTTACTCAAGAAAGTATAGTGTACATGGAGTCTAAAGGTAATGCACTTTAGAAGTTTGTGGTTGTTTGAAACTGGTAGTAACTTTATATTCTTTTGTCCCTGTTGTGATCATACAATGTTGTCCATGAATTGGAAAGCTATATGCTCAGCCAACATTGTACATTGTACATTGACTTACCATTCCTGGGTTTGAATAGCATATGTAATATTCATAAGTATACCTTTTATAAATTGAGATAAACATCTATTTTAGAAAGAAAGTGTTTGTTTTTTACTTTGTTCATTCAGCTAATCTTTCTTTTTGACGTCAATTTTTATACAAGCCTATTTCAAGCTTACTTTTAGGAAAAAGATGACAGATCCTCTAAAAATAATACAATACAGTAAGTAATAAAGTAATAAAGTAAATAACCTGTTGTACATTTCCAGAAAATTTCGGGTAATATCTGTTGAACACAACAAAAGTTATCCCATACCTGATTTTAGGGGCATTTTTTTGGCACACCTGGTATTATATAAAAGACATAGATAAAATGTAGATTTAGGTTGGTCATCTTCATAAACAAAGTGTAATATAATCAAATTACAGCAGATACCACCATAGGAGCAAGCAGCATAGCTGGGTTTCTAAACTGGAATGCCCAATAGCATGCTTAATCTATGGACACAGAATGTTGAGCAAATCTGTGTTATTTATATTATTGTAAATTCCTAAAAAAACATTCATTAGTAGTTTACCACTGTGATGTGGTGCTGCGTTTACTTACAAAAATATCATCAATAAATCCTATAACAAAAGTTAACATTTTGGCAGTCGTTAACCGATCACAAAATGTTTTATACATTGGAAGATTTGTTTGTCGGACCAGTATTGTTCATAATAGGTGAAGAGTTTATCATGTCATGGAACTGATGATTCATGTTGGGCAACCTTTTGAGAGAACCTTCTGTCATCATCGGGCAAGTTATAAATGAGAATATATCCCTTACATATGATAAAGATGGGATCGAAATTTTCACACATTTTTAATTGGTGGGAAATTCGGACATAAAAAAGTATGATGTTTATTTCTGCTTAAAATTCCAGAAAGGTATAATAGAGTGACAGTGTCCAATCTATGTTTATGACAGGGTAATGAACATTTTTCCGACCATGTCCGCTATTGCAACAAATTTAAAAGTTGTACAGTCATGAGACTTTTGGTGAGTCCATCATGAAGTACTTGTAAGTTATAATTGCTATCAGGAATCACTGTATTAAAAACTAAACTCTATAGTTTAATAATTTTCACAATTTATGTTTAATAGGTTTATAAAAATGTTGGAGGATACCATTTTGATAGTATTCATTGCATTAGCAACAGCATTATTTAGTGAAGGATTGACCTACTTGCTCATTTATCGCACTGACCAATACAAGAAACTAACGAATGAAGTTGAAAAGAACACAAAGAAGTTAGAAAAGAAAAAAGAAGCAATAACAGACATAACGAAACAAGGTGGACAGAAAAAGAAAATTGAACGAGTCGAAGAAAGGTTAAAGAATCATAATCGAGATTTGTCTATGGTCAAGATGAAATCCATGTTTGCTATTGGTTTCACGTTCACTGCATTAATGGGAATGTTTAATTCTATATTTGATGGAAGAGTTGTGGCGAAATTGCCTTTTATCCCAATCTCTTGGTTGCATGGACTTTCACATCGCAACATCCGTGGCGAGGACTTCACAGATTGTTCTTTTATCTTTTTTTATATTCTCTGTACCATGGCTATTCGACAAAATATACAGAAAGTGCTTGGATTTGCACCTTCAAGAGCAGTCAGCAAAGCTGGTGGTGGTATGTTTTCACCTCCACAACCTCCAAAGTGAAGACACAGACATTTGATTTATAAACTAATTTTAGCAATTGACACAATGTTTTTGAGCAATATAGTTAGTGTTTTTTTTGGTGCTGTCGTAGATATTTTTAATCATAACATTTGTAACTGTCATGGTATTACTGGTATTAATTGATCTTGTTCCATAAAGTCTTTACTTTGACAATAAATTTCTGCTTTTTACTCAATCTTTTCCCCTGAGTATTGACTTGAAGGCCATGTAGCTTCTGTCATTCTTGCACTGCATCTAATGACAGTGTAACACTGGTTATACATAAACTTGGTTCTTGACAAAAATTATATTTGCTGCAGTAATATCAGAGTTTCCACTAGGTCAGGAATATCAAGGAAAGTGGCAATTTTCTCAAGGTCATAGGAAAATAATGAAAAGTTTTTCATTATTTGTATCACTCTTTTGTATCCTTCCTTTCATTTTGACTTTGAAAAATGTGTTAACCCATGTTAAGTGCTAAAGTTCAATGGCTGGCTCTGTAAATTAACTGTGACAGATTCATTTGTAATTTGGCAATGAATGTACCTCCTTGAAATGGGAAATCACTGAAATAGAACTGAAAAAGCCCAGGAATAACTGGATTAAGTTTTTGTAGAGAAGCCCTGTAACATGCCTCAAAATTGGTGCCATACTGTTTTTAACTTCTTTATAGAGATTTCGTACCTATTTTACTTTATTTGAACAAAATTGAATTCTAAAGTAGTGTTGTTTTTCCATTTTAAATGAATTTTTTCATATTGCCATTCTAAATGTTGATTGACGTAGAAAAAATGAATCAAAGTGCAGATGGTGGCTTTGAGTTTGATGTTTCAAATGTTTCTGATGCTCGATTGAAACTTGATGATGTACTTAATGAAATAGTTGAAAAGAACGACGACAGGTATGGTAACTTTCTGATTTTGTTCCCGATATGAATTTTGCACATTAAACATACATGGCTCAATGATTTGTAAGGTTTTGTATGTGATCTTTGTTTTGTTCAAGCTTCTCGGATGATGAAAATAGTCAGAGATCCAGGTAAATTTTTTTTTCCTTCCAAACAGGTCAATGACAAGAGAGTATATATGTCATACAAAAGGATTTCTGCTTCTTTCATTTTAGGAGTTCTGCTACATCCACTACGCCCATGAAGAGACATTACACTTGTGGGTTTATTTCACTATGTATCGGCATTATATACTGGCACACTGTTTATCTAATGAATTGATTTATTTAACTATTTATTAATGTTTACTCAGGATAGCCTCTTCAGTTCTGATAGAACTGTTATCAATGAGGTTCCTGCGTAGAAAGTCTAAGACCGTTTTAACTCCCCAATTGGGCTACAGAAGCCACAAGTGTGCTGCAACTGTTCAACGAGCATCACCCTTAAATATCTATCCCGCTCTAAAGCCGAGTGCTGTGCTGAGTGGATCGATTCACGCTGTTATAGCCAGGATTTGAACTCTGAGTGCCCGCCCTGGTGGAGGAGCACTCTACCACGGGGCAACCAGCCGGTTTAATTGATCATTCACTTCCATGTGTTTAGCTCGAGTTTCCCGGAAGAAGAAAAAGAAGGGTCTGTTTCACGAAGGTATTTGGTTTTCTTACTGGAAACAAACATGTAACTCCTATGTGTGTTTGGGTGAAGTTATGTGAGAATTCGAAAGTTATGAGATGATTTTTTGATTTTAGTGAGTTTGGAATTAAAGAAACGTAAGTTTAGTTCAACTTCTCCTCAGCACTCTAAAACTTCCATCATGCTTTTATTTCACTTGACGATTTTTCTTCTTTTTTTATGTTATTTTGTTGGAATGAATTTCAAACACCATCTTAATTCCATCATGTTATATATAGCTCGGTAATTTTAACTTTGTTCTTTCTGGTATATTCTTTGTATGTCGTTTATATTAATGATTATGGACAGAGAATTTATTCTGAACAATCCAGCAAATTGGGCAACCTTAGTTCTTTCAATTGGAAATGATTGTATGCAGCTGCTAAAGATCATGTGAAGCTTTGTGACCTTTTTTCTAAATTTATCGTTATGTTAGATGATGTCAAAATTTAATAGTCACCAAAAAACCCAAAAGTTATCAATTATGCACTACTTTGACACCATTAGAAATCTCTGTAAAAACTAAAATAAAAATGTAAAAAGTCTATTCTTTCTGTTATTTTTTAATCCTTTTGAGATAAATCAGTCTTTTACTAGAAATGCGTTGGAGAAGTTTGTGTATGCATAAACGTCAGTATCATTTTTTTTTTTTGTAAAATATAAATATACCGTATTTATTCATTTAATTTTGGGTTCTAAAAGGGGGCGCTTATTCGAAGGAGGCGGTCTTTCGAGGGTGGCGCTCATTAAATATGTCATACAGACAGTTCGAGGGAGGCGCTCCTTCGAGTTAATACTGTACGTAATTAAAGCAGCAATCGAGCCATTCCTTTATCCAGTAAGTGAAGCTTTGCGGCATTTGAAAAAAGATCTGAATGTTTCACTTTGGCGACACTTTAACGGATTTTGTTGAATTGCTTTACTGCCAGTCCAATGAAAGTTCCTTGGAGACGGCACGGTTTTATCAAAAATTCGCTTTCAGCATTTCTTCGAGATTCGTACCTGTGCGGTGTCATACGGATAAGCTTCAGGTACTTACGCCAGTTGTGGAAATTGAGTGCTTTGTACGCTAACTTCACAATGGCGTATTCGATTCTTTCTTTGTCTGGAAGCCATCGTAAGTTAATGATGTCTTGCCTTGTTGCGTACTTGTTGCGTTATATAACAATTCATGTTTCACACTTTTGGATTCGTTGGAGCCTACATATTTGTTGCATAAAACTGCATTGCGATGGTCTAACCCGGAGAGAATAAGCATTTCAGCTAAGGATTTTCTCAGAGGAATAGTAAGATACCTCTTTATCTGTTTCATTGTTCTTAGTTTAGTCTGACAAGTTTTTGTTAGGATTTTGATGTGCTCGTCCCAGTCACGGTGAGAATCAAACGTGATTCCAAGTAGCTTTTGCTCCTTTACCAATTCGAGTTCTTCTTCGCCGTTAATTTTGATTTTGCAAAATTCTTGGTCACCTTCATATAGATTGTTTCTTTTCGAAAGTGCTTTCGTGGTAAACAGCATTGCCTTGGTTTTCGTGGCGTTCAACTTTAAATTTGACTTGCTTGCCCAAACATTTTAGTATTGTTACCTCTTTTTGAATCTCCGCAAAACATGTTTGGATGTCTTTTATTTTGGCACTTATAAATTGTTGTATCGTCAGCGTATTGAGTGCAATGACTAGCAAGTTCATTTTGCATACTAGCGACGGACATAAAGATTGAATAGTATCGGTCTTAGTATACAGTCTTGTGGTACTCCAAATTTGATCTCGATTGATGTGGATATTTTGGCTTCGATTTGAACAAATTGGTATCTGTTGGTTAAATAGCTATGGAAAATTAGCAGGATATGTTGAGAGAAGTTCATTTCGTGTAATGATTTAATTAAGGTTCCATATTCCACCGTACCAAAGGCTTTAGAAAAGTCGGCCATAACTGCTAGCGTAATTTCACCTTTATGCATTGCCGATTTAATGTCGTCATGAATGTCGTCATGAGTCTTCAATAATGTTGTCGTTGTGCTATGACCACTCCGAAAACCAGATTGAGTGTCACTGTATTTTCCCGTCGCTTCAATAAACAATGACATTTGTTGGCGTATTATCTTTTCAAATATTTTCGGTATTAATGGAAGGACAGATAACCGTCGGAATTCGCCAGGAGTATTAGCACCATTTGATTTTGGTAGCGGCCAAATCCTTGCTGTTTTCCAAGCATTTGGGAATGTAGAGGTATCGATTGTATCTATTCCAATCGGCTAAATACTGACTTTGGTGGGCTGATTTTCTTTTCTCTTCAAATTCTTTTTTCAGGTGGACGATGTTTAGTTCTTTCATCCATGGCGCTGGAGGTCGTGTCAATTTGGTGTGTTTTAATGGTGCATGGCGATCAATGCATTCTAAAAGCAGTTTGTTCAATATGAATAACTTATCATCGACGTTATCAAAGGAGTATATAATGTTAAATGGCTGCTCCTAAATGTCATTTAAGAACTGCTGTTGATCAAAGTGTCTTTCGATTCTGATAAATTTGTAGCGTCTTTCAAATCTCTCCTTTTTAATGTTTATTTCAATAAATGCAGCATCATGGTCGCTGATATACCCACATGAGTACACTTTCCTTTACAGCTTTCTTTGGGATGTTAGTTAGTATATGATCAATCAGAGTTCTGCCAGATCTTGTAGGTCTCGAAATAATTTGCGTACGTATTTGTAATGTTGGTGTAACGAGTACAGGAAAGAACAGATGGGGACATGTTAAAGTCACCTGCAATGACAATTGCGCCATCCCATTTAACGTGGATTTGACCGAGAAGGGAGTCGAACTTTTCTAGCCAAAGATGTTTGTCTGATTCTACAGAGCTGGGTTGATAGAACACACCAAATATCAGATTATTGTTTTTGTTTCTTCCTTTCGCTTCGATCCATAGGTGTTCAAGTGAGGTGTCTAGTCTTGTGATGTCGTTTCTAATTTCATTTTTTATGTATATACCAACACCATCTTCCCTTTCATATCCCTGTTGTTATATTCGATGTTTTATCCAGGAATAGAGACACACTGGAGTATATTGGGATCGTTCTTTAACCAAGTTTCAGATACAGCAATGATATCAAACTATATACAATACTGTACATCATTTGAAAACTGAATAAAACTATTTATTTTAAGTCAAGAGAAATATTATTCTTTAGGGTAAAATAAAGATACTTTGGCACGTCTGAGTAAAAATGAAAAATAAAACAACGAAATTATTAAATTTTATTCTTAGGTATTTTTTGGAAACCAGTGGCGAAAAAACTGATTTACGCAAAAAAACAAACAAATGTATTATAGGGTTACTTCGTCATTTTTAATCTTTTGTGTGGAAATAGATTTGCTGAACTTCTCTATGTTATGTTTCGTCTTTGTGTGTTTCTGTACAGAGGAAATGCAAAGCCCTCGGTCTGAAACTTTCGGACCTCGGGCT
This sequence comes from Turritopsis rubra, assembly GCA_039566895.2. NCBI lineage: Eukaryota > Metazoa > Cnidaria > Hydrozoa > Anthoathecata > Oceaniidae > Turritopsis > Turritopsis rubra. The sequence goes on along the minus strand of CM077625.1, from coordinate 9,494,583 downwards.
TTGTATTTCTCTGTACAGACACGCAAACAGTCAGTATCCCGTTATGCCAAATCAATGTTTGATGAAACCATTATCAAAGGAAATGCTGTTTAACAAGCTTTCGGAAGTTACATCACGTCTAGTACAATGAGAATATAGAAAAAAGCTTTTTTTATCTATATTTTTTTTACAAATACAAGTTTGGGTCGACTTTTTGCTTCGATAGCTTCCAAAAATGAATAAATTCGATAAGTCTTGAAGGTAATGGAGCTGTCGTGGTAAAAAAACATGAAGAAATAAAGGTGAAAATAGATATAGCATCACCATGGTAAGACCTGACAAAATAAGTGGAGTAACTAATGATAACTTATTTCGAATAAGTAGCTTAACTACATTTGTACGTTTGAGGTAAGATTCATTCTATTAAGTTATGATTTTTTAGTCAACTTTCGGGAATACTTCACTCATAGAGTCCCTGGTTTAAACCAACAAAAATGAGGATGTACAAATGAATGGTCTTCTAACATTTTTTTAAAAAGTTTTCAAAGAGCTTTCTAATGGTGTTAATGAAGCGCCAAATTGATGTTTTTGGTGACTAATAAATTTGACGTCATCAATCACGTGACTTTAGAAAAATGAAACCAAGGCTTAAAATGATTTTTAGGACATAAATAATCACTTCCAATATGTTTGATTGTTCCAAATAGTTTCCTGTCTATTATGTGTCCATTATTTCATTGTATGCTTTTTAGTTACGTGATCAAGTTATTTGATCGAAACATAAACCTGGCAGAATTCAATGAAAAAACGCCACTTTACGTTCTTCTTCGAGAATGGATACGCAATAAACCTAACAATCGTCAACAGCCTCGTTTTGATGAAGAGGACGAGCCAACAGACGGTTATGTTAAAGATGTCGCTGATAGGAAACAGTCAGTATGTGGACAGAATATTTTGGTCTTGAAATGCTTTGAGGGGGGATTTCGTCAAGTTCAATCCGTTGTTACCTATACAGTTTGTTTACATATCATCACTTCTTTGCGGTCAAAACGTTCTGTCCGGGTAAACGAGAACTTTGTTGCGTATGGCCTCGTTCTTTCAAATGAAAATAAAAGACTTTCAACCAAATAGTTTTTGTGATCGCAAAATAGTATGTTAGCAAAATGTTTTCATTTGATTCGATTTCATGTTTCAGATAACAGACGAACGGGGACCGTCTCTTCAAGGGTAAGGCCATCCTTGTTATATTTTCCTTATTTTCTGAGTCAACCTATTATCGATTACGGATCACATACATAGCAAACGATATATTTTATTGATTTTTTTTTTCTTCAGTTTACCGATTCCTGACAAAAACGAAAGCTGCTCTTATCCAAGACCACTTCCGCCAGCTTTAAAGACCGCACTTGTAGAAGATGTAAGCTCCTTGTGTTAGGGGGGTGGGTGGGTGTCTACTTATGTTTGCTTGGGACACCTAACCAGTTGAAAACACTTTTTTTGACTTCAAACATTCATTGAAACTTTAATGTCAATTTTGATGTCACAGATCATGAAATTTCCAGCGAATGTGTTGTAAATATAGTTCATTTTATGTTATTCGGCTTTCTTTTTTTTCTCCTTTTTTTCGTTCATGTGACGTTGTTTTCCAATCACGTTGTCGTTTTCTATGTGCAATTCAATCAAATAGGGTGTGGGGCGTTCCTTCTCTAATCTGTAAAATATGTTCATACTGCAGTTTGTTTTGCTGTATTTTAAAAAGCTATTGAAAAGTTTCGATAATAAGCTTATTTTGTTCCTTAAGCCATTTCTTTAATGGTTACACGTTACACTCCATTAAAATTAATGATCTTCTAATTTTAGCGGATCTGAACACACGCTTCTTCTCTATCATATTGTATCAACTGAAATCCTCTCGCAAACTACACAAACTTAGCTAGTGTTTTCAAACTATTCTTTTTAACCTTTTTGTTTTATTTCCTAAATTGTCAAGTCGATTACTTTAACGGAAGAAACTTTCGCGAGTCGAGAAAATCGCGAAATTTAGGGAATAAACTTTCGCGCATGACCCCTTCTGAAATTTCGCGATTGGCTGTGTTGAGGATTTTGTTTCTCTCGTTAAGAAAAATTAAGAAATTACGAGGGTTAAATTCTTTATTTTCGCGGGAATTAACTTTTTCGCGAGTGGGCTCTGTGAGGGTTTTCCGCAGGATGATACTTTCGCGATTGTTGCAAAAGAATCGCGAAATCGCGAAAGTTTCTTCCTTTAAAGTAGTTTCCCTTTTTAACAACCCATGTCAAAATTTAGCTAGGAAAAAGGAACAGCAATGGGTTCTTCCTTTAGTGTGTTGATCTTATTCTATGCATTGGTGTTAGTTGTACACCCGTTTCCGTGTTTTCCTTGCGGCTCCTATGAAAATTTTCATTGCAGCTACTTTGTTTCTCTGTTTTATTCCCCAGATAATTAACACTGAAACGGACATGCAGGAGGTAAAAAAAGTGAATATGCTTCGTTGGCGAAAGGTTCGTAATAGGTAAGTAGGCTGTACACAGTGAATGTTTATTTACAGAAGAGTTCAGATATACTTTTTTATGTGTTCCTTCAATCCATTTTTTAATGGTATCTTTTGAAAGTATTCACGAAGTTCGCTTTTGTACTGCAAATGTAAATCTCTGCGCTCCATTGATCTGCGTCGAGGCAATACGTCTGGCGGCGTGGACGGTCTTCTGAGAAGGTTTTCATAATCTCTGTTTGTTCCTCGCATGGATTTATTATACGAACCGTGTGTATATAATCGATTGTTGGTCGAACAACATGTGCACGATCTTGGCACTTGTACAAAGTTACTGCTCCCAGATCTCGTCATCAAGTGTCGGGAATTTAGAATGGGAACCGATGCAAAGTGCGCCGGTGTCAAGCGGCTGTAACGCGGGAAAGGATACGGGTGGTAGGGAACCAGGAAACCTGAAAATAGGAAGTATAGAAAATTAGTTTTGTTTCTTAACCTTCTATGAGTTTGGTTGCCATAACTAGTATAAAGTTGATGTTTGAATTTGACACGCGAGTATTAGTTCCTTATTAAAGTTGAGAATGGCGCATATGCTTTTGATTAATTTTTCCCTTTGTGTCTGTTTTCTGCCAGAAGGAAAAAAAGAAGATGTTTCGGAAAAAAATAATGTTTGACATTAAATATGATGACCCTTTGTGGGTTGCCATGGTGAACTGTTCGAAAACCATTGTTTATACAACTCGTTCTCTGCAAAACATTTATGAAGGCTTAACGTCTAGTGTGATTTTTTACAAAATAAATTGTAACATTTGTTGGCGAATTATTCCGAATTGAAAAACATTTGATGGAAGTTAAACCTATTAGCTGGGAAAACTCCTGTGGCAACTTATCCACTTAGCATTCTTCCCACAATCTGTGTCGTAATTAATTTCATTTAAAGCTTTGCGAGAGAAGAAAGAGAATTTGCGAGCAGATCGGATCTCTTACAAAATAACGTATTATTATTATTCATCTGATTTCTTCAGATGAGCGTTTCTCATCTCAGATTTACACGATTCCAGTATTTTTTGTCTAGTCTCTAATGTGTTCAGTTTGTTTTTCTAAATCAATGACAACTTTTAGCCAATTAAGTTTTTCAGTCTAAATAAATGAAGAAATCACCTTTTTCCACCGCTTCTTTGTACTGCCTCTTCATTTTCATTCTTCGATTTTGAAACCAGGTCTTGATCTGGCAGTCAGTTAAATTCAATTCCTCGGCGAGTGTCATTCGCTCTGTGTGATTCAAGTAGTGTTTCTCGTTGAACGAATCTTCTAACGTCTGAATTTGGTCGGGTGTGAAGGATGTGCGGGGTTTTTTCGAGTCATTTAAAGATTGACTGGATACATCCTGGAAATCATTATCTAGGAAAACAAAAATTGATTATTATTATGATTATGATTATGATTATGATTATGATTGTGATTATGATTATTATTATTAACAACTAAAAAAATAACTAAAAATAGTTCGATAGAGGGTGGACTCACTTTTCAAGAAAGTTTTGTCGTTTGAAGTTTGGTAAGTGGGCGATATTGACGACAAGGACGGCGACAGTACTTCTTCTTGTTCATCTGTCGACCTGACGTCGATAGGGTCGTCTAAATTGTTTGTCAAATGCACTGATTTCGATCTTTTTACAAATGAAATTGGCGACAACCGTGTCATATCTTCTGCTGACGTACAGCTTGATAACGACGAGTTTGACGGCGAGGGCGTGCCCCGACATCCTGTTGATTGCACTTTGAAGTTCTTGTCAGAATTATTCTCGACTGAAAATAAGATGTCGTCGATACGAAAGCCTCTTTTCGAGCGTTCAGTCCTTGCGGGTTGTTGAGTATTTTCCACTCCCTGTTTCGTGTTGACATGCATCGAGGACGGGTTTTCTTTATGGCTTTCAGTTGCGACTTCGATATTGTTCTGCATAACTTCGTTTGAACATCGATTCTCTCTGTGTGGTTGATAGTCAAGTATATCTTCGCTTCAATCACTCTTTTTATATCCTTTTTTTTTTAGTTTTAATTTTTTGAGGTTCGACACCCGTCCTGCGGTTTTTTCATGCACTCTATTTTTTTGTTCTTATTATTCCAACCAAAATGAAAAGTATTCTTCCTTTTCAATATTCTTTATGTAGTATATGTTTGTAATTATTGTTCTATTAAAATGTATCTCCATCTAGATTTCTTTATATCCCTCTCATTTAGTCTATAATTTTTTTGTCCTAATTTCAAGATTAAAATATAGGATTTTTTTTGTGTTTCTGCAGTTTCTTGAGGCCCGGAAAACCCGAGTTAAAAAATCGAGTTATGCATTATGACGTCATAATTCGGGTTATTAACTTGAAATTTTTAATTTTCGATATCACTTCGAGTTACTAACTCGAAAATATATTTCTCGCTTCTACAATTTGAGTTACTAACTCGAAATAACTTTTTCAAATAAATCAAGTCGATTTTTCTCGAGTTATCGTGTCTGCTTAATTGTTCAATTCTAATGAAAATTTGCACGTGGAACAATTTGACAGTGCTAATTTTGATTTACATTTCTTAATGTAAAAATGGGATTAAAATTAATCAGTTAAGGATGTAGAGGTAATATGGAAGTCCTAATGATAAGCAATCCTTATATTATGTATCTTGCAAACATTTTTAACAACAGCTGTACCATGACACTTTCTACGCTGACATATTTTACTTTGAATCTCGGAACAATTTGGGATTAAAAATGGAAAAGTAAGGGGGTTTCGGGCAGGGGATTGGTGGTGGAGATGATTTGAATTCGACTATGACTCGACATGATTATTTTGAAATTAATGCTTATAATATGAAAAATTATTGTTTTTGCTATCCAAAATATTTTGAAAATTAAGCAGACACGATAACTTGAGAAAAATAATTCAAAACTTAAAAAATTTCAAGTTAATAACTCGAATTATGACGTCATAATCCATAACTCGATTTTGTAACTCGGGTTTTCCGAGCCTCCAGTTTCTTTTGTTTTCTTTAAATAAAATCGAATTAAATTTCTCTGATCTGCACTTAACAGTGCTGTGAAATGGCCATGAAATTTCATTTTCGTCTGCGAGTCCATTTCAATTGAAATTAACATGGACGTTTAATTGCGTTTAATTATATGTATCGAAGAAAATTCAAGAAAACGTTAAATGTGTGTTTTCTCTTTTCGCTAATCACATGTTGTGAAATTGATGGGAACAAAGCAGATGTATATATTTAATAACCTATCCTAGTAACGCGCAAAATCATTTTGTGATACTGTATTATAAAAATAGCCCAGAACGAATATCCAAACTCGCTGATGTGTAGACAGGGGAACAGAAATACTTCTTCAAAACAGTTATAACCAACCAGGGTTCGCTAGACACAAACACATCAAACTTAGCCAAATAATTAATGTTCTGAAGATATTAGATGCTCAAGAAATACTCAGATCTGCTAACGGTTACTGTTTCAGAAATATATATATGAAAGCATGTTTATGGATGCATTTGTATACGTTTATGAAAGCGTAATATGAAGAAGAAAAAAAAAGGTTTTATGAAAACACGTTTTACAAGATTTTAACCACGGACTTTTCATGACCTGAAATTGTAGAGGGACTGTACGCATAGAAAAAAAATGGCGTCCGTTTGTTACAATTTTATTTTTGTTAAAAAGTGGCACGTTTTCATTTTTTCTGAACAAATAGAGCTTTTAGTTACATTTTCATTCAATTTTGAATCATCAGAAACAAAAATTGGAAATCTTTCTGTACAATTCTATTTGCATAATTGATGCTGAGATTTCATTAATTTTTGTGAAACTAATGTAACTATTGATTTCAAGTTTTCTCCATTAGGGGGTCTCTGATGTATCTATTATTTTCGCGAGATTCATCTGTCTTCCACATTTTGTTAAGATCTGTCTACCCTCGAACAACATGTTGTTTTTGCCTTTTTTTGTACTAATTTATCTAATGCTGTTATCGGATGCTTTTCACTGATAAAAGTTTCCTTTTTTGCGTGATTTCATTGCGAATGTTGTTACAATAAGACGATTTGCAATCGAAATATTTCTTTTTACTCTTTTTTTTTTTCTTCCATATATTTCTTGTTGGCTGATGTGGTTAGTTTTAATGTGATGCTTATCGTTGGTTCCTCTAAAACTATACATTGCCACCTGCCATCCAATCTCCTCGTTTTCAGTTTCTGTAAATACCGCGTAAACTGAAGTTTGGGGTGTGGGGAAGAGGTTGTGTTTTGATCGTGTATGGGCTTCTATCAAGTCGACACTATCTTTATCAATTAGCTTTTACATACAAAGGCGCCGATGCTATAAAGTAGAGAAAATATAGGCTATGTTTTAAATGTAAGGAAACCCATCTTTCCTATTCATTGTATCCATATAGTAATTTCAACTTTTCAAATTCATTTGATATACTATGTTTTGAAAATTATGTTTCAAACGTTGATGCGTGAATTCTTTTAGAATGCTGTAAAAAAAAAAAAGAGTTCCAAACCCTATACTAACTGGTTATGTGGGCATTGTCGGAGAATATTGACTGACGTTCAAAGTGAAGCCCGAACTTGCGAAAGTCAATATTCGAAGGTAATGCCCGAAATCACGGTGCCTTTCCCCGAATGTCTGCTTAAACACCGTGTTCTGGCCTAGTCGACAATGGTGGCCTCGTTTTTAAAATAGAAATTCGGGAAGGTGTATTGCTTGCATGACAAAAATGTGTTTTTGTTTTGTTATTTCAGATGGAAGGAATATTCGTTCCGACAGCAACACAGGTATATCGAAAGTTTCCGAATTTTGAAACAAGCATTTTGCGTGCAGACTGGTACAGGGTGATAACCGATGGACCATATTAATACTTTCACCATGGACGTAAAGGGTTGCAGATGTATGAATTTTTAATGCCAGCAATCGATGGAAGGGCCCCATCGTAAAATATTACCGATTTTATATTATTTTATATCTGAAGAACGGAATAAAATCGGTATGATTCAATAAAATTAACAACTAACGGCTCGAATGTTGTAAGAGATTCATCATTATATATATATAAAAACAAAAACGAGGTGTTTAAATAGAAATATTACTGGATATAATTGCGGGTTATATGTTGAATATTACTGTTTCTTACTCGGGTTAAGTTGGGTTTTTTCGTCTTATCATACATTTTGGTCAATCATTGTGAAATTAAAGTCCTTAAGGTTTTCCTTTCTATCAAAAGTCCTTAAGGTTTTCCTTTCTATCAAAAGAGCAGGTCATTTGACGAACTTAGCTTTGTTGATTACTCAAAAGGCTGGGTGCGGATTAAATCCCGGAAAATACGTTACTTCAAAAGACTTGCATTGTTTCCACTTGTCCGTTTTGGAACGGGAAATGGACAACTAGTTCTTCCTGATTGGTTCATATACTAATTATTTAATTCTTTGTTTCGTTTTCCCATTCCTATTTTAAGTAAGTTGAAAAACAGGACAGGAACCGCAAAGAAGAGCTTGGTCAACCAGATTTAAGCTTTCAACGTTATCTGTTCCGTATGCAGGACAAGTGGAAACAGGCCTTAACACTGTTTCGACTGTAATAAAGATTGTGCGATATAATAATAATGAAATAAATATAAAACTTCTTCAAAAACACAACTATATATATATATAAAGTAATAAGTAGGTTGTAATAGAATAGAATATAAACACGTGATTAAAATAAATGTTATCTAATATATAGAAAATTTAGAAAGAAACTAAAGAATCTTTACAGTAACTAAAAAATTGATTGGTGCCAGCTAAATATCTAATGTACTTCATAATCATAATTCGTCTTACCTTAAAGGCAGAAATTTTGGCGATTTTTGGTCATTTTCGTGAAATTAAATTTCGCGGAAAATGCTGAATTCTACAAACCGCGAAATTCCAAGTTTTTATGCGCTTTATTTTATCATATTTTTTTTTTAGCTTGCACTATACAGTATCTTGTTACACAACATAGAAAGACAAATTACGCGGCCAAACCGAAGACAGAAACGTATTTAGACTGATCGTTCTCCTCATTTTCATTGTTTGAACTTTTTTGAGGTTATTTGTCAAAAAGAAAAAACTATTTCAACTTTTTGAAATTTTTACTTTTGTGCAAACTCGCGAAAAATTCTCATTTTTGAAAAATCGCGAAAAGTCTTTCAAATCGCGAAATTAAAATCCTGCGAAAATTTCCGCGTTTAGGTAATTTAAAAGGCTGCAGTTTTTCCTTCTTCGCACAATTACGGAAAAATACCTCCTCCGAATACACCTTTCCCGAATTCCCATACGGACCTTCGGACTTTCGTTCTTTGTTGAAAATAAAATAAAATTGTCCCACTGAGATTTGCTAATGAGCAAAATATATAACTAAACAATAACCGTGAAATAGGTCCGTATGCACAACTGAGTCAGGATGCGACATATAAACATTGGTTGTAGACCCTTTACATTCGGTGAAGGTGTATTGCCCATTATTGATTTTTCTTTTTGCCGTTGTTGTGTGAACACGGAACGAAGAAATGAGCCAATCAGATATCAACTGTCAAAGTTCCCCTGTCCTATCCCGTGTTTTACATAGGATAAGTGAAACTTCTATCTCAAGATCTATTTACAAAATGAAATTAGAGAGAGAACTCCCTGATTCGTGTGTTCCATTCGAATTGTGTCCCGATGTAGTGCGACATACAATGGTCTTGTGTCCACCAAACACTGCATTATCATCGGTGGTTTTAAAGGATGGGAAATAGTGAAGAGGGTTTTGAACAGTTTTACAAGCATCCTGTCGAAGGTCGTCGATTGAAAGACTGATCTCGTCCACATTCAAAATACACTTAATCGAAGCTGAACAATCGAGTACACCTGAAACAAATCGCGCCACAGCTTGCAAGCAAACTACTTTGACAGCCTCAGCAAACGATAACTTGCCACCGATTGTGTGACCCAAGCACTGTTCCATCCAAAACGGATCAGTCAATGAGAACAAACAGAAACACAAGTTTGGATAAGCAGGGCGCAGTGGTAAACTATCGAGAATCACTGGACAACACGTGATCTTGTCTGCCCAACGCTGTATTGATAACGAAACATTTAATTCTTCCATGCAGGCGCTGTTGTTAACGTACATATGCGATAACAGCGGAATTACCAAAGTTGCTCGGCCAAGAGTTTTTAAGTCTTTTTCTGAACATTTGTTATGGATTATCGACACATCAGAAAGTGTTGCCCTCAACTCGTTTGCCAGTAATCGTGCGTAATATTCATCTTGTGGGTGGAAGCTTAAATAGATACTGCAACTGGCGTCTAAACATTTCACTGGTTGAACGGACGAATCGAGAATATGTGCTTTTGTGTACGGATTTGAATTTTGAAAATTCAACTTTCTCCATGTGCTTAATAATGGCTTCACTGTGAGAACATCAGTAGGACGAGGAATATTTGTTTCTAAAAAACAAAACAAATCAAAAACAGATGAGACAAAAAATTTGTTCTGATATTTCATATATTCATATGTTCATGCTAATGAGTTCAAACTGATCGTTAACTGCATTGAGTAAGCACGCGATTACATGCTAACGCTAGCATTTTAAATTAGCTTCGTTTTTTCAACTGAAATTGACAACTTTTACAAAAAACTTGTTCCGTTCGAAATTGACAACACATTTATGAAGCATGCATTACATTGTTTGCTAGTTGTAGAATTTGTTAGAAATTAGTAATAGCAGTAATCGCAAGATTACATTGTAAAAAATAGTGCGAGTAAAATGTCCAAATGTTTAAATTTCACGAGTTAGCCGAACTTCTAACAAATAGCTATTAATGGAGTAACAAAAAATGAGCATGTGATATTATCAAGTGAAAGTTCTGTTTTACCCATCAAACAGTGAATCGCCTTCACGAGTGCTTGTACTTTCAACAGCATACTGCCATCAAGTGCGGAGAAGTCGAAAGAGGGAACATTTGCACACCAACTGGGGCGTTTTTCTATAATCTCAATAGCAGCTTGTATCAAGATGGTACTGTAATTGATATCGCGATGAAGCGCAAGTGCCAGGTTGAACTCCTCCTGACACACTTTTGATAAAAGATAATCGGATGATGTTAACGCGACAAATACTTTAGATCTTTCTAAAACATCAGAAATGCAGAAACTAAAATCAACCATTAATACGTTCGTTGAGAGATTGAGTAAAATGTCCTTTTCTTTGTATTACCTATGCTTTCATACAGTTTATGCTGCCATGCACAGCCAGTTTTCAAACCAACACTATCGAAGAACACCTTCCAATCTGGTTTCAACTTTTGAATGGTCTCGACAAACAGATTAGCAATTTTCATGTTCTGATGAGAATAAGAGACAAACATGTCATATTGCATATCTTCCCCTTGTTCCCCTTGTAAACATTTGACATTGCCATCTTTAGCGTCCAGTTCCAACTCCTCAAAAGAGGAGAACTGAAACAGCTCTCGCTTTATGATGAGTGACTTATTCGTTTTCAACCAGATAACAAGGTCTTGACTGATGGTACGGAACATGTCTTGCATGTTTTCACTGAAAAACAAGTAAACGGATTGAAGCTTTAACAAATAAAGTACAACAGTTTCTTTTTTAAACAATAAAACACTCTTTAACAAATAATCACCTGTATCTACAATCAATATATTGTATCATCTGCATATAAGCTGGTAACGGAGTGCCATTTTTCACATACAGGGGTAGAAGAAAGTCACGTTTGAGAATCTGACTGCAACACCGAGCCATATTATACTGATCAATACATGCAGCATCGGAGACGAAGTGAGGGGAGAGGAAGACAACTACCCTTGCACACTGGGCCATCATCTATTACAAAAATCATGAGAAATACTGAGTTTATTTTGCATCAAGGAATTAAGTAACTGAAAGTTTGAACATGCTTGGAGGGGGTATCAATTTATTTTAACTGGATTGCCGCAGGAGAATCTAATTGAAAATCCAGACCTTTTAAGGACAATTTTTTCTAATTTTCCAGGACTTTTCCAGAGTTTTCAAAAAATAATGGTACATCCTAGGACTTTCCGGCTCCTTTCTTCTGAGCTAATCAAATAATGGCTCATACACAATAACAATATGAAGTGTTCCGTAGCATACGTTCTTTGACATAATAATCAAGTAAACTCTTTTTTCTAATGTTGGGAGCAATTAATGAAGAAATTAAAGAAATATTAATACACAACAGCATGGGAATTTATCTCCAGTACACAGTGAATATATCCCTGTATTGGTGGAATTTTGGCAAAATATGGTCATGAGTAAATCTTCGAAAAAAAGAGTTTACCATAAAAGTAGCTTACATTGAAAACGTGCTTTTGAAATGCCGCCTGTGTTGCGTTGTCTTCACCAAAACATACGAGGATATTTTCTTCAACTGAACGTAATTCATTAAGAAACCCATCAGCTATCTCCTTATCATGTGGATGGTAGCAAACATATAAATCAAACTTCATTGCAGTAATCTAAAAAAATCAAGAAATGAAGCTGATAATCACTGCGAATATTAAGAATAATAATAACAGTGGAGAAACTGAAATGCACAAAAAAGGTGTGAAAATATGCTTAGATACAGACTGGTCAGACATACTTGCTTGGATAACCGACATCTTTCCAGCCATTTCATACGAATATCTCGAAACGTTTCCACCATCTCCTGTTTAATACCTTGATCATAAACGACAATTTTGAGCAGCTTCAATGGCAAGCCAATTTTCATCCAATGCAAAGCTGTTTCGGTTAGAAGGGTAAGCATTAGTGGTTTGCAGTACCCCTATGAAATTCAAAATCAAGTATCAGCATTAACTGTAAAATCGCAGAAAAAAATTAAAAAAAAAAACGCTTGTAACAACCTTATGAAAAGAGAAAGTCATACTTGGTCCCCTGTTGCTAGTAAGGGCATGATAACGGAGAACTCTTTTCCATCACACAGAGAGACGAGAGCCCGGTACAAATCTCCAACTGCGTGTGGTGATGTCTTGCCATGCTTAAAGTTACCTTCAAAGCATAAGATTCTGCTGAATGCATAATCTGCTGGAAGTTTCTTGCTCCACCAACAAGATAAAGAGGCTCTTAAGTCCTCATGCTTGTCATTGGCCAATTCCTTTAAATCGATATTCAAATCGAACTTCAACGCACCAATCAAAGATGCCGAGGTCGGAATGTAGTCTCCTTTTAAAAACAAGTTGACAACTAAATTATGTTTGCTCTTTCCTCGTTTGTTTGGTAGAGGTGAGATACAAATAAAAACATACCTGGAAAAGCTGAAACAACTAACACGTCAACTTTTTCTTCTATGGGTAATTTTGTCAAATTTCCAGTACACAAATGAACTGATTTGTTCTGAAATCTGATTTCTTCTTGTAACTCCATCTGCCATTACAAAAAAGATGTAAACAACACCAACAACAACTGGAGCTGCATCATGTGGATAATGGTCGGTTTTTAATCTAACCTTAAAATATCTACATTATAAAAGAAGATTTAACATTCTAAAATTCTAATTCTAAATTTCTCAACATATGGAAACACAGGGGAGAACTACTCATTTCTGCATGGACAAATGAAAAACCAACAAGCCAGATGGTATTATCATTAATAGCAGCCATATTCAGTGGATTTGAATATACACCATAAAAAGAGCAAGACATTTTTTTCCCTAACCATTCACCATATATTACAAATCATTCATATTTTTCTACTAAATCAGAAGTCAATGTCAGGATTGATGTGTTGTTGATGATAATTTTAGGTTTACAAAACCTGCCTTGTTTCCATAAACATCAGTTGAAGCAACAACAAGTCCATCAATTTCATCAACATGACAAACACATATATTGGTCGCTCATTTATGAATGTACTTTAGGAGTGGGTCATTTTTTCAAGAATGTCAATGACAATTAATAACTATTATGCTTGTATAACTCAACATGAACCAGCATGTCATAACAAGATATTTTCCTCGTGCAATTTATTTCCAGGTGCAACATTTTTCCAGGTTTTCTTAGACCGTCTTACTTTTCAATATCGTTGAGATCTGGAATCCAAAAAGCCTGAAGGGATAGAAATTGTAAACAATGATATAAACACTGGACCACAATATTGTGGCAAGTATGAATCATTTCATTTGAAATTAGTTTTACACAAACTGCCAAAACATACCAGATTTGAGCATGCTGTAGCAAACATCATGTATTTCGGATTAAACCGTGTATTTTGGACAGCCCCAGGATGCATGCCGTCTAAGAACGAAATTCTCTTCCCACTATCAGATGACCAGATGTGAATTTTACCATCAGTTGAGCCTTAAAAAAACAGTAACAACAAAAACATATTAAAAACCCAACAAACAGAATCTTTCACAAATCAACTAAATGCAAAATATGAATATACTGGGCATTTGTGATAATAGTAACTTTTGTTTAATAATCCATTTCTCAGAATTGACTTTTCAGTCATTTCCAAGAAGAAGCAAAATCAAAATGAACATTCAGCCCCACCATCCAAGTAGCAATAAAAACTTATGTTTAAAGTTCATTGATTCGTTCGAAGAGATGACAAAGATTACAATTCAGCCATCCTGTGTTTGTTTATATTTATTCACACCAAAGCTGAGTTCTTCAGTATGATAGACCAACTTGGTGGTACTAATTTGCAAACCGCGCAGGACTAGGACTGAAGTTTGTCTTGATGAGGGAGAAGTGAATTCTTGAAAAGACAGTACAATATCAAAATGTAATGTTGGCTGATTATCAACCCCAGCATTTATCATATAGTTTATATCTTATCGCAAATATCTTTTATTTATGGTCTGAGGAAGTATTCTACAGAATATAGTTTTAGATGGAAGGGTGCCTTTAATGAAAAATTTTGTTTTTACTTGCTTCTTTATTCATTACCTGAGAGTACATACTGAGAGTCAGGTGAAAACGATGTCTCCAGAAAAGCCTTTCCTTTGTAGCCTGGTGATAATCCCTGTAAAGAAACACAACAAAAACGGTCAAAATTACAGTACAAAATATAGAATATTATTATTTCAGAGTATGTTGTCAATTTATATCATTATGTTCCTTTACTCACCGTAAAAGTATGCAGAAGATTTCCCTGAAATGCGTCCAACAGATGTATAACACCGTTAGTAGTTGGCACAATGAATTTCTTTCCATCATTACTAAATTTAATCCCAGTTAACTCAACTCCAGGATCTGCTTGCGGTAAACTGAATGTAGCAAATGGGCCCTAAACACAAAACAATCACAACTACATGCTAATATTCCGGAAGTCACAAAAGAAGCCCTCATTTACCAAAAATATTGACCTTATCAAATGTTCGAAGGTCATATAGTCGAATTGTTTCAGCATCAACACCTGCAGCAAAAATCAGGCCTTCTGGATCAAATGAAGTGACTGGTCGACCACTAACATGCATTAAGCCCTAACAAACAAGACAATTCATTATGATACTTGAAATATATAAACAAAACATTTAACAGTTAAATCCATTTGATCCATTTAACAGTTAAATCACAATCCTAGGTTTGTGGTTTTCGTCATATTATTTTAATACGAAAACTTTCTACTTCCTTAAAATTCGATAAAAAGTTGCCAAACCCATGTTGGAGGTTTCAAACAAACATGAAAATAAACTTTGTACGGTATTATACCTGGCAATTGTTAGAACGTAAATCCCACAGTCGGATTGTCCTATCAAGCGAGCCTGATATAAAAGAATCATCAACAGGGGACATGTTTAAGGCTATCACTCTACAAAATACAATTCAATATCAATAGTTAGCATTCTGTCACTCCATTAGTCCTGATTTCTTCATGCAAACCACCTTTGAAAACTAAATTTGCTAAACATCACCTTTTCGTATGACCAGTGAAATATCGGAGGTATTTATTATCATGCAGAGATAAGTATCGTATCGTATCTAAATATGAGTATTCTCAGTAAAAATTGACATGGAACAACCCAGAATATTGACACAAATAAAAATAGACAGTGCAAATAATTGACAACATACCATCAACTTTCATGGATGTATGAATGACCGTGTTTGATGCATGTGTAAATTGGATAAACGCTACGCCATACTTTTTACTATTTGCTGTTTTCGTTTGTCTGAAATATAAATGAATAATCATCAATCATCAATACTTAATTGTTAATACCTAAGACATAAAAGGTATTCACAGGTACAGCCCAAAAATTCATAGTGGGAACCATTACTAGGTACCAAGATTATCACATCCAAATTCACTAGCTATAGGTAGTTTATTACAATTAAGGAATAAAAATTGTGAATAACCAAGACATAAAAAATAATGATATTGGACTGGCATCAATGTGAAAATGTTTTAAGCACTGCAGAAGATTGAAAAAACCTAAAGTTCCAAAACCTTCAACCCTGGTGCAGGGAGCTGCAAAACTGCCACTGTCCAAATTTAATTACAATATTAGCCCCCCCCTGGGTATAACTGTTTTAAATAAAAACAAAATATTAATTATTCTTTAGTCAACACCATAATGATTGGCTGTCAAGACACATCCAAAACATAACTATGAATGACAACATGTATGAAATTTTAGAGAAAAGCACAACTCACTTGCCATCAAAACAGTTGTAGATTACAATAGAATCATCTTCGCTACTCGTAATCAGTGTGTCACCACTTGCTGTGTAGTCAATATGATTTATCTTGTCGGTGTTATCTCGGAATATCTTTGCGGGCTTGAACGCACGGATAACCGAATCAGTCAATTTCATTATGTATTTATTTATTTATCTAAAAACAGGCTATCAAAATAATTTTTGAATGGATAAAAGAAGAACCTAGAGTACAAATTTGGAAAGAAATACAGCTTCATAAAAAAATACAAACTAAGAGGAGGTTTGCACTAGTATAAATATATGGACTATGTATATATGCTCAAATATGACATATGACATGCTGCATTGCTTGTAAATGTGTTCCAGCATTAATTGTATAAAGTTATCATTTTTTTTGCTGTCCATAACTTTGCATTTTTGTTGTTTAGCCAAAATTGTGTAAAGTGTGAGCTACTAATTCATACCCTACTTTACATAACAGAAAGTAAACAGATGAAGACACAGATAAAAATAACTTCAGTTCTAGTGTGTTCTCATGTGGATTTAGTTGCCACATTTTAACAACTTTGGCCATTGAGATAAAATATAAAATACTCAGTTGAATAAATATATTTGAATAAGAATAAAAACAACAATAAATAAAAACAACGTAATACTATGGTGTACTGGCCTTGAAAAAATGAACAAATTGCCCTTCTAAAAATAAAACTACAATTCCGAATTGCAATACATCATTCAATAAAACAAACAGTTGTTTTGATAAATGCAAAGGTCATCTGCATAAATATTTATAAAAATAAATAGTGAGCATGTGTGTAATGAAATAAATATTCATAAATAAATCAGCTCATCAGGTTTTTCCATCACTCCCATTTTGGGTTTTAGTACATAGAAATAAAAAAGGCAGAGCAGGGGCGAAAAAACTCCAAAATCTCGAGTGAAGTCAATTAGTAAAAATCTGTAGCATAAAATCTTCGAGTAAAAACAATGTCAATATAAAAATGATTCAGTTGATTTCTAATAACTTAATAAATCAATGTCTCGTATATATACATATTATATATTGCAAAACCCAGGTTGCATTGGGATAAAAAAATATAGCTCCAGCAAACCTTCAGTAATTTCTCAGACATCTGCTCAAAAGATTAAGTTTCTATTAATCTCAGTTCCCAACAATGGAAAATTGAATTCCCCCACTACTGTATTTCCTCATGAGAAATTTAAATTTCCCACTTATGTGAACCTGATTTAATTTCCCGCTGTGATTTTCACACTTATTTTCTAGCAAGAACTTCACTGAGAAAAATACCAAAACGTTTTCAATGTTTTTTTTATGTTAACAACAGTAGGAAATTTAAATTTCTCATGAGAAATTCAGAGGGAAATTAAATTAAAATTTCCTGCTGGTTGGAACAAAGCTTTAATTGACCTATCCTGACTTTCTGTTCCAAAACCCAATTTATGACCAAATGTTTGTTTTGTTTGGTATTTATATACAAATTGCTTTAAACTATTCTATAGGCTATTGGAAAAATAGACTAGCCAAATCTCCACCAGGTGGAAAACAATAAAAGTTGTGGCAGATAATATAGAAACCATTCTACTTTTCGCTGCAACGAAAAAAATTGCTCGCTGTGACATTTTCCCCCTAGTGGAGATTCGCCTTTAAGCAGACGCAACTCCTTATGCGCCCATAGGTGTTCCACATTGACAGGTTTTGGTGTTTTACTTGGTAATAGCTACCTTAAGAAGACAAATTATTTAACAAATTTTTGAGACAATAACAAAATTAAATCCACAGAAATGCAAATCCGGAAAACAAATCCATAGGACAAATGTTTTCCTCTTTAAGTCATTTGTTAGAAAAAAAATGAAAAGTTTCAATATTATCTTCAAAACACACTAATTCACTAAATTAAATCCACCCAAAACTTGCAGTTTTCTAAAATTTTAGATGTGTAAATTTGCCTTCTCAAGGCCTAAAATCAGTAAAATAATGAATTTCATCAACACAAGGTGAGACATATCAAGTAGGCCATAATATGGTTTTGAAACAGAAATTTATTAGAAAACTATGATCATTGTTAAATGAAATTTTCAATAATATTATCATTAAAGTAGTTAATATCACTTCTACTGAAAACTCAAGTCCAGTCTCCACTCAGGAAATTCTTTGGGCACCTTTTTTGCACACTAAGAATATTTCTGTCTATCAACTTTTTTTAAGGAAAATTACTATTGTCAAATAAAGACTTGTATTTACATGGGCAATGATTATAAAGAATGTTTCACCTAGAAAAAATTCTGTTCCATCAAAAGGTTTCCTGAGAAGACTAGCTTTTACAGCCACTTGTGAATGCCTTTCCACTCCTTTGGAAAAAAGGGTCACCTTAGATAAACATAGACAAAGGTATTATACCCTTTTGTAAGAGGATTTGTCACAATACAAATCAAGTTTTCAAATGAACAAGTCTGAACACAATCAATTCTTGACATTTATATAGTATTTTCTAAAAAATCCCCTGCTTTTCAATTTTTTTTACAAATTTGCATCAACAAAGATTGAGAAGAAAAGGCAATCTGGCTTTACCATTCACTCATCATCAATAAATCTAAATGTGTCTGTTACAATTTTCCATTTGTTATTGTCACTAGCTAAAAGAAAATTTTGTGTAAAGTACATTCTTTTTCTATCATCACCATACCGTACATTCCCTTCAACGATAACCATTATTGATACAGTATCTGGACTCGCTATTGAGCTGATTGGTTGACAGTCGAGTGATGATACTTCGTGATTAGTTACCGGCAAGTTGATGAAAAACTCATTGATCTTTGCAACTCCACGATATGCATTTCCATTCCAAATGACTGTCGATATGTCTGTGTATAACTTCGATAATAGATGTCTTTGTTTGTCAAATGTGCCGTAATAGAGATTGCTGAACTGGTCTGCTGCTTGATCTGCCTGTTCGGATAGCATTTTGAAGTCCATCACTGACACACCAGCTGACATCTCTTGCTATAATGAAACAGGTCATAGGTCACAGAAAAGTAAAATCCTTTGTAATAAAACTTGCATTTAAAATATTCATCATTTTGCTACTGGTCAACATTATATCATGGTGTGCACGAAGCCTTTGAAATGCCAGAGTGAAAGCAATCTAAATGCAATATTGTCTGTGCTGTAAAAATGTGATAACAAATCTGTGTATCATGTTTGGAAACAATCTTTCTGACTCCGGATGAAAGGCTTTTACAAGTTATGCTTTAACATAAACATATTTTTTTGCAAAAAACAATCGCATGAGCGATTTCCATATGGAAAAGAAGAAAATATTTCAATGATCACCACACCTATTGTGTGGCACTTTAATTGCACATACAAACTTATATTGAAGTGAAGAGACATTACAATTATCAAAAATTGCAGCATCACGAGCAAGAGAAGTTATCGTGGCGGGAACGAAAACCTCATAGCGGCCTCCACCCTAAAAACGTCCCAGCTAGAACACTGATTAGAAACTGCTGGCTTCAATCCTGAGGTGTTTAAAGAATGGAAATCAATTAAAACATATATCAAAACGCAATCTTTTTAAACAAAAGATCCCTGTTATAAGATGTTGCTTGGTGAACATTAGCAAAAATCAAAGTTAGAGGAAAAGTAAAAGATGTTTTGTTATAAACAATTGCAAATCAAAGAAAACTCGGAACCAAAACAATCATTTTCATGTAGGAGTTTTCTTGAGTTGCATTGTTTTCGGGAGGGTTAATGAAATCTTCCATTCTGGTTTGATGACGTGTTAATCCTGCATGATCAGACAACTTTACACCCTTGTATAAAGTTTCCCATGTTCATTGAATCCCACCAATGTTGAAAATCTTTCGTAGTGTATGCCTGTGACTTCGGATAGATTTTGGATAATAGCGAGCTTTTTAACGATCGTTTTAAGGATCAAAGTTGAAACAGCTGCTACTGTGGATCAAAAGCAGGTGGTATATTAATGCATAGTCATATGAGAAAACTGATTATGATTAATGTCTACATGTTACACATTATAAATTGAAAATTTTTCAGTATATTTATGTGAGAAATTACATTGGTGCTGATCATTCATGAAGTGGAAATCTCTGCGTTAACGTAATAGAAAAATATCAACCAGTCCCATTGGACTTGCAGGAAAAAATTCAACAGGTCCGACACCATTTTCAACCGGCCCTGGGACTTCGAGACGGTTAATTTTCGCACCCTGAACTTAAGTTTAAGCTTTAGTGACCAACTTTCAGAGTTGCGAGGCAAAACTTTGTGACGGTAAAATCTCAGAGCATGATTTCAAAGGGACATTATGGTTGGGGAAGACACCGGCACAGACAATTGCCATCATGAATTCGTGGAGTTAGATTTGTATATTTATTTATATTATGGAAAAAGATCCCTGTTATTTTCTATAAGTTTTTAAATTTTAAGAAAATTAAAAGCAGACAAGAGCATTATATTCATAGAATCACATTTAAGACCATGAAATATCTTTTAATCCTTTATCCTTTATTGGAAAATTGATAAGCAAGTAAGTAAGTTTGTAGTTGTGAATGTCATTTTAATGAAGAAACAGATAATAATGATCTATTCATACAATTAGCATTGCGAATTATGACTAAATTTGTTACAGGCCGAAAAGTTCTCATTCTTCTATTTTCTTCTTCAAACATGAATGAAATATTTTCATCATCGCAACAAAGAGTGGAAAATTTATTATTATTTATAAATTTTCATTTCTTAAAAACTAATTTTGGAGTTTACTATCTAACAAATTTGTCACACGTATATGTTATATTTTAGAAACTTCTTCATCTTCTTTATCAGATGACGAATCACTGGAAGAATCGTCGAAAAACGATAGATCTTCTCTTTTTTGTCTTTAAAAGATGAAATCACATATAGAAAGCACTGCAATATCTTCTCTTAGAATTAAAAACCTAAAAACAGGGTTTAAATATATATATATATATATGTATATACGCATCCCAGGACAAGCTTGTTTCGCTGTATCCCCGCTCATCAGCTGGGTTAGTGTGGGGTTTGAACCTGGGAACCTCTCGTTTCTCAGTTAATGTTATACTCCTTACACCAACGAGGCCACATATATCCATATAAAAATCTCAAAAAGATAATCTTAGATGAAAGATGAAAGTTACATCATCATTCATCCTAACTTTCTTACTAAGTCACCATTTATTGTCTGCTTATCTTTCATCCAGCTGTCTTCTTTTAAACTGTCATGGATGGTTTTTATACTTACAAGTCCCCCTCCACTCATAGCTATCCTTTCAAAAATTTTGAAGTGGAATTTGGCCTTTAATTATGGCCACATGGGATTAACATGTCAAAAATTAAATTGGCTGTAGTTATGACATTAAACTTTTTTTTTCTTCGTTCTACGAAAATAGCATTCATTATTATTTATAGATTATTATACAGAAAGAATGAAAATAACAGAAGAAAGAAGATATAGCTAATAGCAAAAGATCGGCTAACTTCATGATTCACCTAATTTTGTGATTTCTATATATCAATTGCTAAATCCTCAATCTCTTAGTAGACAATCAAACAGCCATCTAAAAATTGTCAACAAGGGTCCCATAGTGTCATGTAAATTGCTGAAACTAATTGTACAGTGATTTTTGAGGTTAAATTGGTGACAATGTGCACGTACTGTCCTTTTTCCTGGAGAACGTCATCCCGCTAGAAGGTCAATGCTAAAACATTGAATATATTTGTAAGTTTACACAGTAACCATATAAAACTATATAGTTTTGGAAAGCTAAGGAGAAGCAGAAACTCTCTGTTATAGGTATTTAAAAAAAAAATACAAACATAGATGCATATTTTTCATGTTTTCACGAAATTACAGGCATCCTCACCAATTTAGGAGAAAATAGTACAAGTCATGTTTCGCTTCCTTACGCCCATCTGTAAGGGCTATATAGGAACACAAGGAATTGACAACCTTGAAGCCAGGGTCTCTTGTTTTTCAAATGAGTTCACCTGTGCTCGACACAACTTTGGTATCCAATAAGTGAAAAAGGAAACCTAATTTACATTCAAAAGGATGTAAGATATGAAATACAATATCAAAACAACATTAGTAATGAAAATATAAAACATTTCTTTCCTTTGAAGATTAGATAAACAGGAGAAGAAAAGCAACGGGAGGACACATCCGTGTTCAACCATATTATTATTTTCCCGTGATGCGAAAGTAGATACCGTAAATACCAAAGGAAAGTCCCAAAGGAAACACTAGAGACGATATTTCTTTTCTTTACAACTAATTACCCTTAAAGCTGCTCGTAACATTTTGATAACTATTACATCACAATGTAAACAAACCATGGCCAATCTTTCCGTTCCAGTAGTAAACAAGATGTGGCAATAACAGCACGCCTGAATATCAACAACTTCATTTCGGTTGTGCTTTTGGTGTTTGGATTTGTTTAAAGAGGTTTCAGACTCATCTTGAATCTACCCCCAATTATTAAGCGATATTTCAAATTTAATCTATTGGGTCAAAAGTACTTACTGTGTTAAGCTTCCATTTTAAATGTTTTTCATTTTTTTTCATTGATTAATCGCAGTATCCCAAGAATTTAGTAAGTAAAATTTACTTAACCAAGAAAAGCTGTAAGACAATTATGTCAAAGATTTAGTTGCTATCGTATCGAGGTAGATACCAAGAAAAGAAAAAAATTCCTTATCTGGAAATTATTTCCGTATTGGAACCTTGTACCTGACTGCTGGTATGGTGTGGGTAGTTTTATATACTAGAGCGCGCTAGCTATAATAAAAATAGAGCTAGCTATATAACTACAGTTATTAATCATTACCAAAATAAATATTCAGTTACTGTAGTATGATAAATACAATATTATGAAGCCTACAACTTATTGTTTTTAAGAAGAAGACTCACCCCTCAGTTTTTGCCTGGCTGTTTACCAATCGAATTTGTATGTACTGTAGGACCCAGCGTGGTGATGGTGATGGTTCGGTGGCCTGTAGTAGATTATACTGACCCTCTAGATTATATTGACCCCCCGTGGTTTACGGTTATGACCAAAAGCAATAAGATTCAATAGAACATAACGAGAGCAGTACCAAAAGCGCGAGTTAACTATGAGCGCCACCGATCCACTTCAATTAAATAATGATCCACAGGTGTTTTCCGAGGTAGATTCATGCATCCATGCAGTTAGTATTCTTCATTCGAGCACGTCTGAAACGTATCTAGAGGTAACAGATGTTGGGGCGGGTTAGACTGCAGGGGGGTCAAAATAATCTAAGAAATTCAGCCTTAGATAATAATGCCCCTTCGGCTGATTCCTGTGGAGAAATGATTTTCGACTTCCCTTAACGCATCCATGACGTTGGTATTCTTCATTCGAGCACGTCTGAAACATAAGTAGAGGTAACAGATGTTGGGGCGGGTTAGATTGCAGGGGGGGTCAAAATAATCTAAGAAATTCAGCATTAGATAATAATGCCCCCCTCGGCTGATTCCTTGTAATGAAATGATTTTCGACTTCCCTTAACGCATCCATGCAGTTGCAGGGCCCGCGGCGACGGGCGGGCCACCCGGGCCGTGGCCCGACCACTTTTTTGCAAAGTAATAATTTTTTTTAGCTAGAACATTCTGATTTGAGAGTTCTCGTTCCAAATAAAATAGCATTACATTAACGGTCTTTCTGTATAATTAAAATAAACAACTGAACTATAACAAAGGCAAAACACACAATCCTTTTCTTTTTCACCTTTTCATTACTATGAAATATGAAGACATTATATTGCGCATTGATTGTGAAAAAGTGAAAACACGCAACTGAGTATTTAAAAACACACGAGATTATTTTCTGCGCAACACGTAATAAAAATGAATCAAAATAAGTTGACAAAGTATTTTAAAAATTCTAAAGATGATGCTAACAAAACTACTACAAATCAAACATCCATCGACGTACATAATGTAAACGAAGTATCAGAGACAAAAATTGAAATAACTACCGATAAACCTTTCCATCCTCCTGCTACTTATCCATTTCCTAAGAAAAAATATGGCACCAGAGAACGAAGCTTCCAAGCACATTGGACTAAAGATTTTCCTTGGTTACACTATGCTGAAAAGTAAGCGTCTTTTTATTTTTTCATATTATAAATTAAACGGACTATCATTTCAATCATTAATTTTATATTTTTGATAATGCATCCAACTAAATATCTTTTTTATTGTTTTAGCGCACACGCTGTGGTGTGTTTCTATTGCCATACGCAAGAAAAGCGTGGAAACTTGAAGGATCAAACAAACAAGGACACAGCCTTCACCTCAAAAGGATTTTCAAATTGGAAGAATGCTCTTGATAGTTTCCGAGGTCATCAAAGCTCATCATGCCACAAAACCGCTTCCTCGTACCACTTGGTTCTACCACACTGTGCAGACGTTGGCGAGTTGATGGACAACATTCTCACCGACCAGAGACAGGTTGAACGAAAGTACCTCCTTGATGTCATTAGATGTTTACGCTACCTTGGCCGACAAGGCATTGCTCTTCAAGGAAACGATAACAATGACAACTTCACCCAACTTCTTTATCTCCTCGGAAGTAGAGATTCAAGCGTAATGGATCATATTAATGGAAAAATTGGACATAAGTACAATCACCATGATGTGCAAAATGAACTCTTGAATTTGATGGCTTCTCAAGTATTGCGGAAAAAGTTAGATACCGTTCGAGAGCGCAGGTTTTATTCTATGATGGCAGATGAAGGCACTGATGTAAGTAATGCCGAACAACTTTCGTTTTGTGTACGATCTGCGGATGACGATTTAAATGTGAATGAAGATTTCTTGGGCTTTTATGAAGTTGACAATATTCGAAGCGCAACTATCGTCAAGGCCATCAAAGATATTTTGCTGAGGTGCTCATTGAACCTATCTGATTGTCGAGGCCAAACCTATGACGGGGCAAGCAACATGATGGGAAAACGTTCAGGTGTTTCTACCATTATCAAAGAGGAGCAGCCAAAAGCCATCGCGACCCATTGCCAAGGACATTCCTTAAGTCTTGCTGTCAAATCGATGACTAAAGAGTGTCAGATTCTCCGAGATACAATGGGAACTGCCGGTGAAATTTGTGTTTTAGTGAAGTATTCACCGAAACGGGAGAACATGCTGGGTAAGCTGACTGCAAATGTTGAAGGAACACTAGAAACTGATAAACATGCAGGAAAGCTGGATAAGCTGAGTACAACAAGGTGGACAATTCGGGCGAACTGTTTCAAGAAGATCATCGAAAACTACGAACCACTGATGGCGTTGTGGAACGAGAGTTTAAATGAGAAGCTAGACGCTGAAACGAAGTCGAGGATTAATGGGTGTAAAAAGCAGATGGAGTCATTTTCATTCTATTTTGGTCTGAATCTAGGACGCAAGCTTTATGCTCACACAGATAATCTTTCCATAACACTTCAGAAAGAAAAAATGTCAGTAATCAGCGGTAAAGAATTGGCTGAACTTACGAACAAGACGATGCAAGGCATGAGAAACGACAGAGACTTTGATTTATTCTACGAGACAGTCACCAAGTCAGCAAGTTCGATGGATTTCGTTTCTTCGCCAACAGCGCCAAGGAAACGCAAAAGACCAAAGTACGACATCTTGGAATTTGTGGAAGGAAATCCAAGCAGCACTGGAGAAGCCTACTATCCAGAAACTGCTCATGCCCACTATAAGGCCATCTATTTCGAAGCAATTGACGTAATTGTCAGCGCCATCAAAGAGAGGTTTGAGCAACCTGCCTTCAAAGTATTTACAGAAGTGGAACAACTGTTGTTGAAGTCAATAAGTAAAACGCCAGCCGAAGAAGAAATGAAGACCGTTAATGCAAGTTTCTGTGATGACTTTGACGATCAATCGTTGTTGTGTGAATTGGAGTTGCTACCAACTATCTTTCGTGAATCCAGTCCTGTCAACTTCAGCGATGTTGTAGATGTTGTACAGTCGTTATTAACCGAAAAACGAAAATTGATAAAAAATGTCGTCATCATCATACGATTGGTTTTGACAATGGGAGCTACATCCGCTACTCCGGAAGGATCATTTTCTACGATGAGACGGTTGAAAACCTGGCTACGATCTAGCATGAATCAGAAAAGGTTCAACGATTTGTCATTGTTGAACGTACACAAGGAAATCTTAGATACGATTTCTTTAATAGATATTGCCAATGAGTTTGTAAGGGCTCATCCATCTAGGCAAAATGTTTTTGGTATTTTTACAGAAAGCGATTTGTAACGTTTTTATTACTTTTTATGAAAAATGTAAAATAGATTTTTATTGATATTCTGTGAGAAAAAATAATTATTCCTCTGCAAAGAGTTTATTTTGACATACATTTCTGCTGTAGCTTATATCTAAAGATGCTTGTTTTAGCCAATCTGAAGGGTCTTTATAGTAAAAATTTTCTCGGCCCGTCGGCGCCAACCAAGGTGCCGCCTCCTTAGTCACTATATTATGTGGCCCGACCACTTTACAAATCGCGCCGCGGGCCCTGACATCCCGATATCCGTGCCAGTGTATGAAAACGCACATCCCGATATCCGTGCCAGTGTATGAAAATGTAAAAAAGTCACAAATGTAAATTCAGACGGCCAGAAAAACACGCCTTTTGAAAAAATACTGTCAAACTACGAGAAGGAAAAAAACGCCAATACAAAAGGATACCAAAGGATAATGAACATTGAACATGGCACTTTCACACCATTAGTTTTCTCTGTTACGGATGGTGAAGGTCCAGAAACTTTATGGTCTCCAATAATGTTGCATGTTATAATACTTAGATTTGATACACAAATGTTTAAGTTTTTTGGATAGAATATGTATTCCTCTACAATTTGATGTAATTTTTTTTATTTTTTTTACAAAGAAGTTACACTCGCCTTAAAGATAATGAACTATTATAAATAGAACTGAGGGTTGCAGCGTGTTGATGTCAGCAGTGAGAATCCCTCATTTGAACAATAAGAGATTGGCTGGAAGGGGCAGCTGACTTATATCAAAATTGCAAACACACGAGGTAAACAAATGATTAGTTCTCTCATGGGGATTCCCTTGTAGAAAACGGCTGACTCAGTTTTCTCACGCCCTTTCATTTCATTATAACAGTTCATTATCTTAAATCAGTAATTTTAGTAATTTTAAATTTCTACTTTCACGTTTCAACCAGGTATATTAAACATAATATAATTTATAATATACAGTGTGTTTCAAAAACATGGAACCAAGAACGTTTATTTGTTGCTTTCCACTATCGTGTATCTGTTGCTTTAACTTCCGGCTTGCAAGTTTCAATAAATTTTACGTAAGCAATTGCCTTAAGTGAGAGTCTCAGATGTCACATAAACGGCATGAAAGATTTTACACCTTTAAAACAATAAAGATATGGCTATTAACTTTGGTCTTAATTGATCATTAAGAAGATAATGAGTTTTTCCAAAGTTATTTTTTCGATTTTCGTGTACTTTTCATTTTTCTAAAAAACATACATCTTGAGAAAGCTTAAAAAACGGGCTTTATACTGATATAAAATTTATTGCCAGCTAACAAAAATTCATTGAAATAAATGCGGTTATAATTCTTGGTTCCATTTTTTTGAAACACACTGTAATTCTTCTTTATAATTCTCTCATGGTTTCCATCACTGTCGTGTTCCTATCCTGAGATGATTCAAAAATGCTTGATTTCATTCACCTTACTCGTTGTTTAACTTCTTTCAAAATCAATTTCTTAGGACTTTTTTCTTCTTCTTTGTGACACTTGTTATTTTTTGTAAATGTTGGCTGTCTGCAGACCTGAACATAAAAACAACCAAAAACACTCGTGATCTCTGGAGAAGATAATTTAAATGTATTTTATGAAAAAAACACTCATCATCAAACCAGCTGAGAATACATCATCGTCCAATTGTTCTCATGCAACCAGAGTTCTGAAAGCTTCTTTTTTTATGTAGCTTGTAGCTTTTTGCTTCAAATCTTTCAATTTACAAATGCGATTTTTTTTCTCAATCAGTAATTGCATGTAACTTAGGTAGTTTGCCACATTTCTTCCCACAATGGTCCAATGACGCCATTACTTCGTTGTAACTGTTGTTCTCAGTTTTGACATTTTTATGGTCGATGCTCGGAAAATGCTTAACAATGTTCTCTGTGAGGACACACAAAGACAACAGAAGCATTATCAGATGATGACATGGTGTTCAAGGACTACGGATGGAAGTTTAATGTGGGGGACCAAAAGTGGTGGAAAAAATGGTGCTTTTATTTGTGTTCATAAGATATTTTATGCAATTTAGGATGACCCATAATTGTCAAAAATTCTGGGGGAGAGGCCGCGTAATTTGCGGGTACAACGCTGCTTGGAATCCTCGGTTGCCAAATAATTACAAAGAATGTCGTGATTGGTTAACAAAAGGACAACCTGAGGTCAGTCATCTTTGCTCAGTAATAATCCTTCATTGGTCTTCTTTCAACACGTCGGTTTTTAAGTTCTTTCTTTTAATGGGTGTAAAAAAGTCAGATCCGTCTATAATTTTCCTTCCCAGTGTATATCTATCGAAATGGTCACTTACACAATCTGGTAATTTCGTTATCAACAGTTGAACATGGCGTCTTGTGATTACTGTCGGTTGAAAGCTTAATACGATCGTAAAGAAGTTTCTTTCGACTTGGTATGAAGTGGGGACTACAAACTTCGATTATTTGTCTGTCCATTGAAAACTTCAGTGATTAAATCAACAAGAAACTTCAGTGATTAGTTCAACAAGAAGTGCAGAAACTTTGACCCTGACAAACTTCTTCCAGGTTCTTAAATCCTTGATAATTTCCAAATAAGTGCTTCAAAACTATTGGTTAAAAGTGTCAGCAAAAATCAAGTACTGTGTAGATTGTATTTCAGGTATCAAAACCATCGTATTTCATCGTATTTCATCGTATTTCATCGTATTTCATTGATCGTATTTCATCGATCGTATTTCATCGATCGTATTTCATCGATTTTTGCATAAAAATAGTGTAAGTAAGTTCGTTTTTTTGTTGTGGAAATTATGACGTCATTGTAAATATTCGATATATACCTGATAATTCGTGAAATATTGATTTTTCAGATATGATGGGTGTTCTTATATCTTTTCTTTTCTTTTTTTTTTTTGAACGGTATGAATGGTTTGTTGATTGTGAAGAATTTTATTTTTTGCTGACTGTAAATCTGTTACGTCATTATCACGTGAAAAACAGGATCAAAATTCTTTAAACTCTGGTGGAAAATGAAAACTGACCATGCACAAAGGACTCCATATCAAATGAAAAAATTTCGTTTACCCCTCTCCGCCATCCTTCTAAAATTCTCCCTGTCTAAGAACTTTTGACTTAAAAATTCATGTAAAAGCCTATTTTTGTATGAAATTTGGTACGTAGACTAAAAAAGGCATGTCTAATTAAATGTTTCATTTCGACCCCAAAAATACACTCTTGGGTAAAATTCAAAAGTGTAAAATTTTAGGGTCCGGCTTTTTCTAAAGGTCTAGGCTCCGGTTTTTCTGAACCGTCTGGTTTTTAAGATTTATACAATTCACGAGTTTTCAACTTAGCCTCCGCCTTGTTCATAGTCATTTGAAAATTCCCTGGTCTGGAAAATCTCACAGTTTAACAGTTTCTCACACCACTCACTTTCATCACATCTCTCACAACCAATGCAAAGTAATTATTTACGATCACTTAAAAATCAGCATATTTTTGGCCCTGTTTAATGGAAGAAAAACGGGTTAAGAGGTATTTTCAAAAAAATTTCCATAACAATTTAGAAAAGTCTGGTTAAGCTTAAGTTTAAGAATATAGAAAAATTGGCTTAAGCCTTGGCAAGGAATTGTACAATGACAAACTGATTGCATTAAAGATTGATTCTACCATTATGCCATGATATAATAAAGGTACAGGGGGTAACAAAGTTTTAAAAACAATAAAAAATATTGCCAATATTTCGAAAAACATTAAAATATGCACGGGGCGCCAATATTATGAACAATGATAAGGTCTGCAAGCATTTAGAAAAGTAATGAAACAGGTACTGGGTACCAAGTTTGTCTATATTATAAAAAGACTTCGTCGATGGAGAAGTTGGTGTGAAACAGTAGAACAGTCAATCTAAAATTGAATTGTTTTGCTTCTTATCTACTTTTAGCAAAGGTTTAGTTAAAGCGCATTAAAGCGCGTTAAAGGAAATGTATCAGTGAGAAAACATGTCCTGAACGCAGTGAAACATATTAGGTTAAACGAGAAGAACTTTGGTTTGCACAGATTGAAACATATTAGGTTAAACGAGAAGGGTTTTGGTATGCACAGATTGAGATCCGAAGGTGCAACTGCTGCCGCTAATTATGTTGTAAAAGACCGATTATTCAAGCGACACGGAAGGTGGAAAAGACCGATTATTCAAGCGACACGGAAGGCGGAAGTCCGAAACTACACATCTTGCTACACTGACCTTACTATACTCTAATAAAATAAATAAAGTTATTTTCGGTTCAGTTGTTAACGAACTAGCAAATAATGTGGTCTAATTCATTTATATCATTCAGTGTAATGTTCCATCCATGCAGCCTTACTTCTAACCCATTAGCAGTAAGTTTGTTGATCAATTGTGCTGGACACTCTTGACATGTTTACGCTGACACAGAGACAGAAAACAAAAACTGTTCATTTCTTGCTACCATCAATTTCATTATTTGCAATTAGTTGCAGTACTTCATTAAAACATTTTGTGTCGACAGTATAACCGTCGTTTGGTCATTGATCGTTTGTTGTTGCTAACCTCATCATCGTAACGGACAGCACATTAACGACACTTCTGGTCCAAGAAGGTGTCTTGTTACCCACGTGTTGTGATATCCAGGTACACATAACCAGAAATCCCATCTCCTCGTTACACATAGCCAGGAATCGTTTAAGTGACTCATTTGAAGAGTTGAGAACAGTTTATAAAGTAAATTTTTGCAGCAGAAAAGGATCAGCTAAAAATATAAATTGCAAACAGAATAAAAATTATTTGAAATAATTTAAAAATCTTCATAATAACGTCTCTACTTCTTTTCTTTTTGCGACAGTTCTTCTTTTCAAGTCCTTCCATTCACTTAACATACAATTCGGCAAATCTCGAATATCAGTTAAACCAACGTTAGCTTCGCCAGCAAATTTTTTTGAAGCTAGTAGACAAGATTTGCCATAAACTCGTATTCGAACAGAAACTTGTGGGAGAGCATGTTCAGGTAGATTTTTGACGGTGAATGTGTCTTTATAAGTTGTAGATACTTTGTAACTGGTTTTATGTGAATGCTTCTTAAATGGTAACAACGTCATGTGAACTTTCCAATATATTTTCTTATCACGTGTTTGTTCAACCATCATGGCTAATCCTTCATCCACTCCGATTTTTAGAGTCCATGTTTTCGGGTTGTATTGTATATTTGCATGAACACGAAAGCTAGTCATTTCAAGAGAAGAGAATTCCTTCTGACCAAAGCACGAACCAAAACAGCAAGGCATTTTGGTGTTAGACAACGTCTGCACATTCACTTCAATCTTCGTTAGTTAATTTATTTTAAAGTTACGATTTTTTTTCACTTTCTGACGAGTTTGTGATTTATTCAATAGATTCAACCACTTTTTATTATTAATTTATGTAATTCAATTGTCATATTTAAAATATCTATGATTATCTCCTGTGGTGTGAAAAGATATTATGTTACAAGAAGCACAAATTCTGGTCTGTAGTGTTGATTCTTGCAGAAAAATTACAATCGCAAATTTTGGATGGGTATGGGAAATTCTCACTAGAAAAAGTTATTTTACAAAACACCATTTCCCGTTTGTTGTTTTTTGAAATGTCGATATTTTGCAAATTTATCCTTCCCCTGCTTCGTTTTGATGCGATAATTCGATGATTGTCACAAGATTGTGAAAAAATGATTTCATAATGTTTGTAACCGTATATCGAAAAGGCAAGATACCCTGGGTTCGAGGGTAGGGTTCGATGTGCTGGGATGTAATATTCCTATTTAAAATTTAAATAAATCATCTTCAGATCGTACATCGCAAGGTAGTTTGTTGTAAACTAGCACGCCATTGAAGAAAAATGCTTATTTCGTGGTTTGTAGTTTCACTTTCGGTATGTTGATGTTGTTTCGTAAGGTGGCCCACAAGTGTCACCGCAAAACAAAAAACTTCACAGCAAGTAACAAAACTCCGCGGCAAGTAACAAAACTTCACGGCTAAACAAA
Organism: Turritopsis rubra; assembly: GCA_039566895.2. NCBI lineage: Eukaryota > Metazoa > Cnidaria > Hydrozoa > Anthoathecata > Oceaniidae > Turritopsis > Turritopsis rubra. Next base: position 9,462,020 of record CM077625.1, on the reverse strand, counting down.
AAACTTCCCACGGCAAAAAACAAAACTTCCCACGGAAAAATAAAAAAACTTCACAGGAAAAAGAATATGAACTTCCCTCAGATTCAACATAAAAAGTAGAACTTGAAAATTTTATTGAGAGATTTGTCCATAGTGTAAAGCCAGAACTGAAAGACTTGTCATGGGTGATTATTCAATATAGTTTTGTTATTTTGTTGCTATCTTATCTGTGCTGATTTTTCATTGAATTGTACAAATTGAAGGGGTGAGGAAGGAACTTGTCTATTACCTTCAAAATCAGCCAATATTCTCTTGCGGAATTTTTCTAAAAGCTTCTGAAAGAATAAAGCATGGCCTGACGCTAACCTCGTTGACCTAAACTAAATTTACACCACTAACTGTACTGGTTTGAAACTGGTTGTTATAACTCCTTTATTTGTTGAATATCAACAAATTCCATAAAAGCTAAATTTGTTATTTTTGTATTCATAATTGATTATTCCAAATGCCGACTGTTCCGAAGATGAAGATGAGTTTGATGAAAAAGACTGGATTACATACTATTTTGATCATGGCTACGAATATGATGAGATTCTTGAATTTTTGAAACATTTTCACAAGTATGAAATAAGCAGAAGCACATTATTGCGCCGTCTGAAGACATACGGTCTTTTTCGAAGAACAAGTGGGGATTTTCTCACACTATCATTGCAAAGAGTACGTGAAATGATTCGTGGTCATGTGGCAGGTCCAGGATCATCAGATGGATATAGAACAGTATGGCATTCACTCCGAATCAACCGTGTCCATGTTCCTCGCTATATTGTACAAAATTTACTTAATAATACAAAATACAATCAATTTAAATACACGATTTAAATACAAATCCTGAAGAGTTCTTATCAACGTTCAATCGGTTAAAAGAGGCATCTTTGAATGGAACCTAAAAAAACTTTTAGAAGCAAACGCAACAGGGTCTTTTCACGAAAAGTGTTTTACTCGAGACTATTTCAAATATTTCAATCATAGGATTCTAATGGTAACTATAAAATCAAAACGAACAAAATCAGTTTTTTCTGTTGTCAAGTGTTTTTTAATTTATTATTATTATTATTAAAAAAAATGGAGAACGAAATTGAAGTTTGGCGACACAGAGGAGGCAAAACAAAACTCGATTTCCTATCAACGCTGTAAACACCAATAACTTAAAACTCTTAATCAGGGTGCTCAGTTTCCTACTTCACTAGAACAAAATCAACAAAAATCAACAAAAATCTGAAAAAAAGTTAGTTTAGCATTTTCCAAAACCAACGCTTTCTAATAATGATTTTGTTAATAAATCAGAAAATCACTTTTCATCAAACTGTTCCTTTTCATCAAACAGTTCCTTTTCATCATTGTCTGGTCTTGGAAGATAAATAGACAATGAAAAGGTGGAAACAAAAACAAGTCGTTTACTTCCATCCTCATAATCATAGAAGCAGATTTGTATTGGTGAAGGAAATCCAAGTGGTGGTACTCTGTCAGCACCTGTGATAAAAACAAGTCAGTCTTTCACGGTAATGTTCTCCAAAGATATCTTGTAAAATCATTCCAAAGTGATAAGAAACATTATTTTCCAACAACCTTCTGTTAGTTCCCTCCTCTGAAAAGTTAACCTGATAAATGGATTTGAAATACGTAAATGTAAATTGGTGGTTTATTTTACCAAGAAGAATTTTCAATAACTCGATATGTGTTTTACTCATGTTCCCCAATTTCGATTTCATCCATCCCGTAAAAAATTGTTGAATTTCAGCATAAACCTTATACACAAATTCTTGCTTGAGTACAGATTTGACAACAACTTTTTTATCCTGGAAATTAGTATACTGCAGGGCAACCATTTTCTGCTATAGAGTCACCATATGTTTCCTAAAAGTTTCCAAACTCTTCACTTGACTTCGAGTCACAAAGTGCAGATAACAGAGCATGAAATTGTGGGTCTGCTACTTGAAGAATATTTTCAATGTCATATTTTCTATCATTCATTAAACAAAATAAATCAATACTCAGTTTACTAAGACCAGGTTCACCATGCAAAATACTCCAAGCTGTGATCTTACCGGCTAGTTCATATTCATGACTTTGCATGGCAGCTGTGTTATGGGCAAACCATTGTGCTGTAAAGAGGTGACTTTCACTGATTTCACGCATGAGCCTAAAGTACTCTCTACTTGGTCTGCCTTGATCCAACGCTTCTTCTCCACAAAAATGAACATTTAGTGGCTTCAAATAAGAAAAGGATTCTCTTTTCATAGCTCGCAAACTTGATTTATAAACAGCATGTCGATTAATAATTATATTCAATGGCTCTTCATGCTTCTGCAGATTATCATTTATGAAGCACTGTAGCAAAACAGAAGGGTCTTCTTCTTGCTGGGGATTGAGGTCTTTTAAGCTATTTTAAATAGCTTGCTTAAAATCATCATCTGCATCAAATATCTCATTGCTATATAATGATAGATATGCATCATATGAGTTTTGTGTGCCACCTGTAAATAATAATGTAGAAATTTTTCATAAAATTATTCAAAAATATTCCACAATTTAATGTGTGAGATCTTTAAACCAATGTATTGTGAGCGGTAACATAGCAGAACAAAAAAATTGTATAACATAACCTACTTGATGAAGTTGATTGTAAACGTATCTCTGGATTACATATACTTGAGAAAAGTTCAGGTAATTTGGACATGGGTTCCCCACACTCATTACTAAGCATTTCTAAGGCCCTGATATTCGACTTTATACACAATTTATAAAGGATAAAAGTTTCACTTGAACCAGGCATAGTATTTGCTTCTACTCCACTTTCATACAAGAGACAATATTCTTCATTTTCATCATATAAGTCTGGATGATACTGCCTTCATTTATTTTCAGCATTGATGAGAATTGCAGCTCTTGTATCTGTATTGAGAACTTTGCAGGAAATACGCTTTTCTCTTTTAACTTTTAGCTGACTTTCCTGTTCCCTCCATTCCATTAAACCAATATTTATAGAAACTTCTTCCTGTTTTATCTCCTTTTTGTTCTTCACCTTTTTGTCTTTCCCTTTTACTCGTTCAGTCCACTGATGCCCCTTTTCTTTTCTAAAAGTTTCAAAAGAATTGACTTGCTGCACACACTTGCTTGTTGAATCATTATCATGAGACCTGTCAGTTTTCTTTAAATCTAAATAGATAACAATTTTAAGTATACCTAATTTCTAATGAAAGGATTTAAAGATTGGCACACAGAATCGTTTGTAAAATCCAGTTACTCCAATAGCATTAGTATATTTAGAAAAAGTCGTATTGACGTATTATATATAATATACTAACCTTTTCCACATTTAAAACAAAAGGTTTGCTGCTTCCTGACAATGAGCTTCACATTGCATACAAACATCCTACTATGTTTTTAATTCTATATAATGATGTATATAAATGTTTAATATTAAAGACACAGATGCACAGAATGTTGTTTTACTATTTTGATCATTTCCAAAACAAAAAGTAAAACCTTTATATATATACAAAAAGAACTTTAGTGGAACCTGTCTGGGATGGTAAAGACAAAACAATACAAAAATCCAGAATTTGCTTTAAGTAGCTTTTCCATGGTTGCATTTATTTTAATATTTATATACTATATATGATCATAAAATTGGATCATATGAAACATACCTCATATGATGTATATTATCATACAATCATTGTAGCTATTATCCATAGTTATTAGAAAATTCACTAGTCTGGAAACTCTAACTTTTTGTTAATTTTTTCTTTGATCTTTTCAATAGGCAAACTTTATTTTGATCACATGACAAAATTCCATTCCAAGATGCAATTCATTAAATTTTTCTTAGTTGAGTACATAACAGTGTTGATGATTTACGATAATAGTAGTTTAATATGATTTTAAAATAATATGACCGTGGAAAAGCAGCTTTGTTATGGTTTAAAAAAGGGAGAGCACAAAAAAGACGCCCACCACACACTAATAAAGTCTTCTATCTATCTCAATTTTCTTCTCGGATGAGTCATTTGTTATAAACTTCACCCACCTGTTTTTTATTTTGATGGGTGTGATGTTTTTTGTTTAGCCGTGAAGTTTTTTGTTTAGCCGTGAAGTTTTGTTACTTGCCGTGGAGTTTTGTTACTTGCCGTGAAGTGTTTTTGTCTTGCCGTGACACTTGTGGGCCACCGTAGTTTCGAGTACCATTATTGTGTGTTATTCTGTGAAAATAATCATTAAAGAAGGGGTCATAATCATTGTGAGACAAATCTTCCTCTCGCACGTTTGGTGGATTGATGGTACTCGTTTCGTGTGCACGTCTTCCTATGATTGAAATCAGGTCTTTTCGTGATGGTTGGTGGTAGAAATTCGCCAGCGAACAGTATGTTAGCATGGGAATTATCAGTGCCTGGTAGATACGTAGCGTAGCAAGATCACTTAGAAAAGGTCTTATTTTCTTCCGTAACCGCGAACGTGTTGTGACCTTCTTGCAAATCGCGTTGAAGTGCTGATACATATTTAGTGACGGATTGAGCAATGTACCCAGATGTTTGTAGCTTTTGGTAACATTTATTGGCTGTGACTGATGTTTTACTTCAACTGTGCTGTCTTGTTTGTTCAGTCGGACTTTGGTACCAAACATCATAATTTCAGTTATGCCTTTTTTGAGGTCCCTTTTTTGATGTTCTCTTCCAGCCAAGTTGACATGGTGGCGAGGTCTTCTGATAAGACTTTCTCAATTTCATGCAAATCCTGGTGGTGGAAATAAAGGACGGTATCATCTGCATACATCAAGATTTTACAATGCTTAAAGCAGTTTTAGTATTTCGTTGAAATGTTGCAACAATAGGAGAAGCCCCAATATTGAACCTTGTGGCATTCCACAGTAGACTGCTTGAGAGTCAGACAATGCTCCTTTATAACTAACTGTCATTGTTCTACCATGGAGGTAGTCAGCAAACCATGCATGTAAGTTACCAGCAATTCCATACTGAGGAAGTTTGTTAAGAATTGACGAATAATATCTAATAGTTCAAAGCAACGATATTAAGAAAAGTCTAACTCTAAAAGACTTCAGTAGCTTAGTGAAAAGATCTCTACTGAAATCAGACGACAATTTTTTGCGAAGTTTTTCTTTTCTTCTTCTTCTTTTTTCTCAACCCTCTTCTCTTATTTTTCGTTTTCATTTGCCTTTGTTAGTATATTATATCTTTACTTCAAGTGTATGTGTATGTGTTTTTTACTAGGATTATATTAAGAAATATATGAATTATATGCTGGACTTCACGATAAAGCAAAAAAAAGCCTTCTACAAGTTCCGGCCATTTTTGTTACTCTAAGTTTATTATTTTTCATTTGTACATTTGTTTTTATGGCAAATATATACTTTCATTCATTCATTCAATGTCTTGCTTAGGTCTACAAACAAGGCGCCTGTTAATTTATCATTATCCATGGCTTTGTGAATGTTGTCAAGCATAATGACAGCTGTAGACTCATTGCTTCGGTTTTTACGAAAACCAAACTGCTGTGAGGACAGCAAATCATGTGACTCCAAGGGAGCAACAAGTTGGTTGTACACACATGGTTCGAGAATCTTGGATATGATGGGAAGCACGGAGATGGTTCGTAAATTGGGATTTTTCGCCATCCTTGCAGATAGGAATTACTTTAGCAGAGTTTTAATTGCTTTTTACATTTCTACTAGTCACGCCACTTTAAAGGTAGAAACACACTACTGTAAACGTATCTGTGAGGTTTTCAACCGTAGAAAATTAGTCATCGTGTATCTCAGACTGTTACATAACATGTAACGAGTGCATTGACGTGTCATTTTTTCGAAGTTTCATCATCTGATTCATTATCCTCAGGGTAAACTAATATCTACGGCCACTTCGCGCCGCAAATAACAACAAATCAACCAAAGAAATCAAAAGGATACGAGATTGATATCTAAGGTCGTTGTCTAGTCGAGAAGTTGAAGCATATTTGCGGATTCCGTAGCATAAATTGAGGCTTTAAATGCTTTAGAACCTCATATTGCCTATGAGCTTCGCCGCCGTCCGAATATCGAGAAGGCAAGAGACGCTGAGTTGAAGGTTGGTTGAATGGCTAAATAAATTGAATTTATAATTTGTAAGAGAATGACTTGTAAGCTCTGACTTCTAAAGCCTTTGAATTCTATTGTTAAAATCTCGGCATTCCTTTGATATAAAGCGTGTAATGGGCGGGGTTTACATGGGCGGGCGGGGTTTACACTTTCAAGGCTATATTTAAGTTTCATTGTGTAAAATAATTTGAAGAAATGTGAGTTTCATTAGAACGTTTACAGCGAAGTTAGAAAGATGCTGGGAAAATGCTGGGAAATCTACAGGAAGAAGAATATCTTGTCATTCAATTCTGAAAGTTTCAAGGCTGAGGTTGTGGAGAGTTCCTAAGGAATCAGGATTTTAAAATTGGCTGCAAAATAAACGGAGGGGTTTTTGCTTGAGGGAGCTTGAAAACTGCCTTTGTAAAAATTTCAATAAATCGAGAAGGGCTTTATTTGAATAGATCAATGAAAGTTCTTCTCTTATTATAAGTCCATGGGTTTTATGGAGCATTTCTTGTTTCTCAGTAATAAGATTCCCGCTACAATGGAAACCATATGACGAGCGATCGATTTTCCTTTCCGTTGTATATAGGTTAATTTTTTTCGTCAAATGAAAATAACTGATCGGCTTTTAGAAAAAAATAACAGACAAATTGGAAGCAATATTCAGATTTTCGTAAGTTTTTTAGCAATGGATGAGATATTGTAAAGATAAGATAATAAGGTTATCAACAAAAAGATTGACTGAATTTTCTGTATTTCATTTTGAAGATCGTCTACATTAAACTGATGCATGTTTTTTAATCCATTTCATAAATGAGCGAACTCTTGCAAACACTGTATATGCTTCTTGAGAATCACATTTTGAAGAACCCCAACTTACAACACCTTCCAAAGTCCATCTGTTGTTTGAATGTTGACAGACAAACGGTCCACCGCTATCGCCATGACAACCGGTTCGCGGATCCTCTTTGTCATGACCGGCACACAACATGTTATCTGTCACCGTCATGTTGTGTCGCATTTTTGAGTTCAAATCATGACATCTTTTGTTATTGACAATTTTTAATTGAGCTTGTTGTAGAATCTCGTGTGATACGCCAGGATGCCTCACTTTTCCCCAGCCTAATGAAAAGTGATGCCAAGAAAGTCAGTCAGTGGAAATGCGAATTAAGCAGGAATTTTGAAATACTGTTTTCTGTTGGTTCCCTAACCTTCCTTTTCTAAGAGATTTAGGTTCGGTCTCTTACACTTTTACCTGTTGGGACATCGGGACCTGTTGAGTTTGAAGGGACATCGGTAGGTTGTCTCAATTTACTCGCAATAGGTAGCACAATTTTTACATCTTTATAACGAAGGTTGATCAATTCTATGATAGTAGTTCCGACAGATAGTAGCGCGACGGACAGTTAATATTTCCCAATCCGGATAGTAACCCAACTGGTCATATTTCCGACTTTCCCGGGAGAACAGTAGCCCAGCTGAACTTAACCAGTCCAGCTTTATTTATAAGAATTTACCTGATACTAAAAAAAACGTCCGAAAAAACGACCCAATTTATGCCATGCCTGTGTCCGAAAACGACACTACATTTTTATTCACACATTTGGACAATATTATACCTGTAATGTAACATTTTGAATCAGTGGGCAAACTTGCACTTTTATCAGGCAAACAAATGGGTCTTGCACGATTATTCATGATAGCTGGTTGTTTAAGTAAAAGTATGGCCATGTCATTGTTTAATCGAACAGGTTTGTTGTATTCAGGATGAAGATGAATTTTTTGAAGTGAAATCAATTGCTCATTTCCGTCCTTTGATCTTCTATCATGGTCACCTACACCAACAAAAAAATGACGATAACAGTCGAACAAAAAATTGTTAAAAAGAAAGAAAAACTACTAATCATTACAATGGTTTCACTTACCTAGATAAACATAGTAATTTTCTGGGTTGGGGTCTTTATACACACAATGTGCAGCAGTGAGTATAACATTTGGCGAGAGAAGACTTCCACCGCACTTGAAAGCACCATTATGATAAAGAGATGTCATCCATGGCCAACTTCCCGGCTTTGCATTTGTACCGGAAATGACTTTAGATCGACCAACCAGGGGTATGCCACATGATGGTGCTTTGTAGAAAAAGAAATACTTATACGTAATTCATACTTCTTACTCTCCTCCCTACATTGTAAAAGAAAACAACGGAGGAGAGGCTTTTCATTCTGCTCTATATAATTGTGACTTCTTCTCGTTTTATCGATCATAAGTGTCGGAGATAACTTACTGCAATAGCCACAAGAACTCCTACAATTTAACTGCATGTATTTCTTCAATGATGGGGACGAACAGTAACCACGCTTTTGAAAATCGTGACAAGCTTTACCAAGTTTATCCTTACAACCTATTGAAATGGAAATTTTATAACATGGCCATCAAGGTGCGTTAAAAGCGAAGAAGGCATTGAATACAAGACCACAGGAGCAGCAAAGTTTATTAAGGATTTGTGTGAAAATATACTAAAAATTCACCTGAGAATGCGCTATCACTTGAGATCAATGTATCCATCATGCTTGATGTTGGTTTGCTTCCTAAATAATTAAGTATGTCATTAGAAAAACATAGAAACATACCAGATATAAAATGCTCTCCGAGTAAAAGAAAACTACATAACACAACTGACATAAAATATACTGACCACAAAATCCACATGTTGCTTTACAATCTTTACGTAGAAACGATTGCCATGCTTTCGAATTACAATGTCTTTTATAAGATGAGCAATAGTCATACTCATCAGCACATCCAACTGCATTGCAAATGAATATGTATTAGATTCTATCTTGTGATCAAGATCCGAGGTATTATCCTCCGGTTAATGGTGAAATATGATTTCCCTTTCGTTTATAGATCTGCTGTTAAATATTTCTTCTTTCTTTTAGTTTTAAATAACACAATTAAACAATACGTCTGTGCATCAATGCATTGGACAAGAGAATGGGAAATTTGGTCAACGTTTTTTGAAAAATAATGCACACTCAAATTAACGCAACAATTCGGCCTTTTATGGGAGTTTCAAAAAATATGCGTGTCTCAAATTAACGAACTAAATTCAATGCAAGTTAATTAAGTTGAACGTTTATTTTCTAGAATAATGGCATATTAACTGTTTAGCCGATCAATACGGTAATATATTGATCAAGGTTCTGACGTCATGGACGGAACGCAAATGTTACTCACGAGGTTTGATGACTGTAATAGGTGAACTGGTTGTTTTCCCTAAAAATAAAATCACTTCTGATAATCTCTTCAGCTGTGCACGAGAAAGCAAATAAATATAAGTGGTCAAACTTACCACACTGATATAATTTATTGATTTGTTGTATATCTAGTTTGCTGAATCCTTCTCGTTGTCCGATTTTGTCCGTATATGATGAATCTAATGTCTCAATTGTGTTAGTTCCTCGTTTAGCAAACCCATTTTTCCTGATCGTGGAAACAAATAAGATTCATATTCGATTTTTTGACCACACCATTTCTCTTAAAACAGATATGAAGGTCAAACTTACGGATAATGCATGATGCTCAGATAATCATAGGGTAATCCCAAAGAATCGATTCCAGACCTCTTCAGAAAATTATCTTTCATGTCTATAAAATGCAAGTAGCAGTTCGCTGAAAATTCTCCAAACAAAAGAAACAGATAATCCACAACAATGACAAACAAAGAAACAAAATAATATAATTACTACTTGGATTGATGTTTTCCCACAAAATTTTGATGTAATTATCTCTGTCGGGTCGTGACTAAACATAATCATTTGTATCCACAAAAATGTGGTTTCACTCGATCCAGTTATAAATATTTTCATTTATATACGGACGTTTCTTACCTGTTCATTTATATACGGGCATTTCTTACCTGTTCATTTATATACGGGCGTTTCTTACCTGTTCATTTATATACGGGCGTTTCTTACCTGTTCATGGTAAAATCCTAATGTATGCATTATCTCATGAATGATGGTTCCTTTCACATGACAGCCAGATCCTTTTAACGAAATTCTGTTTTGACCTGAGTGATATCCGAGCGGTGCACCACACCTACAACCAAATTAAGTCCGTCAATTAAATGGTACAATAGCTATGAAAAGAACTGATGTTTTACAAGAACAAAGTGATGCTTACCCTTGCTCTTGGACAAACAATATATATGATGCTTCATTCGTACGTCTTTTAAAACGCAAACATGTATACTTATGATAGTCGTTGATAGCAGCAGTCAAATTATGAAGAAAGCCTTGAACATTACCTGTTAATTATAACAGAAAGTGATTCAGACAATATTACTGAACATATTCTGATCACACCATGTTCCGCTTAACTATCAAATTAAATGGCGAAATAATTTATTTATTTATTTATTTATTTATTTATTTATTTAGTGAATATTTATACAGGATAAACACGTCAGTGCCGAGGCATTGTTATTAATGTCTGCCCTGTGTCCTAATGTGTTCAAAATACTAAAGTCCAAAAATTAAAATAAAATAAATGATCCGCGACCTATCGAAAAAGTGGGACTAACTGCGCAGAGTAACAAAGGACGCTCACAATGAACCCTCCAAAACACTACACTCCGTTAGGAAAGCTACCAAGAAAGCACTCTTCTGCACTCCACCGAAGACCCTTTTTCTTGCATATTTCACTATTAGTTCTTAAAAAATAAAAATTATTACGTAAATAAAAATTATTACGGGCATAACGCACAAGTGTTGTCGAATTCCTTCGCAATATGAAATACCAATCACGTGACAAATCTTTCATTAACATTCCAGGCATTAGTACTTCAACGTAATTCAATGGTTGGGTTGATCAATGAACGGTGCTCGAACTTTATTTTACATATACGAACTTTGTCATAATCGAGGTTTAGATATAGAATTACTTTTTTTTTAAACAAAATAAATAAAACATACCGATATTTGGATGCAAATCATACGGAATGACTGTTGACGGCCATTTTGATTTTGTTGCGCCATATTGATTATCTCTGTAAATGTTTCTTCGTTCTTCTGGACTAAGAATATATCCCCCTCAAAGTAAGACGGATCTGAAAAACAGAATTCTCATAGTTTTTAGATGTTCCCATGGAAACATTCTGTTGAAATAAAAATAATCTATTGGACGTACTTTGCAGAACATTTCCACTACCGAGCTTCATCAACATGTACAGCATTAAAATCTGCATCATTTTAATTTTCTCTAATGCAACTCGAACGCAACTGAAAATTTATATCTAAAGATGACCAGTTATAAAAAATTACACTAGCAACGGAAAGCTGAACAAATTTCAAATACAAATTTCATTCTGCTGACTAAATATTGACGTACTGCTGTGTCCACAGAAAGTAATGAAAATTAGACATTACAATTTATTAGATAGACCTTCGTCAACGTCATATGCAAAAAAATGTCTGTCTGCTTGTTCATTTTTGTGTTTGTTTCTACTGGAATTGTAAATGGAGGAAGACTTTATGAACGTAAGAATTTTCTTTGAATTTTATTTTTGTGACAGTTCAAAACAGAATTGTTGACTGGTCATCTAATTGTTGATAGAACAAATGGTTACCCAAGTTCTTTTTGTGGTGTAGAACAGATGACATATTTTAGTGTAAAACTGTATTGCCTTGATAGATCCGGATTACTTCGAAGGAGACATGATGTTAACACCTGAAGAACGCCAAAATATTTATAAGCCATACAGTACATACGGAGCGTCGAAGAAAAGATGGCCTGGAAAAACTATTGCTTATCATTTCGCTGATGATATAGGTAAGATTAACTTTACAGCCAACAACTTTACATTTGAATGTTCTTATGTTTAACTATTTAGGTCATTAACTAAAACCACATACACAGCGAATATGTGATGTGCTTTTTTCTGACAGAACAACGGATTGGGGCGAAGCAAGCAATTTATGAAGCCATTAATGAATTTCATCGGCTGACATGTCTAAAGTTTGTTAAACGAACAACTGAAAAAACCTACATCGAGTTTTACAATGGCTTGGGGTAAGATTTGGAGCTGTTCCTCTCCCCCTTTATGAAGCGTTACTGGAATTCGTCATTCAACATCGTTTTTCCCCATAATCTCAGTTAATGTTAAAGTTTTTTTCTTATTTTTTGTTTAATTTCAGCCTT